>JAMAKR010000029.1:171270-359998 GCA_023628425.1 Chaetomiaceae sp. PYS4301M
TTTAATCTTAACCCCAAGTTCCAAAAAAAAAAAACACAACCTCAAAACCCCCCCAATTTTTTGCATCTGGGCCACCCCCCCCCCCCCCCCCCCCCTCCTCTTCACAACCTCAACCCCGCCCTTTCCCCTTATACAGAAAAAAAGAAGGAAAATGTATCCAGACCTCTCCCTCATCCCAACCCACCCTTATCCCCTTCTCTGGCCACCCACAACCAGACACAAAATTATAGCCTAGGATATAATACAAACCACCAACCCACGCCTTGAGAGCCAAAGCCAGCCCGCCCTACCTCCCCAACCGCCTCCGCTCCCGTTCCCTCTCCAAATCCCCCCTCAACGCCGCATTCTCCACCTCGCTCGCATTAATCCTCTTCATCGCCTCGCCCCGATCCAGGATCCGCCCCTCCCGTTCCGCTTTGAGCTTGAACTCCAGATCTCTGAGCCGCAGCATCCATTTCGTGTCACCAGCACCAGCACCAGAACCAGCACTGGCGTTATTAGTGCCGGTGCTAGTGCCGGATCCAGAGCCTACGGCAGTTGATGTCGCTGATGACGTTGTCATCGTGCTCGCGACGGCAGTTGTGGAGGGCATCGAGGCCGCTCGTTCCAGCGGTGGTGGTGGTGGTGGGTGGGGGATTTGTGACGGGGGTTGTTGTTGCTGCTGCTGCTGCTGCTGCTGGCCAGGAAGGGTAATGGTATCATCATCTTCCGTCGTGTCCGCCCCCCTCGCCACGCGACCGGTGCTGCCCGTGGGCGTGGGCGTGGAGATCGGGACGACAGGGCTGCCACCTCGGGAGCGGACGGCGCCGCCGCCGTCGTCGGGGACCAAGCTCTGGCGGGAAGGTTGGTGGTGGAAGTGGTAGTGCTGGCTGGAGCTGCGGGACGGGGTCGCGATGGCGGACGACACCGGCCTGTTGATGAGCGTGCTCCTGCTGCCCGACTTGGGGATCTTGCTGGCGCTGGTGCTCCTGTCCTTGGCCTTGGGGCCTGTGGGGACCAGCGGGGAGGGGCTGCCGTCTGGCGATGCCAGGCCGTTGTGTTCCGAGTATGCGGCGCGGCGGGCCTCGGCTGCGGCGCGGAGGGTGTGGTTTTCGACCTTGAGCTGGCGGTATGCGTCTTCCAGCCGGGCGAGGCGGGCCTGCGCTTCGGTGAGGGTGCGCGAGTGCGGGGTCAGCTCGCCCGTGGCGATGCCGTTGCGGACGATGGATTCGAGCCGGTCGAGTTTCTTGGTGCGCTGGTCCAGGTGGTTTTCGAGCGTCTGGTACTCGCGCCAGAGGTCCCTTTCGACCGACTTGACCTTGCTCTGGAAGCTGCCGACCATGGTCTCGATCATCTTGACGGCCGCAAGGAGGTTCTTGCTGAACCCGGGGAGCATCGTGGCCACGGCCTCGAGGCTGGGCAACGCCCGCCCGTTGATGAGGCTATTGTCGTGCGCCCAGTCGACGCCGCACAGCGCCGAGAGGCGCGTCCACAGGATGAGGAGCAGGTTGTTGCGCTCCGTGAGCTGGTCTTTGAAGGTGTTTTCCAGCTGCGAGAGCCGCTTCTTGTCTTGCGACTTGATCTGCTCGAGCTCCATGATCCGCTGGTCCTGGGAACTGACCGTCCGGGTGACGTGCTGATGCGTCTTCTGGAACGTGTCGAACTGGTGCTTGACGTTGCGATGGGCCTGCCGTTCCTTATCCAGCAGCTCGGCCAGCTTGCGCGATTCGAGCGCATTAGTCTCGAGGAGCGCGTCGCGCTGCTTGATGATGCGGTCCTTCTCAGCGAGCGACGACTTAGTGGTGTCGAGGTCCCGGACCGTGTTCTCGAGGTCACGCTGGAGTTTTGCGATAGACTGGGACTGTCAGCACCATACCCATAATTAATGAATGACTCGTGAAACTTACCTTGAGAAGACTCGACCTGGTCCCGTTCAGGTCGCCCAGCGCCTCGCGCAGGTTATTCTCCAGCTCGATCAACCGCTCCTTCCACTCGGTCGCCTCCACCTCGCGGCTGGTCAAGCTCTTGCGCAGCCTCCTCGCCTCATCCTTGGCCGTTGACGCCTCCCGATTCAGCTCATTCACAAACTGCTGCACCTCTTCCTTCTCGCGGTTCGCCACAATCTCGCGCTGGCGTCTTTCGGTCGCCAGCCGCTGCTCCAGCTCCCGAGCGCGCTCCTTCTCGTCGCGCAGAGACTGCTCGGCATTAGCGAGCGCGGCCTCCAGATCGCCGATCCGGATCTTGTCCGTCTCCTGCTCCTCCCGCAAGAAGGCAATCTCGCCCTGGCTAGACTCCTGCTGCACCGAGAGGCGGTTCGCCTTGTCGTTCGCCTCGATGAGCTTCGACTCGAGCTCTTCCAGGTCCTTGTTCGCGTCTCCAAGTTCCTGTTCCAGCTCCTGTATCCTGCGCAGCTTGGCTTCCTGCTCGTCCTCCAGCCTCACCAGCGCCTCGCTCATCGTCCGCATCTCAGCCTGCAAGGCGTCAAAGTTTTCCGTGCGGTCGGCCAGGTCGAGCTGCAACCGCTCGATCTCGCCCGTCCGCTGGTCGGCTTCGCCTTCTAGCGCGTCAATCTCCTCCTGAGCCTCCTTTCTCAAAGACTCAAACTCGTTCTCCAGGTTCGCGTGCTCCTGCAAGGCCTCGTCCCGCTCCGCCTGCAGTGCCATCAAATCGTTCATAGCAGTGTCCAGATCCTCCTGCAGCGCCGCGACCAGCTCCTCAGCCTGCTTCTTCGCCTCAACAGCCGCCTCAAAATCCTCCATACAGCCATTCAGCTCCCGCTGCAAGTCCTGGTTCTGCATCTTGAGGTCATTATTCCTATCCCGCAGTTCAGCCATCCTGTTCTCGAGCTCCTCGAGATCAGCATCATCGACGGTGTTGCTGGCGCCCCTCGTGCCGCCGCTGGCGCGCGACTGCGAGCGTTCGTGGACGCCCGCGCGCGAGGCCGACCGCTCCAGCAGGCTGTCGATGGTAGACGGGGCGGGCGCACCACGGCGCTGGGCCATCTTGAGGTCCTCGATCTCCTGGTACAGCCGCTCCTTCTCGCGGTTTCGGGATGTGAGCATCGAGGTCTGCGCGCCGACCTCGCGGCGGAGCTCGGCGTTTTCGTGGCGGAGCTGGTCGCTCTCCCGCCGGAGTTCGTCGACCAGCGTGCTGCCCATGCTTACGGAACCGTTGACATCGGGGTCTGCCGAGAAGGAGGTGCCTGACCGGGTGGGTGAGTGCGTCCGTTCGCGGTGTTTCTTCGTGATGTTGTAGATGTTCGTGGTGTGGTGCATCGGCCCGACGGTGGATTGTGCTGCAAGCTCCTGCTTCAAGCGAAAGACTTCGTCGCGCAGGCGGCGGTTGTCTTCGTCGCCCTGCTCTCGCCTCGCTGTCTCCTGCTCGAGCAGGTCCTTCCACACATCGGCCTCCTCCTGGCGGTCAAACTCCTCGCCCAACCGCTCGCCGGTTCTTTCGCCAAGTGTCCGCACCACTTCGGCCATCCGCCGCTTGTCGGCTTCCTTGTTCATGTTCTCGTTCCTCAGCCGTTCAATCTCGGTGACGTACTCCTCGAGCTGCTCCCTGAGATAGATCAGCTCCTCCTCCCGCTCCTGCGCCTCCTGGTCGTACGCCGCGCTCTGCTCCTCGTCGGATTGAGTGCTCCTGGCCGTGCCCGGGCGGTCTTCCTCGTCCTTGAGCTGCTTCTCAAGCTCCTTGACGCGCCGGCGCAGGACCTTGTTGTCGCGTTGCAGGACCGCCAGGCCGGTCTTCAGCTCGACGTTCTCCGAGATCATCTCCTTAATACCTTCCTCGGAGAGCTTGTCCAGACGGTCGCTGAGAAACATGACCTTGAGTTTGAGGTCAAAGTTCTCCTTGCTCAGTCGCTCGATGGTGCTGCTCTGCTCCTTGAGGGTCAGGCTCCTGCCGTGCCGGCTCGCCGTGGAGGTGCCAAAACCGCCCGTGTCGGAGGTCCCGGGCCGTGCCGGTGTGAGCAAACCCCCTCGGTTCTTGTACTCCTTGGCCAGCGACTCTGGCACTTGCACATCCCGGACGTGACGGGCAATAACCGTATCTGTCGGGGCGGCAAGGGCGTCCTTTGTTGGTTTCGGGGTCCGAAGGACATCCCGGTCTGGGATGTGGCGTCGCTGGGGCTGGGGAGATATGCTGCCCTCAACTTCATCCAGGGTCTCGAGCTGGCCAAAGACGGGGCCGGATGAGTCGTGGAGGTCCTCGATCCCACTGGCCATGCTTCCCATACTGATGGACCTGGACAGTGGATTGCTGACGCCCCGCGCCAGTCCCAGGGACGGCACGGCGCCGCCCGACTGGAGGGCATAGTCGGCACCCGTCCCCACGGTCACGTCGCTATCCGGGTCCGTGAGAAGAGACGAGACCGACGAGCGCTGGCTACCCATCCGACTTCGCAAGTATTTTGGGCGCTTCGAGGACTTGAGAGCCTGCCCAGGCGTGTGGCCTGCGTCGATCGGCGCCCTCTCTTCCCTGCTGTTTTCCGACAGAGACGCCTCCGAACTGGGACGCAACAACGAGTCGTCGGCCGACAGGTCATGAGGGTGTTGGTCCGCGTTGGAGTCGTCGTGCTCGACGTCTACTTCGCTGCGCACCGAGGTGGCCTGGGAAACGGCTCGGGAGATGGACCTTGCTGCTGCCGCGGCAGTGGGGGACGAGGAGAATGCTTCGAGGGACGCCGTTACATTTCCAACATCGCTCGCGGAACGATCGTAATCCGGCAATTGTAGGCTAGACTCATCGGCGTGCTGTGCCGCGCTTGATGTTTGGCGGCTTAGCGTCGGCAGTATTTGAGACTGATCGGCGGATTCGTCGGCGTCAGGAGGGGGGCGTGGAGGCACAGGCTTCTTGGAGGGCGAATCGAAGACGAAGGTGTCGTCGAGGCCGTTGTTGGAGGTCGGGAGAGGCGAGAGCGGAACGGTGAAGCTCGACTCGATGTCTTGGAGGTGTTGACGGACGATGATTTCGGCTTGGGAGTCGGAGTGTTTCATGTTCATGCTGGGGCTCTCGAGGTAGCTGCTTTCTGGCGCGGCGAGGGCGGGAGGGCGGAGGAACGGGATGTTTTCGGGCAGCAGGGCAGTGACGTCGGTGGGCGGGCGCTTTTGGTCGGCATTCTGGGCTATCGGGGATGCGGTGCCGTTGTCGTGGTCGAGTCTGCGCGCTGTGGACGGGCGGGACACGGGCTGGTGGCCCTCATCGTTGGCATCCATTTTGCGGTGTGTTGCGCTCGGAACCGGGTCCGGCGATCAGTTTCGGGCGGGCGAGACAGGTACGGGATACAAAACACTGCTCCGTACATACAGCCCACCAGCAAAGTTGACTGGGTTCTTTGTCGCAGTGGCTGTCGTCAGGGTTTCATGGTCGGAGGGAGCATGGAAAGACTTCGATCATCCAGAACACATGGCAGTATCTCGGGTTCGTCTGGTTACAGAGCGCGGTGCGGTTGGTGTTTGTAATTTGTGGCCGAGATTGTTGTTGTTGACCTCGTGTCGCACTGCACTTTGATGCTGGAGTGGTCGTGTTTGGTGGATGCGATCCACCCGCCAAAAAGGTGATCACTCCCGGGTCCGTGCGCAACCCCACGACCAAGCCCCCCCCTGATCCGTTGCTACAACAGCCGAGCCAGCCAATGGGGTCGCTCACCGGATGCTTTTTTGGGTGCTGAAACATCGAGGCTGACTTTGGAAGCACTGACGCTCTGACACTGACAGCACCCCTCCAACGACCCAAGATTCCCAGAATCCGGGCCTTGGGGAGCATCGCCGATCATTGTTCATTCTTCCATGGTGATCCCGACTTATGTTCTCACCACTGGCGCCATCTAATGCACCAGTTTGGAGGGTTAAAAAAGGGGTGGGGTTGGGAAACAAGGAAAGAGAAAAAAGCTTTGTGCAAGAACTGCTCACCCCTTTCTCATGACAGCACGTTTTTGTTTTTGTGTCACACTGCCAGATCCCCAAATGCAATGGACATGAACGCACGTACGTAAGCCCATCTTGTTCAACTTTGAGGTACATGTAAACGACCTACCTACCCAAGACGCTGGCCCACAAATACAGCACGGTGTCGTCCAGTCCAGAGCTACGAAGAACTTCATCGAGATGTCAACAACATGACACACAAAACCATGGACCTGGACGACTTCCATAGAGCGACTGCCGGTCATAGGTCAAGAGTCCAGGTTGGCAAATGCAAAACCTTGCCTTTTGCACGGCTCAACGCTCACCCGAAGTTCTGCCGAACGAGAACGCGTTCGCGTTCTGAGACCAGACCAGCCTCCGTAACGATTCCAAACGGCGGCGGCGACGGAAGCTGGAATGTGTCGCCCATTCTACTTCGTTCACCTCCATTGAGTCCTCCAGCCAGGCCCCCGGCGCCCCGCGCATTCACGATGGTGGTGCATTTATGGCGCCAGGATCCCGTCCCCGGTTCGGGGACGCGAACCAACTGCGCCCGACCCTCGAGCCTCGGTGCTGACCTGGCTCGCTCGTGCCGTCGTGCGTCCCACCTCTCCCCTCAAACCCCAACATTCCCTTCCTATCTGCTTGTCGTTCTTCTTGCGCCCCACGCGCGCTCCCTGACTTACCATAATGGCACAACGACAGACGCGCTTCTCCGAGGCAGACGAGGAAAGCTTGCATGCGCACTTCTAGGCCTATAAGTGTTGAACTCAAAGACCATTCAGAGGCACCAATTCAGGGTATCACGTAACTGGCAGACAGGGGATGTCAGGGGCAGCGCGATGCGCGCCCAAACTTGACCGGGACATCGAACACCAACAGGATTAAAAAAAGCACATTACCCAACTGCAGCTCCCACAAGCCGCAAATCGACCCCTGGAAGCGTCTTATTACTGTTGGATCATCAGGCGGTCAGAGGCGGCAGTCAGGATACCCACTGTTATGTTTAGCCCAACGATGAGTACCTACGGTTCGGGATTGAGGTGAATCATCGACAAGAGAAATGGGAGCCTCGGGCAAAAAGAGTAAATTCATGGGCTGGCTGCGGTTTGTATGTGAAGGAGAGCTGGCAGGGAGCAGAATCAACTTCAAAACAAGTTCCCGCTCGTTTTCTCCAGTAAACTTGGCCCCCTAGTAACACATTTCATCCAACTGGCACTTCAGGCATAACTGCTGCTTCTTTAGGAGACCTCGAACAGCGGGATTCGCGACATGCAGTCAACCACCAACTACCGTATTCTACTCATTCTCTGGGTACTTGTCCTGCCGGAGAAGCCCTCCGCTACCTCTTCAGCTCGCCGCACTCGCTCCAACGCCGCTGCCGGGAACGACCGACCACGTCTCGGCCGTGAACAACAAGCGCCCATCCAATCGCAGCTGCTCCGGATTTAGGTACACAGCCATACATGGTCTACTGCTCTCGATCTCCGATACGCGCAGAATCATGTACACCTCGGGACGCCCGTCCGCGCCGTGTGTGTTCCTCATCTGCACGCACCCAATACAGTCAGCAGCCGTTCTTCATTCACGTAGACAGTACTCCATGGGCCAACTGCATTACTTCTTGTTGAGGACACACTTACCCGCTGATATTGGTGCTTGCTCATAAAAAATGGCGTGGTGCATGGCCCCGTTGTCGACTTCACCTCAATCAAGTACCTGGGCCGCGCGTCCAACCACTCCTCCTGCTTGAGGTAGCCGCGGTCAATGAGCATGGCTGTGAGACCACCCGCGGCGTCGTCGTAAGTGATGTCGGCCGTCTCTCTGCCGGCCCACGCGGGCATGTCGACGTAGTCCGGGTGCACCGTGACGTAGCCGCGCATCGTGCTCGGCCAGTTGTGTCGGCCCCAGTTGGGGAGGTGAGGGTTGAGTCTTGAAAGGATTTCAAATGCCTGGCAAGGAAAGCGCAGTTAGCTATGTAGGAGGTTCGTCTAAGCAAGCAGATACTCCTTGATAAAAGTTATGAGTGATGGTGAAGAGTGGGGCTTCTGCTTACGTAGAGTTCGCCTGCGGCGCCAATCTTCTTGTCGCGCTCCAACTGGCTACTCGACCGGAACCGGTTCATGGTGTCCAATTCCTCAAACCCGGCAAAGTTGGCCCTGGGCAGGGTGCCGCGCAAACCACCCATGTCGGAGGTGCCCCGCGAGGGGAAGGTGGCTGTCCTCGCCGCAGCTATGACCCTGTCTAAGAGTGCGCGATACTGCATTTCCTCGGCAAGGGGAGGAGGGGCCACCACCAGCAACGGCGTAGAGAGGGTGGTTCTTCCCAGGGATGGGCGGTGTGCCAAACGGCTTTGGCGATAAAGTTCTTGCGGTGCGACGGAATTTTCACCTTCGTCGTCTGGCTCGACCATCTGTGTTCCCGGAGTGTCTGGAACTTCGGTCAATTGTCCACTGGTCGGTGAGTCAGCTGTCATGGACCGCTGCGAGAAAGGGGCATTGCCGTCGGGGGCTTTGGCTGCGTCGTCTTCCTCCTCCTCCATTTCTCCCACCACCTGCTCCCGCTGGTCGTTTCCTCCAGGCTCAATATAGTCCTCAAACGGCGGCAACTGAACAATCCCCTGATGATCCAGCACACGATTCAGCACGGACTCTTCCACGGCCAATAGCGTCGTCAGCGCCGTGACCAGCGCCCCGTCAACCGCGTCCTCGATCTGCGTTGTAGGATCCGTCATGAGCCAGCGGGCTAGACTCAAAGGCAGCGGCGAGCTGAAGCAGAAATCTTGCTCCGTCTTGTCGGCGGGGACGTAGATGGTGAGACTGGAGTTCCTGGCACTGCCTGCGCTGCTGCTGTTTTCCAAGGATGGAGGCGTCGAGATATACAGGCTGCCCATGGCTTCTTCGACGTTGACTGCGCGGCCGTCCTGTGAGATGCTCAGCTCAGAGGAGATTCCGTCGGTTTCTCGGACGCGCATAGTGCGGAACAGGTGCTGCAGCATCGCCGAGGCACTACGGTACCGAGGGCTGTTGAAGGTTGCTGCGATGCTAGAGTGTGAGAACTCGGAACATTAGTGACTGACGAGTGCTCTGGACGGTTCAGGCAATGTATCGTGAGTCCAAAGGTAGACTCACCGCAGCAGAGCGTGCGCCTTGCGTTTCAGACTGCGGTTCGGCATGGAGATGGACCGGGTCGGGCCACCGTGGAATGAGGTGATCTCCTTGACGGACGCCGACAGGTAACGCTGCTCGAGATTAGCCCACTGCAGAAACGTCTTCAGACGCCGGACCTCCTCAAGATTGTAGTCGAGCAGCTTGATGCGTTCCCTGAACCGTGCGGCGAGGTAATCGCGGTCGACGATGGCGAATTCCGTGTCAGCAGACAATAGGCTAATTCCTCCATTGGTATATCGAACGGGGAAGATGTAGGCCTTGCGCAGAGGCTCCGGGTCAATTTGATCGGTCTCTGTTTGTAGGAGCGCGTTGAGCGACCAGATAATGTTCTTGATCTCGTCCACGCCTCGCTGCGGGCCGGAATTGCGCAACTCATCGTATACCATCTGAAGCGTCAGCATCTTGACACCCAGCGTGTCAATGAAGAAGTCCCTGAGCTCGTCGTAGTGATCATTCAACGTGACCATGCCTCGGATTTCGGCCGTGCTGGACCACAAGCACTCCGAGGTCTTATACCAGCCAGGCTCACCGTTCTTGACGGCGAAGATGAGGCGTTCGGTTTCAAAGGTTTTTCTACGACCACAATCAGCTTCTATAAGAAGCGATATCCGCGTATGAAATGCTGACGCTTACCTCAGCTCATCGATGGTGATGATTTTTAGTCCGCTCAGATAGCGGTACAAGCCCAGAATGCACTCCAAGTCGTCGTCCTCATTGTCTCTCATCTCTCCCAGTTCGATTGCCAAGTCTCTCCAGGAAACTCCCGGAATGGACAGCGTTGTGTGGAAGAAATGGGAAAGTTGCGCCGTCTGGTCCGGTCCGAATTCCTGGGTGTAGGCAGGCTTGAGCGAAACCTTCGTCGTCATATTCGGCGGCGCCTCCCAGCGGCAGTCAGAGAGTTGAGCCCAACTCTCGTCGACTACAAAGCCGTCACTACGATATCGCGGGACAAAGACTAAAGGAGCCGACGCGAAGGTATCCCTGTGGTAACTATCAGTGTTCACATTCTATATGACAAGTGAATCTCGGGCTGAGACCTCACCTCACCCGCTTCTTCTCGGCCCTTTGGCCTGCGACGCCCAGGCATTTTGCATCGATTACAGAGTACAGATCCAGCACTCGCTGTGGCCAGCTGAGCGAGGCGGCATCGGGATTGGCGCGCTTAATCCATCGCAAGATGTGGAGGAAGAAGTCGGTATCTTCCTCCATACCGACCGAGAAGTTCGTGTGGAGAAACACCCACTTGGCGCTGATCTGCTCGGGCACCATTGTCTCCTCAAACTTTAGGAATGGGAAAGGCTCGGGCTCTTCCATGAAGCGCACGCACTGCCGCTGAAGTTGTGGAAGCGGCAGCCAAGTGTCATGGAGCGGGACTCCACCTGTCGACGCCAAGCCGCAGAGCTTGTTTGCGCTCATGTCTCGAATTTCTGCTTTGAGAGAGTTGTTGCCGCCAATGTACTCGGATCCTTCATGTTTCCAGAGATGCTCCAACAGCCCGAGAAGTTTTCCGGGACGGTGCTCGGCGACATAGACCCAGGTATTGGAGAGGGAGTCTCGGCTGGGAGAGACGAGCCGCAACCTGTCGCGCACACCAAGGAACTTAGCAAGCCACCTTTTCCATGACAGATTCGATGTGATTAGAGGCTGTGGCACATCCTCGAGATACATCGGGTGCAGAAATGGGACCTTGAACCCTGGAGCGTCGCCAGCTGGTTGGAGGAGCGCTTCCGGCCCGTACGGGTGATCGCTGGGCAGGAAGATGTCCACCAGACGCGGATCGGCGTATTGGGCCCAGTGATTCCAGACGTAGATGCCCCGGTGATCGATTTGGGACTTGCTGGGCTGCGAGGTAAGGTACAAGTAGTGGAGATGGGCCCTGGACTCTGCCACGTCGATACGGCCGTCGTTGGATTCGTACGCCCTTAGAATGGAATCACGCACCCCAGCAACGGATGACTCAACAGCGCCCAGATGAGTGAAAAATGTCCGCCGATCTTGATTCGAAACAGCTCCGGGCTCAATGACCGGGATGTCGGCCCCTGGCGGGATTTGAATGCTTCCCGTCATCGGCAAATACACCGGGCCACCGGTGGCAGAGACCCATGCGCCAGTCCTCAAAGGCAATAAGGGGAGACGCTTCAGTCTGGAGATTTCTGTGGCATATTGCTTGTCAAAGCAGTTGGAGAAGAGCCGGGCGACTGCTGAGTGCCAGCCCTGGCTGGTGGATGGGGACTTCATCCTCGATTCCGGTCTGTTGAGGTCTGCTTGCAGTAAGTCCAGCAATATGCCGAGATGGGCGTATACGAGTCCGTACGGCATTAGGGACGTTTGTGAGGCCGGAGGATATGCGTCTGAGAGAAACGGGTCCGAAATGAAATCGTCGAACAACGGGTTGTTTCCGCTGTCTCTTGCGTCCTGAGTGAGCAACTTGACATCGCTGATCTTGCGGAGAGCGCTCCAATGCCGTGCTTTTAGAATGGGGGTTGTGGATACGAGTTGCTGGATTCTGCTTATGAGGCCAGACCAAAAGCGACTGGAGTTGTCGTCTAGCCGGGGAAGAAACATCGGCCAGGTGTAACACAAGTCAGGGTGTTCGCAGAACTGGTTGACGGCCTTGATGAATGCGGCAGCGATGCTATCGAGGAGGCCAGTGTTCCGACTTGATGTTGCGACGATATCTTGCCGGCTCGCGCTCGTGTCAAAGTCGGATTGAATGAGGAACTATATCGCTCATTATGTGAGCTTCAATATCACAGGTCCTGACTCTTTCCGAGTGCCTCAGCTTGCCACTTACCGTGAAGCTTGACTCTCTAATGGGCAGAAAAGCAAAGACTTGCTGCTTCTCAATGTGTGGTTTGGAGTCCATCGTAAGCGGAAACGCCAGAACAACCTCAGCCGTGGAGTATGCTCGTCTTGCCTCCTCCGTGTCGAGGATTTCACGGTTGTCACTCCTCGACAGATTCGTGGCCATGTGCCTTGTGACGTGGTAGTACCTTTTGTTCTCCATCCACGATTTGTTTTCCTGCTTGGACTTAGTCATGAGAAAGACACGATGGTCGTCGACCTCGCCAACGCTGAATTCCTTAGTGCTTTTCAACCCCCCATCTTCCTTGTAAAAGGAAACGCGTATCTGCTTGAGGTTCCGCAAAAACAATAAGCATGTTTCTTGGAGGTCGTCCAGCTGCTGGAAAATGGTCTCGCGGAGATCCTGCAGCTCGTTCCGGTCTCCTTTCTCGTGGAGGTGAAGCGTCATGCGGGTCAGGGGACTGGGCAGTATCTCTGCGGCCTCCTTCCACACGGGTAGAACCATACCCAATCCTGAGTCACCCTTCTCGTGCCTGAAAAAGAAGGAGAAATGGCCCGACTGGATGTAGACCATCCTGGCGGCAATGAATACTGACTTGAAGCCAATTCCCTTGGCCCCGATGTATCCGTGGGATGCGGACTTGGTGCTCTCCCCGACTGAGCAGATGGCTGAGAGATCCCCCTTGGTAAATCCATCTTCATTGCACTCCACGATAATGCGATTGGGGTGAATCAGGAATGAGATCGAGGGCAGAGCACCGCTCTCTGTGGCACAGGTAAAGCGGTTGTCATCCGCATTTTGGAGCAGCTCGAAGACAAAGCGTGCGTCGCTTCCGTAGATGTTCTTTGCGAGGCTAGACGGCGATTGTCAGGTCACATTCTCCCTATCAAGGTCCAACAATGCAACATACGTCTTGATGGAGTGAGCCGCCAGCCGGTCCTTGGCAAGCATGCTCTCCTCGATGATGCGTCGAATATCCGGACGCCACTGTTCGATCTCGCCCATAATGTCATCACTCACGAGCCCGAACTTCCTTCCAATGCTGTCCACCGCTTCCTTGGCATCGTCTCGGCTGCTCATATCGTCCGCGCGAATCTCAGACTCAGCGTACTCTGTTGATTCGAGCCGACTGCAAATATGCTGAGTTGGGGTTCAGTTCCTTTGTAGCTGTGGGGTGGATATTGTCGAACTGCTGCGGCAACCCGGTGCACCCTAGACCATGATTAAGTATTCAAGGCGGCCCAACAGAGCAAAGGGTTACCGTGGGGCTGCACGACCCCCTTCCGTGTCACAGCAGGAACCAACATGCATAGCTGTTTACCCACTTTCTTTGGCGCTCTGCGAGTTGATAGGGCCGACCCAAACCAAGAGAAGAATTTGACGGTTAGCCGATGTTTCAAAGGTGCTCACAGATCCATGCGCGCTCCCAGCATGTCAGCTTCTCTACACCGACGATCCAAATTCGACGCTGCCTTACCTTTTCTCGCAATGCACAGGCTGAAGGCAATACTCGTTATATATTCGGTGTAACGGTCTCAAGAGTGTATTGCAACTATCTGATGACGGCTCTACGAGTATAACTAAGCTGGAGGAAGGAAAAAAGAGAAAATAGCCAACGTGTCGCGTTCGCCCTCGTCTGTCTAGATGGGGACACTGAGTGCGAAAAGGGATAATTGTAATGGGGTTGTTGCCAGGGTCGTTAATGGAGTCGTTGACCGTTCAGGGGCTCCCATCGAGGGTTGGGGTTGGCCGAGGGTCACCGAGGCCTCCGCAGGGCTCTGCCCGTTACATTCGGCTCCTACAGCTGAACGAAAGCCGAATAGACAAATCATATGCTCCTTGAGATCTGACCGGCACTCTCACCCTTATTGATCCTCAAACTGGCATTTGGACCTAGCTTCACCGCAATACCGCTGTCAACTCATTCAGGCGAGGCAACTCCACGACCGGCATTGTGCAGAACACGACATGCCAAGCATGCCAAACAAACCCAAAGAAATGGAGACCAGGAACAGGTCCGGGAATATCTTACCGTCGCGGACAAGGCTCCGGCTCGCCCGCCAACGGGGTGTGAACCAGCCACGCCAGCCAACGACCAGCTTGCAACCCCAGCCTCCCGCCAGCCAACCACGGCTCGTCTGCGCCCACCACCACCCTGCATGCCCAGGCAACTCAGCCACCACCGCCGGAGCGGGTCCGCAAACGCGTTTGGTTGGCCAAGAAGAAAATTCGCAACATGTTGGTGGGACTAATTGTCGCAAGGCGATGTTAGAATCACACCACGATGGAGTTGGAACCGGATTTTGGAAACGAAGTTGAAAAACGTGTGATCAGAAACTACGTGGGACGACGCCTACCGTTCATACACGTGACCCAAGTTCTGCTGAGCCAGCAACTTACCTCAAACAGAAGCGAAAACTCAAGTCCAGAAACACGTTTTTGCCCTCCCAATAATAGCGACAGCTTTTGGTCTTCGTTGTTGTTCACAAGGTGCGGTTTCTTGTCCTCAAAGCTACCGGTTTTGGACCTTTCTGAGCAGACACAGAACATTTATGAGCAAACAGCAACAGTGGTCGCTCAAACCACCCTCCGGAAAAAATGATGCCATCGTCATTGTTGACAAAAAGAAAAATGAAGGAAAAAAAAAAAAAAAAGAAGAAAACAACAGCCCACAACTGGCCGGCAGAAACCAGACGCAGAGAAACGCTCGGGATTTACAAGATTTATGAAGGAGATGGTGACCAGCGCCCGACCCCAACACTTGAAATCATTACGGTCTTCAACACGAGCCTTGACGAGGGACGCTGGCATTAGGAAGACACCAGCACGGCGAGGCCGTCCGGTTACTAAGCATGGGACTGAGATGGATGCAACGCAACCGACCGGCAACACCCAACACCCATCTCTCAGGCAGGACCCGCGGCTGCAGGAACGAGGTACTCTTCTTTCTCTCTCAGAATGCTGCTTGCGTTGTCATGTTTATTTTACACCGAGACTGAGCTAGAGGGACAGCGTTTCAGATCTCGTTGAACCATCTAACTCTACGAGCCATTGCATATTGTTCCCAAAATAATAGCAATAAATGACCTATCTGCTTCTCTAAAGCATCCAAGGAGTGTGTTGAAGACCAGGTACCTGCCTGAGTATTCGGGATGCGAAGCGCACACGAGCCCTCACCCTCATCCCCATCCTCACTCACCCTCAACCGTCTACTCGCAAAGCGCACCGCTAGGGTGTTCGAGAAACAGCATCGCTGGAAATCCATGTAACTTCTCAACGTGGTTGAAAGCCCGCTCTAAGGCCTGGCTCGGCAGTGTGTCTAGACGTAAACGCCCCGCACTTGATCAGCCCCAGTACATCCAGTATCGTTGCGGCGACACTCAAGGATCATAAGTATGGAGGACTCGAACTTGCCTCGCACGAACTGCAGTAAGGGCGGAATTCGCTGGCAGTTTTGCGACAGAGTGCTTTGCAAGACTGAGGGAAGTGCTCGCAGAGGCATTTACGGCTCGCCATTACGGATGTGCTACCACTGGTAGCACTTGTATCCGTACTAATAGTTTGGTGATTCAAACTACTAGCCGCAGGGGTATAGAAGCCTGAAGTGCTTGGAGTGTCATTGGCGATGTGAGTAGTGCTGGACGCTGCGCCCGAGGTACTTAACGTGTACTCGAGGGTGTAGCTTGTGGTAGGCATGCCGGTGGTGCTCTCACTAGGCATCGTCGCTAGGGCTCTGCTTGCAATTACACGAAGCTCCGCGAGATGAGAGCATGTTGCTGCCTATTAATGTCCAAGTCCAGAATGTTAGCACCAATATCAACACACCCAAAGATAGTACGTAGGTATTGTACGGTTCCTCCTGTATAGGTCTAGGGCAAGGTGAACTTACGCAATTATAGCAGTAGCTACCAGCCGTCCCTGCTGTCGTGTAGAGCGCAGAATCGGCGCAATACGGGTTATTGCAGCGCTCTGGCTCTCTCTTGCATCGACATTGCGTGGGTGGGTTCATGTTGGCTTGAGGGAGCTCTCGGTCTTACTTTGGCGTTTGTATTTTGATGTGGGTTCTTGGAGTAAGGGGAGGGCTCACGACCCCCTTTTATAGGTTTCGCTCTCTGGAATTCAGAAGCTAATATGTAGTTCACATGTTACTGCTACTACACCATGTGCGCAACGGAAACCTGGCACCAGACAGCAGCGTCTTAGTTATGGAGGAAAACAAAATCTCGCTGTCCTCACTACCACAGCTCAGCAGATCTGCAGGTATAATGGGCTGGGAGACCTACCTAGCAACGTGACCAAACCTAAGCATACTTTGCTCCTTGTTTACAAGACGGGTCCCCTGTCAAGTAGGTGCCAACCACAATGAAGCCTTTGGTTACAGGTCACAACCAAAGTAGCAGGGCTAGCATAAGCTGAATATAGGCGCCTTGTTAAATCAGGTATGAACTGTCACGCCGCCGCCTAGCTAGGGAGAGTAGGTACATATTAATGTCAATAGCGGACGTCCAAACTAAGAACCTAATCTCGCAGGTCAGTCAAGTAGATGAGTAGTTAATTGCAACAGTCATAGTTGGCTCAAGTCATCTCTCCTATTATAATAGCCCGCTTGCTTCAATTCTCTTTATGATGCATCTTAACACCTAGATTCCCCGCCCTTCCAATACCACCAGACTTCTCTCGGCGGAGCTCTGCACCTAAGGCAGGTGCTACATAGCGAAATATAAGAATCCCTTCCCCCTTCCGAAACTAGGTACCATTTCCCAATGGGCGTGTATACACATAAAGCGACAACAGTCGACACCAAAGGAAGCCAGTTGTGGATCAACCTTACTTTCTCATTGCTAAAGTGCCTTGTGTAAGCCCAAGGGCTGCAAGAATAGCGGCTGATTCGGTTAGACTCAAAGAGCAGCTTGCGGGTAGGCAACATGCCCTCCACTGACCCACAAGGAGATGTTTGCTCCCAGAGCTGGACGTTTGAGTATATCTAGACACCTGACCTTGGTTTCTCATTTGGCTAGGTAGGTACCTATTCAAATGAAAGGGCTGCAGACAAGTGTGTGGAGTGTGCTAATCATAGAGAGCTCAAGGCTGGAAAGAGAGAACTAATGAGCAAGGCGTTTATATGTTTAGGTAAAGATAAATCAACGAATTTTCTCGCGTCGAGTACAAAGCAGTGGCTTGAGAATACGAAGCTCACACGAGCTTGATCTTAACCATCCATCCATCCATCTTCACCCTCAACTACCAACTCGCAAAGCGCACCGCAAAGTTGCTCGAGAAATAGCATCACTGGAAATCCATGAAACTTCTCAATGTGGCTGACAGCCCGCTCTAGGCATCAGATTGGCAGGAGATCTAGATGTAGGCGCCAGAAGCTTGATCAGCCCCAGTATATGCAGTAATTACCGTTGCGCAAGACTCTAAGGTGATAAGTATGGAGTACTCGAACTTACCTCGCACGTACTGCAGTAAGCGCGCAATCCGTTGACAGTTTTGCTACAAATCGCCTTGCAAAGCTCAGGGTAGTCCATGCAGAGGCACGCACAGCCCGCTGTCATGGATGTTCTACCACTAGTAGCGCTTGTATCCGTGGTAGCAGTTTGGTAATCCCAACTACTAGCGCCGGAAGGACCGGAACTTGGAGTGCTTGTAGTATAATTGGTGGTGTAGGTTGTGCTAGACGCTGCGTCGAAGGTACCTGGAGTGTACAAGTAGTCGGGGGTGTAAGTCGTGCTAGACGTTGCGCCGGAGATTCTTGGAGTGTACATGTACTCAGGGGTGTAACTTCTGGTCGGAACGCTGACAGTGTGCTCACCGGCTGTTGTTGCGCTTGAAGAGCCACCCACTGAGGTCGAAGTCTCGGAACTGGTACTGGAGCATTGTCTTCCCTGAAGTCAGAGTCCGAAAACGTTAGCACACGGACCCAAAGGCGGTCACTATCGCTGTAGCCCGCAACAGGTCTACATGCACAGCAAGGTAAACTTACACATCCAAGGCAGTAGATATTAGCAATTCCGGGTAGCATCCGGGCCGCATAGCTGGTGCAAGATGAGTTTTTGCACCAATCTGGCTTTATTTTGCAGAAACACCACGACAATGGAGTTCCGAATTTACTCATCGTGACTTAAGGTAGCTCTGCGTCTGCCGTTGATGTTTGTATTTTTGAGACCACGAGGAAAGCTGTATGTGTCGTTTTTGAGTTACATCCTTCTCTACCCCTAGAGCGAGGGAAGGCTGGTGACCCTTTTATAACTCTCCCTCTCCAAGATTTATAAACCAAGTGTTCAGTAATGCTTATTCTGATACGTCGTTCATATCTCAGGACATCATATGCTCAATGGAAACATGACACAGCATCGTCTCAGTCATAAAATGAAGCAAAAGCGCGCTGTCGTTACTACTGAAGGCCAGCAGATCTGCGATTACAGGCTAGAAGACCGACCTAGCAACGTGGCCAAGCTTCAGCATCCTTTGCTCTTTTGGTTACAAAAACGACCATCTTGTGCCAACACAGTTGATTGAAGTCATCTCTGTTGTCATAACCCCATTCTTGTATTTCTTCACATCAGATGCGCCACGAGCTCTCCCCCCTGTTCCAACACTGCTCCTTAGGAGATACCTGCACCACGCTGATGGGTAACTTGACGTGGAATGACAGCTAATTGAACTCTACTCTGTCCTCTCTGCCTGCAGTTTGACTCTACTGTAGAATAAAGTCTATGCCCCTGACTCAACGGCCCCTGACTGGATCCCAGAGTCCAGACTAACCCCTCGCACCCTCCTTGATGCCACCGCAGAACCGGCCACGATGCCAACTTCTAAGAAAAGTCATCCAAAAAAATCACGCTAAGTACCACCAGCACCTCTACTTCTTCTTCCCCTTTTCCTTCCACCTCACACAGTCTTTGACCTAATCGGTGAGCCCAAAGCAAAAGAACCGTTAGTCAATAGACATCAGTAAAAACAACACATGTTCAACTAAGGTATCAACAGACTTGATACCTGTACGCACCTAACTTGTCATCACTCCAGAGTAGCGGAAAAAAAGAAAAAAAGAAAAACAACATAAGTTACCCTGCAATCAACACAATACCCCTTCCCGCGCCGTGCCTTGCCCTGACACTTTGTCCCTGGCACACACGTTGAAGGGTCCCAGTCACATTGACAGGGGAGGACTTGGGCGTTCTTCTTCCTGCTGCTCCTGCTGCCACGGTTGCTGATAAAATGTGCGACTGTCTGGGCTGTCGAGTCGACGAGGTTCTTGTTCCAGCATGTTTGGGACTGGTGGTGGGGGTTGTTAGTCCAGCTGTGTGTGATTGACAATTGAGTGGTAACTAAGGGACCAGGGGTCGACAGTATGGGAAGACATACGCATGGTCCGCAGTGTAGGGTGAAGGGGACACGAGGGACGTCCGTCTCGCAGTGTAAGTTTTTCCATAGTTTGCTGAGTTCTTTGCCTGTCTTGCAGAGACAATTTATGGTTGTCATCGTGTCTGCTTGGTGGTTCTGGTGGAAAAGTCAAGGTGAGCTGCTCAGGGGAAGTTGAGGGAGGGTTGCTTGTTGATGAGCTCTCTTTCAGCCTACGGGAAACTGGGGAGTTAGGCCCTCACCTTATGTGCTGTATATATAGAGATTGTAGATCATGACCATCCGTGAGAATGAGTGTACCTGATCTCATGGCGTGCTGGCTTCCATGCAGCAACGATAACCCTATAATGAAACTCTTGCATGACCACCAGTAAATAACCATCACGTCTTTGACCAACCGTTCACGCATGCAGATATAGTTCAAGTCAGGCCCCTACCTAACATCACAGACAGCAAAAAACACTGCTCCCGCATGCTAAGCTCATGTGGGAAAGCAACAAAGAAGGATGTGATAGATGTAAAAGATGGAAGTGGGACCCATTGGTAACATTTCGGCCACTGCAAGTGATGTTCAAGTCTTCAAGGACTCGAGTTCAGTCACGTTGCCGTGTGTTGGAATTAAAACAGGGACAAGAAGGACAGAATTATGAGAAGAGACATCCATGTGGGCATTGAATACGCATTAACAAATCAATAATGGTTCCGATTTAGTTCTCCCTTGTAACAGAAGATGATAGGAATCTCGTGATCCAAGACCAACCCCTGGAATGGACCAACCGTGACCAAACCCAAGACTACTAGCAGCCCACCCCGAATCAAAAGAATAAAAGCCTTGAATGGATACCAAAGCCTAGGTAGTTTCCCATAATGTTGCTCAGTACCGGTCAGAATCATGGCTGGTAAAATAGATCAGAACCCAATGAAACATCCGCATCCAGTCACTTTGGCCACGGCTGAGCCAACCTACGACCGAGCCAACACACCCTCCAGACCATCACTCAACTTTCTCACCCTCCTCCAAGAGATTAGTTGACCTCTCCACACCAGTGGCAGCACCAAGAGCACCGCCGCCAGTACCAGTTTCCAGGGCGCCCCTATTACATGCCGGAGTCGGGGTGCAGGAGAACAAGCCTAGGGGGCATCGGCATCAACGGTGTCCGTAGCTGTGCTCCCCAGCAGCTTCTCCCGCCGATACCCGCCATGGGCGAGATCGCTTCTCATTTTGCCGGCCGCGATGCTGCGGGATAGGTAGGCGATGAAGGATGCCTCGTTCTTGGGGGCGCATGTTTCTTTCTAAGATTTAGTAATTCCGGTTGCGTTTGTTAGTCATTTTATCGTGCGGTTATTAATGGTGACTATTTGGGAGGTGATGGGCTTTGTGTGGAGAGTTTGATGGGAGGGGAGGGATGTTACAATTAGGGGGGAAGAAAGACTGGAGGGGGGGTGTGGTGGCGGGGGGGGTGGGGTTTGTGTGAATGTTCCAAGTTCTCAGGGAGTGAGGGTAAGAAAAAAAAGGTCTTACACATGCACGACAGTAAGTTCCCAAGAGCGTTGAGGTGCCTGTGCATTCTTCACTGCTTTTGCAGAAACTGGTGTGGTGGGGCTTGCAGCAGAGGCAGCAGATATCGGAGGACATAGTGGGTGGTTGGCCGTAAGATGTCGCTTGAGGGATGGGTGTAGTTCTGTAGGCTGGGAGGTTGCTTAAGACTTGAGGGGTTGTTCAAGTCGTGGTGGAAGCGCTTGAGCAGTGGGTAGTCCAGTGGCAAGATCAAGTGGTTTGAGTGGTTGGTGTGTTCTGGAGCTGGTCTACAAGAGGTGGTGGTTAAGCCCGGGAGGGTGCGGGTTATTTATATGCTAGCAATTCCAGTTTCCGCGCAGTGATACATAATAAAATACTCGGGATGAATCCGATGTTTTACAATTGAGTCATTAGAGTTTAAGGACCATGGAATGTTGGTAGCTGACGTAGAAGATGATAACTAGAAGATTTGGTTTTAAGCAAAAGGGGCAAGACGGTGACACAACAACTTTAATGTCGAAGGAGAACATCAAAGCTTTGCATATAAATCTCCCTTATCTGCTCAAAAAGGTCTAAAACAAGTTACTGTGAGGCCAACAAACCGCCGCCTTTGAAACAACAAGGAGAAGACATGAAGATGTGGCTATTGTGGAGGGCGCCGAGAACGTGAACCTGGCCCCAGTAACCCGTATTTCACTTTTAACTTCGCCCACTCCCACGTCACGCCTCTGCCAACGGTGATGCTCCGGCTCGCCCTCGTCCTTGATGACCTTAATCTGGAAGTCTTTGTATGCGGGGGCGGCCGGAACCACGTCGTCGCTCACCCCGAGAGTATAGACCTCCCAATCGTGGGTCTGTCTTATTGTTTGACCATCGTCAGCCGAGATAACAAGAACAAGGCGTAATGGAAACAGCGCAACGACTGACCGTGTACACTGCCCTCTTGCTGACCAGACTTATCACAGTGAAAGCATGCAGGGACATGGTGCCGATCTAGAGGGGTGAACCCTTTGTGAACAGCTTCTCGCGCGACAGTCGCCATGCTGTCCTCGATGATTGCCTGGTTGTCATTCGAGAAATGTTCGTCGCCCTCGTCGCACAACTGCTTCATGTAAGCGTTTGCAATTTTTGCACATCTCTCCCTCGCCTCCTCGTTGCTGCATCGCACTCACACGTTTCCTCCAGCCCCTTTCTGAGTAGCAACATCATATATCCACAATTTGTGGATCCCCTTGGCGACGGCGGCAACGCCTGAACCTTAGACCATTCGTGGCCAAGTACCCAGGACCAGTATCTAGTCCATCAGATCCCCGGGACGGCGATTCCAGACCCTCTGATGAGAAAGACGCGGAGAATGTCCTCTTCGGGGTGTATCTCGGCGGTATAGAGGAAGAGAAGCTCAATCGTACACTGAGGCTGCCGGTAGGTTCTGCTTCACACTCTCCCATTTCGCCGCCTTTCAACAACCGAGCTATCATGTCGTACGCTTTGCGATTCCACGACCCCAGTTGGCTGGCTCCTGCTCGGTCTGCCGCAGTCATGTCAAGGGCGGTTCTTCCCTGTTGGTCAGAAGCGCTGGTGTCAGCGCCGTGATCCATCAGTGCTTTTACCACCGGCCAGCTGCCCTGCATTGTCGCGAGATGTAGAGCCGTGTGTCCGCCAAAAGCAGTTGTCACCTCGGTATCTGCTCCTTCTTCAAGCAGCAAACGCACCGTCGTGGCGGCCTCTGCAACGCCCTTGCTCTGATGAAGCCAGGAGGTGAGCGATGCATCGGCCAAGCTTCCATCGTCTGGTGACGATAGCTCAGCAACCAGATGCAGGGGGGTTGCTCCTTGGTATGTTCGTGCATTGATATCGACGCCACCATTCCGTATTATCCACAATGCTGTCGCGTGCTGGCCCCCAACAGCAGCATGATGCAAGGCAGTCCATCCTCTCTGATCTCTCTGGCCGACAGGGATAAAACATGTTTGGGCCATATTTCGGACCATATCTGTGTGCCCGAGGCGGCTCGCTTCGTGCATGGCTTCGTCGATTGTAGTCCTGCCTATGCCTTCACCCGCTCCTGCCCGAACCAGCGCATCGAAAACGTCCGAATTACCGAACAGTATTGCGAGCTGGAGTGATGTAACTGGCAGGGTAATCGGTGCGTCAAAGGTATTGACACCCTCTCTCAGGGACACCCGGTGGCTGGCGCAATATGCCGTGGCATTCATGTCAGGGACGTTTCGCGCCAGCCAGGCTACCATGCTTGCGTTTCCGCTGGCAGTGGCAAGATGGAGGAGCGTCTGTTTCGTCTCCTTGTCGACCCACCCCCTGTCTCCTCCACATCTGGCCAGCAATATGGCCATCGAATAGTGTCCAGACTGAACGGCGACCGAGAGGGCCGTGTGGCCGTCAGAATCTCGCACGTTAACATCCACGCCCATTTCCAACAGGCGACTCGCAGACCTATAGCATCCGCTCTTTGCGGCTGGGAAGAGCATGGTATGCAACGTTTCGGTGGCTGGTCTGTTTGACACGAACGCGCAGGCATTCTCTCTCGTTAGTGGAGGGGGCGTTGTCAGTAGGGCATCGGCGCCATTGTCCAGCAAGAGGAGCCCAACTTCATCCCATCCCCCAAGCAATGCTTGTAATAGTGGGGTGGTCCGCGTGCCATCCAGTGCATCAACGATCGCACCACTCTTTAAGAGCAGGGACACCACCTGCTTTTGCCCGTTTCGAGCGGCTAGGTGCATGGCCGTCTCCCCACCAGGCTCACTGCTGGCGTTGACTTCAGCCCCTTCCTTGATCAAGGCGTTGCACACATCGACATGGCCGCGGGCCGCTGCCCATTGAAGGACCGTACGATCAGCGGTTAGGGATGCAGGAGCCGCCAAGAAGTAGAGAAGCGAAGCCAGATCGCGCGGCATGAGCAATCGCTTGTCGTGGCCTTCGTAGAGCTTTTCGAGTGATCGCACATTGACATTGGCCCCCTTGTCGATCAATGCGCGGACGCCTTCGAGGTGGCCAGCCCTGGCGAAAGAGATGAGCCAAAGGTCTCGCAATCGCGGCAGGTCGAGCAAAGTTGGACGTGACCTCACAAATGCTGCGACAAGCCGGAGCCTTTCGGCGCCGTCGAGGTCCTGGAGCTCCTCTATTGCGTATTCGAGGAACCCATAGCGTTCCCGATGGTGGTCTTCGATACAACCACCGGGCCTCAGCAAGTTTTCCTTTCCCGGCCATAGGAAAATAGAAACAGGGCCCTGGTCAAAGTCTTCAAAGCACCAATAGCGCCAGCAAGTACCAATCACCTGAGTGCTGGCGTCATCAATGTTGACTCGATAATTCGCTGGGCATTTTGCCCCGGTCAGATAGTCTTTCGCAGAGCGGTGAATAAGACCGACCGTATCGCTTGCTGGGTCGTGCAGGAGGAAATGGCTGCAGGCCTTGAAGCCGTCCTTGAACTGCTCGATGTGTTCCATGGCCGGGCTTGTCCTCTCATTCCACCCCTCATGAGCGAGCACCTGCGCCGTGGCTAGTTCAGTGACATTCATCGGCCGCCTCGAGACAACCAGCCACTTGAGAATGAAAGCGGCGTCTTCTGCGACGTCGTCGCTGATATTGTCGAGAATTCTCTTGTATATCCCAGGCAGATCCAAGGGCAGGCAGTCTAGTTTCTTTGAAGCCACCTTCATCGTCACTGCTGCCGAGATGTCTTTGAACACAAGGGCCACCCAGAGGAATGTGCCCCCGACCTGGCTCTTGACCTTGCGCTCGATAGACCGGATCAACTCGTCCGGGAAGGTCGGCTTTCTCCTGCTCAACCCAGCAAGTTTGTCGTTGACAAAGGCTGAGAGATCGGCATTGATTTTGGCGGAATCGATGCGGAGAATCCGACCCATTGTCCGAGCGACCTCCTCAACGTCATCGTCGGGTCGTGTCGTAATCAGAACCTTGAGGTTCGTGGACGCGGCGAGATTCCCCAGCAAGTCGAGCAATTCCCTGCGAGACGTCCTGTCGCATTCGTCAAGTGCATCGATGACCACATAGATGTGCACGTCGCGGTTGCACATATGCAGCGCCCCAAGGAGCATGGCCCACAGACCATCCAGAGATGCGACAAGAGACAGCCGCTCGTGACGATGTGGATACTTGGTCACGATCCACCGAAAGAGCTCTGGCCGTTTCTTAAGTAGCTGGTTCAGGACGCATCGGATAATGCCCAGTGCAGTATTCCTCGGGGTTTCGACATCTCTGTAGTCGCAGAAGTGGTGGATGGGAATAACGGACGGCAGGGATGCCCCACGCTTCCGCAAGTGCTCGATGAGGAAGCATGACAGCACTGTTTTCCCAACGCCGGGCACTCCAGTGAGCCAGAGGACCTGAAGGCCACTACCGGCAGCCCAGTCGATATACTCCCTTTGTGCAAGGAGCCATTCGCAGGTGCCAGCGGTCCTCGTTCCGGTCCGCCTGATGACCTTGGCGAGATCAACCGATGCACTGGTTATGAAAAGCTGTGCCTGGAACTCCTCTAGCTGCTTTGACTCAAGTTCCTGGCGGGTCAAGTCGTCTGTAGTATCATGGGTTAGTCAATGATTAGGAATCACTTGAATCAACTCGAGCGGCACAACAAAGGCGGACCGAAAGAAGATTTACATACCTCTATTATCACCAGTCCCGCCATGGTTATCGCCCAAATGAACGTTTGCTGCATGGATATTGATGCTTTCGTACTTGTTTCCACTCATGGTGTCTTTCCGTCAGGTACGTAGAATTAAGAACGAGGCAATCATGACTCGCCGCCAGATGGATGCAGGCCAAAGCAGAAAAGTTTTCATAGGTAGGGAGATAAGCTGCAGCTGTGATCCGGGGTGGCAGGAACGCGTCGTTATCCGCCAATCACTTCGAAAGAAGGAAGAAAGTTTTCAGCCGTGTTTGCGACGCGGCACTGTACGCCCAGCCCCTCATCTCCCACCCATCTTCCACTCTGTTTAAGCCCAGTGTCACTGCGTCTAACGATGACTGAAGTCTTCGGAATCGTTTCTGGATCGATCGGCATAGCCGCCGCGTTTTCGGCCTGCGTCGAAGTTTTTGGCTATGTCCAGGAAGCTCATCGCTTCGGAACGGATTACCAGACGTGTCATCTCAAGCTCACACTCCTGCGCCTCCGGCTCTCGCGCTGGGGTACAGCCGTCGACATTTATAGCGACCCAAAGCTTGGGAGTCCTTCAGCAACCGAGAGAGAAATCGAGGCTGCCAAGGACACGTTATTCCAGATTCTCGTCCTCTTTGAGGATAGCAAAAGAATCTCGAACAAGTTCAAGCTGAAAGACGACGCCAGCACGGAACCCGCTTCCCAATCCTCGTCATCCGTGACAGCAACAGAACTCGCGATTCTTTCGTCGGTTGGCAACAAAATGAAGCGTCTTGCCATCAAGCGCCAGAAAAGCACAAGCATCCTCCAGCTCGTGGGCTGGGCGATACACCACGGCAAACTGCTCTCGAGGCTGCTGGAGGATGTCTCCGAGCTCGTCAATTCTCTCGAGCAGCTCTTTCCCCCTTCACCTACGCGGCTGGCCCAACTCACGGCGAGCGAGCTCTCGCAAGTGGACAGGCGACAAGAGATGCGGGCTCTAATGACCGTGGCGGAGGAGGTTGATCCGGCGATCCACGCTGCAGCAGGTCAGCTGAGCGGCCACCAATACATGGATATCAATATTGATGCAGGAAAAGATGGGATCGTCATTAACGGGAACGTATTTGGGGCCGACTCTGACGGAGTGGGTGGTGATGGGGCATCTCATTCATACCGTGGCATCAGCATCACAGGTACCTCGGGTTTAAGGGTCTTAAATGGCGACAAGCATGGTAGGGAGGAAATGTTGTAGTCGGGACTATCAGCCAAAGGACAAAGTGATGAGACAACCATAACGTGCTCCGTCGTTGCCCCACCTTGCCCTCTCTGTTTTCGTCTTTCTGTTCCCAGAGCCTTTGATAGGTAGCTATACAACGTCTTACCGAGCCGGCAACTAAGGGCTGTCAAAGCGACAGGCTGCTTCTCTCATGACTTGCATTCTGGAGCTGAGCGACCAGTCGAGCCGAGTAATTACGAGGCGCCGTACCGGCACGCGGGCCCCCTGACACGACTTGTTGACAAATCATCAGGGAAAACGTGATCCCATGCAGATCCAGCGCGGGGGTCTTGCATCGATTGTTTTACTTTTCGTATGGGCCCTAAAGCGATCGCTAGGGGCCTAGTATCTCCGTCAAGGACACCCCCAAGTCATCTCTGGGGTTTGAAGCTCGTCCCAAACCCCTTAGCTTTCAACCCCCCCTTCATCATGGGTATCCATCGTCCCCTTTGCTGGAAGTGGATGGGGAGGACCCGCTGCTTCGCACACAGCTGTTTAAGCCCAGTCATACGTGGGTAGAGCAACTGGCAGTCGAGTCACCGGTTGACGACAGTGTGTCCCCGTTGACGACAGTGTGCCCCCCGAGCCCATGCAGATTGGCGCGGGCTCTCACAGACATAACCCGACCAAGACAGTCGAGGAACAGATGTAAGTGACTTTCACTACAATCGATCGATTCCAGAACCCCTTTGAGGCTAACCACTGTCTGAGAAGTGGCATCACCACCCCTACCCTGGATCAAGCACTTTCGCCGATGATAACGGCGACTCAAGACCTGCTTAGTCCGTGCTGACAAGTATTTGTTGTGGTATGGACAAAAGAAGGTCTTCTGCCGATCATCAATGATGGAGTTGCCGATAAGGTCTAGTTTTCTGGGATGTCGTGGTTCCTGGCTTGGAAGACAAGGTGCTGTTGGCGATGGTTTGGGCCGTGTTACTTTTTCTTAGATGGACAGGAGTTAGGCACCCGGTTCATACTCCTTACGGTGGGATTTGGGCGAATGCATGAACCAAAATACTCCTTGGGGAACTTGTTCGACGTATATGTAATGCCTGGCACGTTTCGCCAAACCTCAAATCTCGTTGACTCTGGGCTTTGTCTCCTTGAGGACACACTGACACTTCCTCACCCTTTGCATCACAAATTGTCAACCAAAGACTCAAGGGAAGACTCAACGACTCGTAGTGATGTGTGAATAATCGTGAAATTTGGCTGGTTGGTGCCTTGAGTCAGATCTCCAACGTCTTCCCCTTCTCGAACCAGCCAAACCCATTCTCCATCCCCCAAATTTGGCTGTGATCAATGGCGTCCCAACCCATGGTGTTCGCGCTTTCCTTCCCTGACCCTCATCTGTTATGATTGACTTTCCAACCAGGCCATCCCACCCTCTCGCTTGACTAAGACCAACTCTCACAAAACTACCGGGCTGGGCCTGGCGTGGGCGGAGGAGGGAGCGGCCGCGGGGAAGCAGGCCGGGGGATTTTGATAGGCGCAGGCTCGGGATTGGGGCTCGGAGGAGGCTGTTTGGTGGTCATTGTGGATGTGTTTGGCTGACGTGGTTTGGAAACTGGTAATGTGCTACGTGGAGGGAATGGCTGTGTGACCTCGCGCGAATGTCAATGTGAGTGCTTGATTGTTTTGGCCAGGTGTCTTGACGACACGAGATGAACTCTTGGAAATCTTGTAAGGTCGAGTAGGTCCGATGAATCTTAAAGGCGCGCGCCAGGCGGGTATCCAACTGATTTGTTTGCATCAAAGACTGTTGTTTCTGCTTTCCATCCACCCCGTGATTGAAACGGATGTGTATCAAGAGTGAACTCTATCCCAGTCACCCAAAAGTTAATCTATCTTCTATTCCGGGACGTTCTTCTTACACCCCAAAGTCGACACCGCCATTGCCACCATCGCCGCATGGCGCTTCATCTTCAATACACGTACAACACTCAACAGCATTCCCGCCCCTCACCATCCACCCAACCCGAGGAAGCAGTGATGGCTGTGGTTTTGGACGATTATCCGCTGCTGAAAAGGACCGTCGAAACATGATCATCATGTTGGCAGGATGTCAAGTGGAATGGGAATGATGAAAACATTTGTCCATTGCATTGTCTGTGGTTCGTGGAGAGGGTTACTGAATACAATAAGAAAAAGAGTCACATGAGAGTGCAGCGTGACCTGGCGATGCGATGCTCGTTGAACGTTGCGGTCTGAACTCCAAGTGCGCTGCACTGGGGTCTGCGGAGCAACCCGCAAGATGACGCGCTTGCGCTGAATCGAAGAACGTTAGCGTATGAGTGGACTCCCACGCCAGTGCTGCAGAGATCCCGATCTGGTATGTATACTAAGTATGCAGGTGGTTCCTATTGTGGGAAATGGAAAAACAAGCGCGTGTGCGGAAGTGCTCCGTGGGTTGGAAATATCATGGCATGGCACAGGGGTTGGATCAGTTTAACCCGTTCGGGCAGACTTATCCATGGCCATGCGGACGAACTACATATGTAAGTGTATTTGCACCGAGCCAACGGGCATCCTGGACGTGAATGATGAAGTCGTGAAACGGTTCCGAGTGGCCCCTACGACCGCCCCATGCCAGGCGAGGAAGAGGCAGGCGTTCGGCACCACACGAACTTTCGTGAATACTGTGCCTGGCGAAATGTTCCAGGTTGTTCGTCGCTGGTGGTTACAGCCTGGGCGTGGTTGGCTGCCCCTATCCTTCAACCCTCCGAGAATCATACCATACGGATACTTACTTTCGTCGAACCAACAGCAGGTAGTGTGCCAGCTCTTGTGCTTTGCCACATTGATCCCCATGCTTGCTGCTGTTGGCCGCCGGCGCGGGGGACCCTTGCTCTCCTCGGCACATCGCTCCACCGTGAAGCTTGTTTTGAGCTAGTGGAGCTGACCTCAACCACATCACGGGCGCGACCAACAGCGACCAACAGCGACCGACACCGACCGACGCTCAGGCTCTCGGTTATTAGACACTTATTACACACACTTGGGGCAACCAAGTCGTCCTCAGTCAAGGCGCTCTCATGCAGCCGTTCTCTTAGTAGTTCCGAAAGTGGAGGCTGACAAGGTGAAGGCGGCGGCGCTGATGGGTATACACTCATTGAAGGGGTGAGGGCGGCTTGGCTGGGAGTTAGTTAACAGCGGCCCGCATGTGATTGAGTCCCGCAGGGATCCTCCAGCGCCCGAGTCTCAAAAAGGGGGACGACCCCCTTGCCATCCCTGCATCTTCAGCCCGGGGGTTAGCGTGGCATCGCGTGATCTGGGCACGGACCGATCAACGGGCATCTGCAATACACTAATTAGTGCATGTGCACTTTTCACTTCAGAGGCCAGTGTTGATGCAGTACCGAGTACACCCTGAGGCCGGCAACGAAGCGGGAGACTGGTGTTTCGGGGCTGTTGGATGCCAGGCCCGCCATCGTTGTACTGTACATACACTAGCGTGCCCCTGAGCTGGTCTGCCGTGATGGGGAACGGCGGCACTGCTGTCGGTGCGGAGTATTCAATACAAGCTTCACCTGTCATTTATCGACTAACTGCACCGAGGAACGTGGATAGGGGTAGATAAGCATTTGAGGACTACGCCATCAACGGGGCGCCTCTCATTTCTCCTCCGGCTCTTCCTTCCCGTCTTGGTGGTACAGCCCGTGAGACGAGCATGCTCGCTTCGTCCTGAACATCTCGATCCGTCGTCACCTGCATGTCTGTTAGCTGCTCAGTCTGCGCACGCGGCAGGCCACTGCAGGCGACTGCATGTCCCGCGCCCCCGGGCATGGCGGGGGTGAATCCTAGCTTGCTTCTATCTTTTAGCGTTATCTCACGGCACATACTTCGTAGCACACGAAACTTCGTTTGCCCGCTCTAAGCCTCCAAGAGCATGGCGCATTGTCAGTGCCCTGCACACATGTTTCTTCCCTGCCTGCCAAGTCTTTGCCAGCCTTGGCTTTGATGACCAGGTGTCGAGCTTGCACCGCGTCGTGGCTCCATCGACGGAAGGGTTCCGGGCCACGACCTCATCCCAGGCCGCCACCTTGGAATCTCGTCTCTCGCCCGGTACCATATCGTCAGCGTCGCTGCTTGTCAAAGATTGTGAGCTCCAGGACGGGCAGCATGCCCCTCCATCTGAGGCCCCTTAGCTCGATCCAGACTCGGCAGTCTCATATGGCCTGCCGTCGCTGAGGAATACAACTGCGACCAACCTACCAAGCCGACGAGGCATAACAACAACAAAAGCCACTTCAACATGGGGCTGTATTCATCGCCGCCACCAGCGCGGCCCTTTTCAGACACCAAACCGACTCTGCTGACCAGCTGGTGGATCACGACACTATGCGTATTCATTGTTTTGTTTCGACTCGTGGGCAGGTTCGTCCGCGTTGAGACGCTCTTCCGCGAAGACTGGTTCGCGGCTGCTGCCCTGATCCCGCTCTTCATGCGCATGGCGATGGTCCACCCGGTCCTCCTCTACGGCACGAATAACGTTCTGGTCAACCAGAACACCGCGCTGAGCGAGCTCGAGATACACCAGAGATCCACCGCCAGCCGCATTGTGCTGGCCAGTCGGATCCTACACCCGGCCGTGTAAGACTCCGTTTTTCTCATCCTCCACCCCGGGATCCTGGTTCTCATCCCTTGGAAAGGGGTAGCCAAAGGGTATCTCGAAAGCTGACATACAACAATGCCTCGCGCACACACAGACTGTGGCTGTTCAAGATTGTGACGCTCGAGTTCTTTGGCCGGCTAGTCGGCCAGGCGGGCAAGCACCGTTACGTGATTCTCCTGCGTTCGATGCGGATCAGCCTGGCAGCAACGTTTGTGGCCGTGATCGTGGCGGACCTGGCCGAGTGTCGGCCCTTTGCCGGGTACTGGCAGGTCAGCCCGGACCCGGGCGGGCAGTGCCGGCAGGGCTACGCGCAGTTGGTGACACTGACGGTGTGCAACGTGGCAACGGACCTGGCGTTGGTGGTGTTCCCCGTGCCCATCGTGCTGCAGAGCCGGCTGTCGGCCGGGCGCAAGACGCTGCTGGTCGCCCTGCTTTGCCTGCACGTCCTCACCGTCGTCGTTGCCATCTACCGCGTTCCCGCCATCCTCCGCGAGGACGGCTACCAGGCCACCCGCACCATGTGGGCCTCTGCCGAGATCCTCATGGCCACCTTCGCCGCCAACGCCCTCGCCATCGGCACCTTTGTGCGCGACACGGGCGCCAAGAAGCAAAAGTTCCGCTACGACCCCGCGACCTCGACGCGCGGGCAGCCCATCATGATGGACGGGAAGAAAGGTGGGGAGGTTACGGTGGGCGCCGTCGTCGCGGCCGGAGGCGGCCTCCACCACGGGAAGAAGCCGTCTTGGCTTGGGGTGGGCTACTACGGCGGCGACGGGTCGCCCGCCAAGGAGATCATGGACACGGACAGCAGGGGGTCCGGAGCCACGAGCGAGCTGGTGGGCGCGGTCGAGACCGACGTCCGGCGCACCGAGAGCCTGGACTCGCTGATCCCCCGGAAGGGGCCCGAGGGCGCCAACGGGTCGGTGGTCAAGACGACGACAATCCGGGTTACGGTGTCGCCAGCGCCAGACGCGGCACATGCCGGTCGCGGCGGGAAGGAGAGAGGCGCGGTTCCCGTCGAACTCGCCGTCCCCGCAGACGTTAGAGGAGCACGAGGCCGTGGGTTAGGTGTTACGCTCAAGGAGATGAGCCGGCTGCCGTGATAGCCAACAGTTGGAAGTTGGAACCAGACCGCCCGCGCAAATAGGTTGTAACACCAAGACGGCAGCATAATAATTACTCCCAGGTCCATATGTAAAAACACCGTTGCGGTTCGTAACGAGTAATGCTAGACGTTCGTTTTTTTGGTGAGCGTTTGCGGGGAACGATCGATCGAGCTGTGGAACAGGGCAAATGGACATCTGTAGTAAACATCGATCTGGGGGATGCTCCCGAGGTCTGGTCCAGTGCCAAGCCGGCGTCGGTCCAACCCCCAAGGCTCAGTCGTTTTTCTCGTCTGGTCCCTCGGGCTCCAGTGGGGAAAGGGAAAGGAAAGGTGGCTGTGAGAGCGTGAACAAGCAGCCCGTGAGCGGACCAAGGATTCACGATAAGGTACGCCAGTGACGACCTACATAGTACCCTTATCCATGCCCGACAAGGTTGCAAGCCTGGTGGAGTCCGGGTCCAGCCCCGAGCCAACAATCGTCGCTGACTGGCACGTGGCAGCGCAGCAGGGGGTGGGTCGGGAACTTTGGTTTCACGCATTGTCCGTGCGACTGCTCACGATGACCCCTGGACCTGCTACTCCTGCGGGACCCTTCCGCATTTGACGTGGTTGTGCCACGCATGCACGGCTCATGCCCTGACCCCCCTGCCATGGACCGACTGAACGACTCTGGCTGAAGCAAGATTTCGCGCAACTGGACTCCGTAACATTTGGGTATTCTTGCGGCGGAGCCCCGGTGGTAGGTCGGCATAAGGCAGCCGGCCCCGGACGCGGCGAACCTCGGACCGGCCATTCTCTGGGACCACTGTGCTAGGTGTATGTACTTAGCATACTTTGTATTCCCTTCAACGCGCTAACGGGCTGGCGACATCGGCGACGGTAATGATGAAGGCTCAGGGCGATAATTAGCGTTGGTGGCCGGTCCGAATGCGCCACTCGGCGTCTATCCAGTATTGGTGCCGTCATTGGCCCAAGTCTGCTGTTGGCTCGCTGGCAGCCCGTGATAACGACGGACCCCTGAGCCCCTTGACGTCCAGACCCCCTCCAGGCCCCGCCTCCCCTCCCCAAACGGCACGAATCAAATGTCCATGTGAGCTGGGGCAGGCTCGACCCAGCGCTCAGGTAACATGGGCGACGTGTGGGGGTTTGGTCTGCTGGGGGCCGGTAACGTTATTACAGCACAGCAAGCCGGGCATGAGACGGCCGACCATCCTTGTTGCATGTATTGCTCTTAGTTGCCAGTGGGAGCATCGCCGAGAACGAAAACCAACCGGCCCTTGCAGCAACCATTGCAGAAAATGCCCATATATCGACACTCGCTCATCCTTGAACTCAAACAAGAGTTGATCGACCTCACCTTCATGCAGGCGGTTGGCCGACAATACTGTCCATCCAACTGACCAGGGCTACCTGGAATTCCACCAGAACGTGACGTCCACTCCTACGGAATCGTTGACTCGAAAGCCCCCTCGATGCTTGCATTGCATGCCGGGTGAAGCGCGAATCCTAACATTCACACCAGAATAAGCCCCTCTTCTTCACCATGGCCCTTGGTCACGACATTGAAATGAACCGGCTCAGCAGTGTCCGGAGCGCGGGAGATGCCAGCACCTTCACCGGCCAAGGGATGGCGAGCCGGCACGCTTCGGTATCCGGGCCCAGCGCCCAACCCTGCCGCGTGGCCGGCATGGGCGCCCGCGACAACTGGAGTGCCAAATTCGCGGATTTTGTCGACTCCTTTCGCCGCAATGGGAAACCCGGTGGCGGTGGGAGTGGCGGAGGCTTGCCCGCGAAGGACGGAGCGGACAGTCTTGGTCTTGGCCGCCCGGGGCGTTCTACGCCGATCCGGGAGCACCAGGGGCAGCGGTACTACGACTTGCGCAAGGCAAACTCCCGCGCAGCGAGCACCGCACTGGCGAGAGAGCTCAAGTCACGCCACCTCCAGATGATCTCGTTTGGCGGCTCCATCGGGACTGGCCTCTTCGTTGCCTCAGGCAAGGCTCTCAGCCGCGGCGGGCCAGCCTCCCTGCTGATTGCCTACATCATCGTCGGCATCATGTGCTGGTGTAATATGCAGGCCCTTGGCGAGATGGCTGTGCTGTTCCCTGTCGCCGGCTCCTTCTCCGCATATGCGACACGGTTTCTGGACCCGTCCTGGGGATTTGCCGTGGGCTGGAAGTAAGTCTATAGATGCACAAGCATCCGGTGGCCACGGCTGACGGCATCCTCTAACTCTCCCTGCGGCGCTCGTGGAACAGCGGGTCTTTTCTTGGTTTTTTTTGTGCATGCGTATTTCGATGCTGACCCGCCGTGATTTTCAGTTATACCCTGCAATGGGTTGTCGTCCTACCTCTCGAGGTCATTGCGGGCGCGCTCACAGTGCAGTATTGGAATCCGGCGCTGCCGAGATCCGTCTTCGTCACCATCTTTCTCTTCGCCATCATCATCATCAACTTGATGGGCATCAGAGGCTACGGTGAAGCAGAGTTTGCGTTTGCGATTGTCAAGGTTGTAGCGATCGTTGCCTTTATGTAAGTGCCCCGGCATGCAAGTTGTGTCTATTCGCAGTCGGATTATCGTTTGACCAATGCTGCTGCTGACATCTACCGAAGTCTTCTAGGTATCGTCATCAACATTGGCGGCACCCCGACAAGCGGCTACATCGGCGGCAAATACTGGCAGGACCCAGGCGCCTTCAATAATGGATTCAAGGGCCTCTGCGCCGTCATGGTCACCGCGGCCTTCACCTTTGCCGGCACCGAACTTATCGGGCTCGCCTCGGCCGAGACAGCCAACCCCCGAAAGTCGCTTCCCACCGCTATCAAACAGGTCTTCTGGCGTATTAGCATTTTTTATGTTGGCTCTCTTTTTATCGTTGGTCTCCTTGTTCCTTATACCGAGCCACGACTCCTCGGCGCTACGAATATGGCCGACGCCACGGCCAGCCCCTTTGTCATCGCCATCGAGTCTGCAGGTTCTACTGTCCTCCCGTCCATTATGAATGGTGTTATTCTCGTCTCTGTTATCTCGGTCGGCAATTCTTCTGTCTTTGGCTCCTCCCGCTCCTTGGCCGCTCTCGCTGAGCAGCGACTCGCGCCAAGTATGTTTGCCTATATTGACCGCCGTGGCCGCCCCCTCGTCGCCATCTTGGTGTCCTCGGCCATCGGCATGCTGGCGTATTTGGCCGACTCCAAGGATAGCTCCCGCGTCTTTGACTGGATGATTGCCATTAGTGGGCTAAGCGCTATCTTCGCTTGGGCGAGCACCTGCCTCGCCCATATCCGGCTCCGTCAGGCGTGGGCCTATCACAACCGGTCCTTGGACGACATGGCCTTTCGCGCGCAGGCCGGCGTCTGGGGCAGCTGGGTAGGCCTCATCGGCATCGTCATCGTCTTTGCCGCCCAACTTTGGCTCGCCATCTCGCCGCTGAACGCGTCGCATATGAGCACCGGGGAACTGGTGCAGAGCTTCTTCCTACAGTGCCTCGCGCTGCCGGTGGTAGTTATTTGCTATGTTGGGCATAAACTCTGGTACAGAACCAGCATCGTGAGGCTGGAGGATATGGACATTGATACTGGGAGGAGGGACTGGGAGAGACTCGGGGTCCTCAAGGCGCAGGAGGCAGAGGAGAGGCGGCGTTGGCCGAGGTGGAAGCGGTTCTATCGGTTCATTTGTTGAGCCAGGGGAGGACTGGCCAAAGAATTAGTATTACATACCTAGTTTCTCTGATATATACTTTAATTGCATGTGATGGCTGATTGCGGAGAGAATCGATGCCATTCTGATTACCTGCACACGATGTTTGCAACGTGCCACCAAGTATGTTTCGGCATTCAGAGTAATATTCGTGTGAGCATATGCTCGATTCGAGGGGGAGTGGAAACTTACCTGACCATCCGGCCCCCTGCACCAGAATCAGCGGGTAATATAAAAAACGGGCATGTTAATTTGCCATCTTACCTTCCCTACCGTCGTGCTTGGCAGGTGTTAGTCAGATGCGCAATACTTATTGGTATTAGAAGCTGTCAAGATTCGTCTGAGATAACAGTATACCCCGCTGTCCACACCACCGAGTTGCTTTACACATTCAAGTGGACCAGGACCGCTCCTCCGTCTAATTCCGTCCATTCAGCTCCAGGCTGGACAGGAAGCTGCTGTCTGGGCTCTTGAGTATCTTGGTTGGGTGCACCACGTTCAGAAGAACGAGGGCGAGAAGCATTGGAAGCCCGTCAAGACCTAGCTGGTAGGCTTCGTTGGCGAGGACCGGGTTGGAGGCGTTGGCGCCGCCGCTGAACTCGATGAAGCGGAAGACAATGCGGATCTGTGATGCCTCGATGAGCCCCTGCCCGACCTGATAGAGAGACCAACACTCACCACAATCAACACGACAACCACCAGGATAGCCCACACCAACCGCTGCACCAGCACCACCTCACACTTTGCTTCCCACAAGCCCGCCTTGATCAACCGTTCTAAACGGAGGTAGTGGATTGCTGCCACGGCCACAAACGCCAATACAAACCCCAACTGCACGCCAATTCCCGCCATGTACAGCTTCCTCCCCATATCCGCCGTCTCCCCGCCGCCCTCACCAGCCAGCATCCCGCCGCCGGCCGCCTGTATGACAAACGCAACCACATCCGCGGCCACAAATACCTTGGCCAACCACTTCGGCGACAGCCCGCACGCCTTTTGTTCCCCAACCGGCAGCAGAAAATGCACCAGTCTCGCCACAACCATGTACACAAACGCGTTGATCCCTACCCACAGTCAGGTCAGCACCACCGATACCGCCCCAAGAACCAAAACCAACAAAACACTTACACAGCGGCGCCAACAAAAACAACACGGCCCCCACGGCGACGTACGCCCCATTCTGCTGATCAAACGCGCCCAGCGTGCGCAGCAAAAAGCACGCATATTCCATGACGGCCGCGGCGACGAGGGTGGCGCAGAACCATCTGCGCGCGGCAAGTCCCTGAGCAATGTGGAAGAGCGACGCGAAGAAGAAGGCGATGGCAAAGAACAGGTTCCATTCCCAGCTCGGGAAGAAGGAGTAGTGCGCGTTGCAGGCCGTGGGCGGGACCCAGCCTTGCGGGCCGGGGGGGTGGTAGGTGCAGGAGGGGGTGGGCGGGGAGGAGGAGGTCGTCGTGGAGGTGGTTGGGGAGGACATCGTGCTGGGTTTGGGTTGGAAGGGGGAGGTGGTGGCGTTGATGGTCGTGGTCGTGGGGTGGGAAGTGGCGGTCGTGGGTTATTGGGTGGTGGTCTGGACTGGGAAGGAGTTTGGGGATGAATCGGTGGTGATGGGAAGGGAGGATGTTTTATGGCGAGGGTCGGGGAAGAGGGCGGCCGTGGTCAGGAGCGTGGCAAGGCATATTGTCCAGCAGTCGTCGTCAGTCTTCCGGCGGGATATGACGCGGCGAGGAGGGCGTGAAATTTCACGAGCAGCGGCATCGCCAAAATAACATGAAGCTGTGTTGTGTTGACTTGACGACCCAAGTTGTCTGTGGTTGACCTTTTTAAACCAAGACCTGTGATTGGCTCTCACGTCGCTCCCGTCGCTTTCGCCCGACTCAGGGGGATCACCACCAAGCACAGCCACCAACCCCTGTCACAACCCCATCTCCCATTTTCACCCAACTACCACCCCCGCGGCAGCAGCGGCAGCCCGCAACCTTGCCATCCCGAGCGGCCACAACACATAACGCTTGTGCGTCTCGGGCAGTCTCTGCGCAGCGGCCTCGACCCACTGGAAGAGGATGTCGTCGCGCAGGGCGTACGCGCGCGCCGGGCCGAGCGCGTGCCGCTGCAGCACGTGCGTCAGCATCCAGAAGTGCGCCAGCAGCACTTGCGCCGCCAGGTTGGTCGGCTTAGTGAACTGCGCGAACGCGTCGGCATCCATCTCGTTGGTGGCTGCGTAGAGGGGGACGAGCTCGAGGCACGCTGAGGAAAGCGTTAGAGTGATTATGCTGGAGGGGAGTGGAAGGCGGTCTTACCGTCAACAGCTGAGGACTGGCTCAGTCGTGCAACCCGCTCCAGGGTGGCCAGGTAATGAAGCTCAGCAGTGCTCCGACACAGCGGCGCGGCCAGCCGCAGCGACGCCGTACAATCCTGCAGGGTCCGGCGTAGCTCCCCGTCCGCTTTGGGATCCGGGTCGGCCGCCGGTCTCAGCAGCCTCTTCATGCTCCCAACGTACGTCTCCTCAGTGATGCCGCGGAAGATGGACTCGCCCAGCGACGGGACCACCGTCGTCTGAATAACCATCCACCCGCGCAGCATCGCGAGAAAGTCCATCATGCCGTCCGACATGTAGCTGGACTGGAACGTAAGGATGATGGCTGTGGCAAACTTGGCGTCTGCGTCATCCCGGCTGGGGCACGGCACTGAGAGGGCCTGGTTCAGCGCCGAGATAGCCGCCACGCGGTGGTCGAGCGCCTGCACCGCAAAATCCGCGTCCGTCGACGCCGTCAGGTGCGCCGCCGCCAGCGCGAGGATGGCATGCGCGAGGAAGCCGTACTCGTGCGACATGGCGGCGACGGTCTGCCAGAGGTGGTCCAAGCCTAGGGGGAGTGCCGGGTATGCAGTGACAAGAAAGTGGTGGAAGAAGCGCAGGTCGCCCAGCCGGAGGGGGGATTCTGGCGCGTGCGAGGGGGCGGACGGGGAGAGGGCCAGGACTGGTCGCGGGGGCTGCGGGTAGAGGCAGTCGAGCCCGAGCCGCCGGCAGCCCCCGCAGGATGGGAGTTCTTCGGAGCACTTGACGCGCCGCTGTTTGCATTTGAAGCAGCCTTTTCGGGATTTGAAGTGCCGCCGTGCGGGAACAACCCCGACTCCCCTGGGTTGGCCAACCGGTGAGGGCTCGTTCTTCGCCTTCAGGGCCGACATGATGCTGAGATGGATCGTGGACCTCGCCATATGCCGAGTGGTTCCCTTGGTCGTGATTGATCCGCCCGATGAGTGGTTATCGTGTGGAATGAAAGGCAAGCCAAGGAGAAACTTTCAAGCCGGCGCTGATCCTGCCAAGCTGAACCAGACTTGGCGGCGCTGACGCGTCGGCTGCGGCTGGGGGCCCGAATAACTGTCCACTCTTGTAGGATTAGCTCCGGGCGTGCTCTGGCCCCTTGAAGCGGCCTGGGTGAGCAGTGTAAGCAGGGCGAGCAGGGTGAGCTATGGGCGGCAAGGAACGACTTCAGCAGCAGCAGGGTTTCTTCGGCAGCGGGGGCGGCTTCTTCTGCAGTGTAAGCTTCCTCCATGGCAGCTTCTGCTTCGACGTCAGGATCGGACCAGCTTCGGTATAACTATATTGCCAAAAAATACTTATAATGGAGTATAGATGGTATAGACGCCTTGACAAGGGCGATACACCATCGTGTTACGTTGGCTACACAATGCTTTTCCGCTGCCTGGCAGAGAGGAACCAATCTCCATTCACTCATCCCCGCGGAAACAACGTATCTGTCCAGTTACTGGGGCACACCGGCGACCCTGAATGAAAAGGTAAGCACGCCCGGCTTCGCACCACGGCCACGAGACTTCCAAGACGATGGATCGAAGAGGCTTGAAGGCGGCGGCCCGTTGACCTGGCTGACCCCGATTTGAAAGAGCATCCCTTGGAATGCCGAGTGCCCTGCGCCGCCCGCATCCGCATCGCCGGCTCCTCCACCAGGGTTCGCCGACAGCAGGAGAGACTCGTCACCCGCGACCGAATACACGCTGGACCCGACGACGGCGGCGGGAAACCCAAGCAGTGTCTCTTGCCGGGCCTTTTTTTCCGTGCCACGTCTACCGTCGTTTACGTCGGAGTAGGAGACGGTGACGACGTTGAAGCTTTCCATCAAACTAGAAATCCGGCTTTGTAATGAGAAAGACAGCCCTGTAACCATGTGGATGGTCGATTCGTCGCCGGTGAGCCCGCTTTCCAGGGCGTGATCCGCTTCAAGTGCATAGAGAGCCATGACCATGATTGCGAGGCGGACGTTTCGGGACCCAACTTCCTTCGCAATGCCCAAGGTCTTGCATATCGTGTCGCTGATGGCGACGGTCGTGAGAGGGTCCACGATGTCCAAGGCCAGCCGGCGAAGTATCCCCGGAGTTTGGGCGACCTCCGGGGGGACCTCGGACGAGCTAGAGTCTCGGAAATGCGCAACGGCCTGGGCTAGGAATTCGCGGAGAGGCTGTGCTGAGACAACGGTTCCAATCTTGAATGCCTGAAACGCAAGCGAGCCAGAAGCCATCTGCATCTTGTGCCTGTTTGCGAGCAGCCTGACCTGAAGCCTAGTCAGGAGGAACGGCGCCAGCCCGCTGCTTGTCAACACCACGTCCGGTGCGCCCTGCAGAGAAGGCCGCACGACATAAAGCCACGACAGGCGGCCTTTCCGCACGAGCTCCGACACGATGTGCTGCAGCGCCTCGTCGGCCGAGTGCGTGGGATTGTACTGAATGTTCTTGAGCCGCAGGACGCCGCAGAGGGCGTAGAACTTGTCGGCCGGCACGGTCGCCTCGAGGCCGGCCGAAAGCTGCAGGACATTGGCGTCCGAGAGCTCAAAGGTCTGCGCCTCGCCAAAGTTCTCACGGAGGAACCAGAGATGGCGGCACCAGGTGGCCAGGTCGGTGATCAAGCCATCGGTTGGGTGTCGGCGGGAGAGGGTCGCGGCGATGACGCCCGCGTCGGCGAGCGACATCCAGCCGGTAGGGCCCCAGCTGAGCAGGTAGTTGCGCGACAGGAGGATTTCCTGCAGAATCCAGGCACGCCTACGCCAGACACCACCGGCGAGAGCCCTCAGGGCGTCGAGACACCTGAGCTCTCGGTCTGGATCGAGGTCGGGGAGGACGGTGCAGTTCTGGCTGAGCTGGCAGTTGTGGGGCGCGAGCAGCTCGTCCATGCTGTTGAGTTTGTCCTTGAACGGACAGGACATCTCCTGGGCGACTTCCTGGAGCACGGTGAGATTGAGGTTGCGGAGCAGCAGGATAGTGCATCGCGCTTCGTAGTAGATCTCATCCATGCGCGGGATCCAGTACGCCTTGTCGGTGTCGTTGTCCTGGTCGATGCATTTGCAGTCGATCCAACAGGTGCTCGCGCTCCCAGTCTCGGCCTTCAGTAGAGACGGGGCACCGCTGCCAACAACGCAAAGAAGGCGCTCGCGTACGGCTGTCCAGTCAGGCAGCTTGTCGGACTGGTCGTTCTTCCACTCGCTCCAGACGTACGAGATGGTGACATGGCGGCGCAGGCCGCTGGTCAAGTAGCCGTGGCGGTCGATGCGCCGGTAGAACTTGTCGCTAGCGGGGTCGATTAGGGAGAAGCTGGAGCGCGAACTCGAGAAGAGTGACTTTGGGGTTGTCAAAGACATCTCGCAAATGTGAGATGGGATGAACTTAGCGTGACAGACAACACGGACGATGTAGAAAAAGGGTGGACAACGGCGGTTGATTCGGGATGCAGGGGTGCGCCAGCTCCGGCCGCTTTAAGCGGGCCGGATGAGCCAGGGGTGAACCAATGTAGCTCAAAACACCTTCCCTCGTCCGTCAGTTCTCCTAGGAACCTGGAGTTGTCGCTGTTTAGGGAGCAGCGGTGGTCGGCCCAGAAAACATAAGAGTATCGTATTAGAGCGAGCGGAAGGCAAGAGACGCAACCACCAAAACTGTCTTGCAGTCCTAGAGTTCGATCACTCAACTGTACGACCAACCCGTAGGTGTGCTTCAAGATAATTAGAACACGGTAAGTCTGGCATGGAATGCGGGCGACGAGTATTGACCCCCCGCGCCAGCCACTCCTATTCCAATTTCATATTTGGCAGCCTGGATAAACGTCGGTTCACTAACAAGATGGCAGCCCAGATGTTCGTGGACATTCCATGTCAATTTGCGTGACAGGATCACGGGTGCGGGGGAGACTGTGTGACATGCCAGTGCCAGGAAGTCAACCTGCTGCCCATTTCTTCACATCTAAGTAATGAGGGTAGGCCCGTGTAACATGAATATCGTCCAAGTTTATAACCAAGCGCCGCAATCAAGCCCAAATATCACTCCAAAATAGAACGACCGTCTTGCTATAGTTACTGATAAATTCAAAAAATTGCGCCAAACACGCCAGGAAAAAAGGTTAATCATCTCTACCACAATGTCTCCTTCATTTCGCCGCGCCCTTCGGGTCCGGCAACTTGCCGACGACCTTCTCACCCAGCGCAATCAGCGAGCTCGCGTTCGTGATATCCAGCGTCGTCAGCTCGACCGACAGTTTGGTGCGGATCCAGTTCCTCAGCTCGACAGCTGACAGCGAGTCGAGCCCGTACGCCACGAGCGGCCTGCCCGGCTCGACTTCAGACTCGAGCCGCAGGATCTTGACGAACTGCGCCGCCAGCGCGTCCACAGCGGCCTGCGCCAGGGCGGGGCCCTCCGCGCCGGACTTGTGGATGGTCTTAAGTGCGCGTACGGCTTGGTCGGCCGCGTCGTTGCTGCCGCCTTCCTCGCCAGCACCATCTCCGCTTCCAGCATTTCCGCCGTGGCTGGAGAAGAGGTACGCGAAGCGGGGCTCGCGGGCGAGGTCAGCGCTGACGTCGGTGTGCAGCAGCGGAACGGCGACGCCCGTAATCATCTGGGCGGCGCTCAGCGGGTTGAGGGGCTCGTCGTCGGGGGACTGCTGCAGGATCGAGAAGGTGAGGATGCGGCGCAGCATGGTCTCGCCGATGGGCGTCCACTGGCGCTTGTCGAAGCGCACCTCGAGCCCGTCGTCCTGCTCCGCCACGTAGCCGACGTCCTCGATCACGCCGAGGTCAACCGTGTGCGCGCGCAGGCCCAGCCCGCGCCGGTAGCTCGCAAAGGCGTCGAGGAACGTGTTGGCCGCCGCGTAGTTGGCCTGACCCTTGTTGCCGATCACGCCTGATGTGCTTGAGAGCATGGTGAAGAAGCTGAGCGCCTGCTTGGGGCCGGCTTCCTGCGACGCGATGTGGAGGTTCCACGTGCCCTGAACCTTCGCGTGGATGGCCGTGCGGTAGTCGTCCAGAGTCATGTTTTCGAGAGGCCGGTCGCGCAGGACCATGGCGCCTTGGATGATACCAGCGATGTGCGGAGTGGCAGCTCGGAACAGGCCCCGAACCGATTCAAGATCGCCGATGTCGCCTTTGGCTTCGGAGACGGCGCAGCCGTAGAAGGCGCAGTTGCGGATGATGCGCGCCGAGGCCGCGTCAGAAATGCCGCTCCGGCTGCTAACCACAATGTGCCTGGCGCCGTGGCGGGCTAGGTGAACAGCCAACGTGCCACACGCGCCCTTGAGGCCGCCGACTATGAGGTACGACACATCTGGGCGTAGCTGCAGCTTGCGAACGGCTGGGCGCGCAAGAACCTGGATATCTTCCTTCTCTTGATTGGAGATGACGATCTTACCCAGATGGCGTCCGCTGCGGATGTACTGGAGAGCCGCCGGCACTTGGTCGAAGGGGAATGTCGTGATGGGGTGGATGGGCTTGATGTGCCCGCCGTCGATGAGCACAAAGAGCTCTTTGAACAGACTGGCGATGCGTTGGTCGTGGATATCCTTGGTGAAGGACATGTCGACAGCCCGGAACGAGCAGTTACGGTCGAACGGCTCCATGGCTAGCGTGTTGCGGTCGACAATATCACGCTTACCGATCTCGACCATGGTACCGCCGTCCGCAATAATACGCCACGTCGCGTCCAAGAGCTCGCCGATCAGCGAGTTGACCGCGCAGTCTACGCCACGGCCCTTGGTGCGTCGCAGAATCTCTCCCGCAAACTTGGTACTGCGGGATGAGAACATGTGGTCCCGCGGGATCCCGTAGTTGGCTTCGAGAAACTGCCGCTTCTCCTCGGTGCCTACGGTGACATAGATCTGGTGACCTAGTCAGTACTTATCCACTTAACATCGTGTATCTGAAATGGGGAAACCTACTTCGGCCTTCTTGTACTGCGCAAGCTCGATGCATGCAATGCCGACGCCGCCAGTGGCGGAATGAATGAGCACCGACTGTTACCAAGTTAATCAACATGGCCCATCCGAAAATAGCCGTATTACATACCTGGCCCTCCTTCAGGTTCCCCAAGTGATAGAGCGAGTACAGCGAGCACAGGTAAACCGACGGGATGGTGGCTGCCTCTTCAAACGTCATTGTATCCGGGATGATGTGGCAACGTTCAACAGAAACCCTCACGCGGTTCGCGTAGCTGCCAGGCTTCAGAATGCAAACGCGGTCTCCCGGGCGGAAACGTGTGACGCCGCCGCCGAGCCTCTTGACGACACCGGCGCACTCAAAGCCGATCTCAAACTCGTTTTCAGGGACAATGCCCATGGTAGTGGCAACGTCCTTGAAGTTAACCCCCACTGCCTTGACTTCCACCTCGATATGGCCGTCCTCGAGCGGGTCCTCGTCGTACACACCCGTTTTGTTCCACATCAAACTCTGGAGTGTGCCGATCCGCTCAGCGTGGATCTGGAGCTGCGCCGATGTGCCGTGGAAATCAGTCAGGACGGGCTCCAGACCCTCGACCTCGGCGCGCTTGAAGGCGTTGACAGCCCGGTCCGGCACCAGGCGCTGTACATACAGCAGGCCATCTCGCTCCATATACTCGGTCTCCTCAGGGGTCACCGTGGCCTCCTCACTGTTGTCCTCCTCCTGGGGAGACCCACTGGTCTTGGAACCAAGACGAACAGCGTCCAAAACCTGCCGAACAGCCCTGCTCGTATCGGCCGAGCCAAGACCACTCTGGACATCGAGCGTGACGAGGCGGGCACGCTCGTCCTCGCGCCGGGCTACGCGGAACAAGCCTTGTACCATGGCCCTGTTGGGGTCGGTGACGCGCTGGCCGGTGCCGGCTTGGCCCTGCGCTCCCTGGGTCACCCACACAACCGGCTTGCCGCTGCTGACCAACTCCTTGACCGCGTCCCACTGCTGCGGCGTGCTGATCTTGGACAACACTGGGCCCACGAGCTCGTCTAGCACTAGCACGACGTCCGCGTCCTGCGGCGAGAGCGGGAAGCCGTGCTGCTTCACGCTCCAGCCCACCTGCTGCAGCTCGGCCAAGAGCGACGCGCCGAGCGGGGAGGGGCCGGTCTCGGACAGGCGAGCAACGAGCAGGTTGCCGCGTCTCGTTGCGTCGAGCCCGGCATATTTGGCGTTATGTTGCCAGAGGTACGCCTGCGTGCCGTCGTCGTGAACGGTGGGAACCTCCAGGACCAAGCTGGCCGGCACATCGGCCTTGCGCAGGAGCCGCTGCACCACGCGTCGGGTCAAGAAGGCGCCGGCTGATTCAAGGAGCTTCACCGCATCTTCAGCATCGCCGGCGGAGATGGAGCTTGCGGAGCTGGCGGGGGAGTCGCCGCCGGGAGACAAGACGCGGGACGAGGTAGGCTCAGAATCCCCGGACTCGGAGGGCGTCTTGAAGGCCGTGGAGGGGGTCAAAGGCCTGGACTGGTCCACGAGTTCATCGTGGAGGTTGATGATTCCGTTGACATCGCCACGTCGGACTAGCAGGGTGAAGGCGGTGTCCGAGAGGAAGGACTTGACATTGGCGACGAAGTCCTGCAGCAACGCCAAGCTGGTTTCTTCGGATGCCTTAATGATGACCAAGTCATACACGACATCGGCGGGCAGGCCTAGTGCCTCTCCGGTCTCTGTTGGGTTGATGAGCAAAAATGAAGCGTGGGCATCGTCTTGGTGCCGGTCTTGTACGCTGACAATATTGCGCGCGTCAGTCGAAGCAAAGTCGTAGCGCCCATAGGCAGACCTGGCCTCGGCCGAGGCAGGCGAGGTGGTGGCTGCCTGGAACCAGAGACTCGTGGCATCGGCAGCATCAAGGTTAACTTCGAGCACCTTGAGGGAGGGTGTCTTATGTGCGATGAGGTCGATCAGCCCATCGAGCCCGACGGCGTGCAGCAGCTGATCCTGCGACAAGAAGGTCACATCAGGCTTCCACTCGACCCGGACGAACGTGTGCGGGTCCGGGCGCGGAGCCACGTCCAGCCTGAGGTAGTTGAGGCCCCGCACGCGCATGACTAGTCGGCCCGTCTCCGAGTCGTAGACGGTCGTATCTGCAATCCAGCTCTTGTCCTGGTCACGACGCCCGCGGCCTGAGTACGTCGAGTGGGCGATGGAGCGGCCCGTAGTTAGGCGAGCGGGCACCTTGTTGATGACAAAGTCGTCAATCACACCGGGGATCATAACGTCCTTGACGTTGCCACGCTCTCCCTCGGCGTTTCCGGGAATGGGCGTCTGCAGGCAGCCGTCGAGGGCAGCTGGGTGGATGGGATAGTATGACTGCGGTGACCAGCGTGACGGCGGCGGCTCGAGCGATAGCAAGGTGCGGCATGAGCGTTGCCCGCTGACGGCATCGATCTGTAGCAACCGCTGGAAGGCCGGTCCAAAGTCCATACCAATCTCTTTCTCGACCTTGTACCACAACTTGGGACCTTGCGGGTTCTGTAGCGGGGCTGCGTCAGCCCCCTCCGCAACCTCGTCCTCGATGGGGTCCTGAATTCGAGCAAGACCCCAGCAATGTTCTCGCACGAGGTCCTCCTCGCCCGGGAGCGTGCTCGACACGCGGAACTCGTGCCAGTGCTTGTCACCGGGTACCCGCGTCAGTGACAAAGTCAACATGACGTCCTTGTTCTCCTCAATAACCAGCGCCCGGCTAAACTTGAGGTTGCGGAAGCGGTAGGCCAGGTCGTTGGGAGCGACGCCCTCGAGGTTCTCGACGGCGCAATGCTTTTGCCACAGGGCCTCAAGCGCGAGCGTGACAAAGCCAGCACCGGGCATGATGGCGTCGCCGCCCATCTTGTGGTCCAGTAGCCACGGGACATTGGCCGCGCTCAGCCGGTTGCGCCAAATCGGTGCCTGCCACGGCGTGCCGAGGATCTTGCTCCCTAGCAAGTCGTGCGCGACGTACCTGCGGAACCGCCAGTCGCGGCTCGACGCGTTCTCGTGCCAGTACTTGGTTGTGTGGTTCCATGCGTAGTTGGGCAAGTCAACCACTGTCCGCACGTCTTCGGTGTAGCCATTGACTACAGCAAGATCGATATCGGCACCGCTTGTGAATAGCCTCCCTGCCACATCAAAGAGCGATTTTGTCGGGTCGCTGCCGCGGGACCAAGCCGCGCTGTAGACAATCTGAGCGCCAGACGCAGCCGGCAGCGACTTGATGACCTGCGAAACAGGACCCGCCAGCGCGCCCGAGGGGCCGATCTCGATGAGAATCGTAGGCGGGTTGCGATCCGTCAACAAAGCCTTGAGCGCATCGTCGAACCGTACAGGGGACACCATGTTTGCCTTCCAGTACGCGGCGTCAGCGGGGCCTTCCTTGAGAGTGCCCGTGACCGACGAGTACATGGAAACACCAGAGACAGCCTCCTCGCGGGACTTGAAATCCGGGTCCTCGTGGAGCAGTTTCTCGTATTCCCGACCAATGGGATCCATGAGGGCCGAGTGATAAGCAAGGTCGACCTGCAGCAGGCGGGCAAAGTGCCCGGCGCCCTTGACTTCTTCTTGCAGCGTCTCGAGCGCCGCCTTCTTACCCGAGATGGTAACGCTGGAAGGGCTGTTGAAACAGGCGATCCACGCCTTGCCGGCATAATCGCCTTTGTCAAGGAACTCTTGCGCAGCCTGAGCCCCGAGGCCAACGGCAAGCATGCCCACGTCCTTCTCGGCTTCGTGGGCTCGGTTGACGGCGGCACGGCCGCGGTAGAACGCGGCTTTGATGGCGTCCGCGCGATCAAGCAGTCCTGCGGCATACGCAGCCGCAATCTCGCCAGATGAGTGGCCCACCACCTTCTCGGGACGGACACCCCAGCTGTCGAGTACGTCGAGGAGGCACAGTTGCAGCGCCGTCACCAGTGGCTGGGAGAACTCGGGCTGACGGAGATGCTCAGCTGAGCGCGCCTCAGTCAACTCCTTGACGATGGACCATGCCGGGGCCGCCTCGCGTTCTTGCTGGGCCTGCAGGATCGCGTCCAGCTCCTCCAAAAGCTTTCGCGTGCGGGGGAAGAGACGCACGAGCTCAGCGCCCATCTGTGGCCACTGGGCACCCTGACCAGTGAAGACGAAGCCAATTCGGGGCGGCTGGGCACCCTTCTTGGCCGCTGTAAAGGCCTTCTCGTCAATACCCTCAGTCGAGCGTGTTGTAACAAAGGCACGGTGCCACAGTCGCGTGCGCCGCTCCGAAAGTGTATAGGCTAGGTCACCGAGCCGCACTCGCACGCGAGGGTTGAGCAGATGCTTGGTGAGGGCTGCGATGTTGTTGTTGAGAGAGTGCGCATCATTGGCCGATAGCACGACAACTTGAGGACGGGTGGCTTTGTCGTCGTCGTATTCTTCCTCCCCGAAGTCCTCCTCGTCTGCCGCAGTGTAGGACTTGACATGATGTGTACGGTCGAGGACAGGCTGCTCAACGATGGCATGCGCGTTCGAACCGCCATACCCGAAAGAGTTGATACTCGCCCGGCGTGGAGTGTCCTGCGGCCAAGGGATGGTGTTCCGGAAGGCCTTAACCTTGTTCGCCGCAAAATCAACTGTGGGTAGCCATAGCGTTAACACAGTTCCGAGCGAGATTGACCACCCGGCACATACTCTTAGGGCTAGGATTGATAAAGGTCGGAGTCCCAGGGATCGCGCCGTGCTCGATGGCTAGAACTGCCTTCAAAAGCCCAGAGATACCCGCCGACGGCTCCGAGTGCCCGATGTTGCTTTTGATCTAGTGGGACATAATGTTAGGTACCAAACTGGGCAGAGCTTTGTTGCCAACAAAATGACTTACCGAGCCGATGAGCAGCGGCTTGTCAGCCGGACGCGTCGAGGCAAAGACGGAGCCTGCCCCGCGCACTTCGGTAGGGTCACCGGCCTGGGTGCCTGTGCCGTGGCACTCAAGGTATGTGGTAAGGTTGAGGTCGACGATGCCAGCGTTAGCATAGGCTTGGCGGATGGCGAGTGCCTGAGCCTCCGAGTTGGGACTGGCAATACCCGCGGTCCGGCCGTTGCTAGTGTTTGCAGTGCCCAGCACGACAGCGCGGATAGGGTCGCGGTCGCGGATAGCATCGGATAGACGCTTCACGATGACGGCACTGACGGCCTCAGCCTTGACGTAGCCGTCCGCGGCCACGTCGAAGGTATGGCAGAGGGCGGTGGGTGAATGTGCGCTGCCGACATTGCCGGCATCGATCATGTGCTCTGGGCTCATGTAAATGTTGCTTGTGGCGACAATGGCAGCTTCAACCTCGCCCGTCGACAGGTAGCGGCATGCCATATCGAGTCCTACCAAACTGCCTGAGCAGGCTGTGTCGATGGTGGCGCTAGGACCGCGGATGTTGAGGAAATGGCTGAGGCGGTTGGCAAGGATAGCGCGTCCAACACCAAGTGCGTTGTTTGCTGGCCGGTCCTCGGGGTCACGGTTCTGCATGTCGCCATAGTCGGAGGCGTAGGATCCCACGAAGCAGGCGACCGGCTTGCGTTCCAGACGCTCGAGTGGGATCCCTGCGTTCTCGAGGCCCTCGTAAACGACCTCGAGCATTTGGCGCTGATTTGGATCCATAGCAACAGCCTCGGTTGTCGACACCTCGAAGAAGGACGCGTCGAAGTCGGCCGGGTCGATGTCCCCAAGAAACATGCCGCCACTCTGCCGCATCGTGCGCGGCTTGAGGCTGCCATCGTAGTGGCCTTCGAAGCGAAAACGCGTCTCAGGCACCGTGTTGGGAGCTACAGACCCACGCTCCAGAAAATCCCATAGCTTTTGTGGGCTGTTGTTGCCGCCGGGCAATCGGCATGCAAACCCAACGATGGCGACGGGCTCCTGACGAAACTGAGGCTTGGGCATCTTGGACGTTGGGTGTATGAGGCCGCGGCGGTGAAGGGTAATGATGGGAAATGACTAGGATGAATGTCCTGCTGTGCCAGGAAACGTGAGCGGGCAAGGCAGCATATGTGCAAATTACTTCGTCGACATCTCCTTCGTATCTGGTCGAGACCGCCGTCTGCAGGGGGTTTCTGTTGCAGACAGAGAATTGTTTGCTGCCAAGAATGTTCTTGATCCAGTCATCTCTATCATGCTTCGTATGCCGTGTCATCGTCGACGAGAATCTTATCCCTTAGTCCGAATGACTCTGCAGAAGTGAGGCTTGTGGTGGACTCAGGGCAAGCTGACGTTGCAGAGGCGATAGGGGAAGCTGACGTCGCAGATGCGATGGGACGAGATGCTTGAAAGGTTGCATTTCAAGACTTCTCCCGCACAAAGTTCCTCCGTTTCTTACCCAACGCGTCTGCCTTGCGGCGCAAGACATTTTGCGTCGGGGCTCAAACGCCAGATCTTTTCTCGAGGTCCCGTACATGGAACTCCCCTTCTGAATCATTCGCAAGCAAGTTCACAACCGCCTGCATCATGGCCATCCTGTCTTCCAAACCGCGGTATGAGACCGTGACATGCAAAACCATCGACGGCATCACGCTCGAGGGATGGCTGTACTCGGTTGAAGGCCCCGCGCCTGCCATCATCATGACCCACGGCGTGAGTGAACCGAGGCGGCAAGAATCTGGGTCCCTTGCTAATGTACCTCCCGCGCGCTGGGGTAGTTTAACTGTGTCAAGGAAATGAGCCTCTCGGACACAGCCGAAGGTTTCCAGAGGCGAGGGTACAACGTATTTCTCTATGACTCGCGCAGTGTCGGAGCTAGCGGTGGGCACCCGCGTAACCAGATCGATCCGTTGCAGATGGCAGAAGACGTGTCTGGTGTGTTTCCAACCCCAACGGTCCTCCTCAAGCAAGCCAGCTGACACCCGGGATGCAGACGTCGTGACCTATGTGATGTCACTGCCAGGTGTCGACCCGGCGCGGGTGTTCCTTTGGGGCATGTCGCTGGGTGGGACTGTCAGCGCCGTCGCGGCCATCGTGGACCGAAGAGTGGCAGGCGTGCTGATGGTGTGCCCCATCTTCCACTTCGTGCGATCGGACCGGCGGGCGCGTGCTTTTGCGCAGCTGATGCGAGACCGGGCCTCGCAACTGCGTGGCAATGAGCCTCATACACTGCAGCCCTTCAACAGCAAGGGCGAAAACCCGATCGGCATGGCCGGCGCGGGAGGCCCCGGCGGCCGCGAGGCCTACGTGCTGATGCGCACGGCAGTCGAACGAGGCCATCCTGGCTTTCGCGATCGTATCACGCTGCAGACCTACCACAAGCTGGCCCTTTTTCAACCCCTCCCGCTCATGGACCTCTTAGAGGAGGTGCCTGTCATGATGATGGTGCCGGAGCTTGACGACATGTCGCCGGCGGAGAAGCAGCTGGAAGCCTTTGCGCGTCTGCGGGTACCCAAGAGGATGCACTTTGCCAAGGGGAGGGCCCACATGACCATCCTCACGGGCGAAGGAACCGAAAACATCTTCGAGGCCATGGTCGGCTTCTTTGACGACGTGACCGGGTCGTGTTTTGTGTCCGACCCGTGAGCCGTGTCCTGGGGGTCTCTTGGTTTTTTTTTTTTTTTTTCCTCTTTAAAAATTAGCATCGATTTTGCCATGTTAGATCGACCATCTCGAGTTGACTTGCTGAGGTGTCGTATGGTACGCAGTTAATTACATAGCAGAAGACCGACAGAATTCTACCGAAATGGAATTCAATCAATTGACAAGAAGTCGACGTGAAAGAGCACGCTTGAACCGGATCAAGTCAGATACCTAGCCACTTGTGAGATACTGAATGAGTATATCGCGAGCATGTCCGAAATTGCTATTGAAACGCAAAGTGCCTTGGGTGTCTGACTCAAATGTCGTCGCTTCATTCCCGAGTACCGTCGACTGCGCTGACTTTTTCTTTACCATCACCACAATTCTCGACAACTATCGACAATCTTTTGCTTGCTTCCCGCGATTATGGTTGGCAACCAGCTGCGGATTTATTCTACAAAAATTACTGTCGAAGGAAACACCGGAATGGACTCCACTCACTACCGCCCTACTGCGTCCCACCACCGCTCTACAAGGGATTTGGATAGAACAAGGACGCCTTGATGATAGTTTCCTTCAAAACTGCCTCCCGGGCATCCCTGTTTATGTCGACGATGCATTATCGTTATGATTGGTCGACCGGTCTCGGCCCAGCTCGTTGATGGAGAGACGGAACTTCAAGGAAGCGCTGCTGTCAGCAACGAAGATCACGGAGGCCGACGTTGCGGCGTTGTGGATACTGCAATCTGCCAGTGTAGATCGGTCGAATAAGGTTGCAGTTGCTTGGCTGGCAACATTGGAACGTTGCGGAACAGCAGGCCAAGTCGAGGATCTTCCTGCAGGACGACCAGAAAGCGCCGGAGGTATGCGGTCGCTCCGGACCCGTTACCACGTAGCCAGCAGATAGCGACGTCGCTTCGCGGGGTGTCAGCAGGCCCACCGGATTCTCCCGCCATCGGATGACCAATCCTCAGCCGCAGGTGGGCCATGACATTGCAGTCGGACTCACGCCGGCGTGACGGCACCTACCTAGGTAACAGGCGTGCACAAGATGGCGTGTGTGAGCTTTCCCATGTCATACACTAAATAGAAACTTAGTTACCGAAGCCGGGAGCGACATCCCCGGCTGCGCTATCAGGCGACGTGGAGGAGATTGCCTATATCTTACATTCACTCGGGCTTCGAGATGAAGTTCAAATGTAACAAGCTAAAAGGCCCGTCACGCTTTTCGTGGTTTCTCTTGTATCCTTTGGTACCCTTAAACCTTAGCTCTTGGGGGTCGTCTCATAAACATGTCTCAGGGGCACTCATTCGCGCTCGACTATAGCCGAGCCTTGCGCGCTGTCGCTCACGGGGTGGAAAAGGCTAATCACCATGCAACCTGGGAAAATACTCTTCTGACCGCCTATGTCGCCATTGCCGGTGTCTTCATCTATTGCGTGTTGCTTGCGGTCTACCGAGGTCTGTGGTACCCGCCAAAGACCACTTGTTGCACGGGAATGAGAACTGACGCGCCATGGAACAGTCTCCTTCCACCCGTTGGCAAGCATTCCGGGGCCTAAGCTTGCAGGTAACGAAGTGTACGTGACAACTAGATATGGGGGGATTGCTGATGATGGTCGCAGCCATAACGACGTGGTACGAGAAGTTCTACGATGTTTTCCTCGGCGCTCAATACTTCCGCCGCATCGAAGAAATGCACAGGCAATACGGCCCCGTCGTCCGGATCCGGCCGAACGAAGTCTCTTTCAATGACCCGGACTTCATCGACACTCTGAGCCCGGTAGGCGGGAGGAGGACGACAAAACCACCACTTGTGGGCCTGAGGACAGGAAGTGAGAACCTCTCCCTACGTGTCCAGGGACCACATGTGTCACTGACCATAACCACGCGCTTCTAGTCCCCGACTCCATCACCGGCACCATCAACCACGACGTGCACCGTAAGCGCCGCAACGCCATCAGCGGCTTCTTCTCGGTGGCCAGCATCCGACGGCTCGAGCCCATCATTGCCGCACACATGGAGAAGATGTTCTCGCGGGTCGACGCCAGCATTGCAGCAAGCAGTAGCAGCAGCAGCAGCAGCGGCCCCAAGTCGGCCATCCTTCACATGCACCAAGTCTTCCGCGCATGCACGAGCGACATTATCACTACGTACGCGTTTGGCGAGAACCAGGACATCCTCGGGGAAGACGACTGGGGCGCGGCCGTCACGGCCGGTAGCAATACCTGGCACAACCTGACACACGTCTTTGCCGCTTTTCCCATCGTGCTGATCATCATGCGCAATCTGCCACAGTGGGCATTCCGGTTCTTCATCCCGTCCCGCGAGCTGGACGATTTGATGGAGAGGAAGGAGGTTCGGGCCTCCCCCCGTCTTTTTTTTGGTAGACAATAAACTGCGTAAAATGCATGCTGATATAGGTCGCAACGTTAGTGGTGGGTCAAGAAGGTGCGTGCTATTCGCGACTCGCCCGACCCAGCACGTATCAAGAGCACCATATTCGAAGGTATCCTGAGCAGCAACCTGCCGGACGAGGAGAAGACGGACGCGCGGCTAGCCCAGGAGGCGCAGCTCATCGTATTTGCCGGTGAGGGCACCGTGGGTAAGTTGCGAATCGCACCCCTTTCTATTCTTTTTCTTTTCTTTCGTTTCTTATTTCGTTTGTTTTTTTATAAAAAAAGACTGGTAAAAACAAGAAAAAGAGGAAAAAAAAAACAATGAAGAGAAATCAAGACACCTACCTACTCTAACCGCGGCCCCCAACGTTCCAGCATACACCCTCAACGCAAGCCTCTACGAGCTCCTCGCCCACCCGGCCGAGTACCGCCGCGCCCGCGAGGAGCTGCGAGCGTCCCTCCCGGAGGGCGAGGTGGCACCATCCTTCGCGCAGACCGAGACGCTCCCCTTCCTCAACGCCGTGATTCAGGAGACAATGCGCCTGCACCCTGGCGTAGTGTCCCGCCAAGTGCGCATCTCGCCCGACATTCCTATTGTCTACCAGCCCGGCGCTAGCGCTAGCGCCAGCAAGAAGAAGAAGGCGCTGGCGTCGTGGGACGACGACAAGGTGTACGTGGTGCCCGCTGGCATGGCCCATAGCATGTCGACGCGCGCCATGCACTTGAATGGTGATGTGTTTGAGGACCCGCTCGCGTTTCGGCCGCAGCGTTGGCTGGACGATCCCGCGCTCAACCACGCGTTTATCGGCTTTGCGAGGGGAACGCGGAACTGCATCGGGTACGAAAAAAAAACTCCCCCTCTTCCACCCGCTTTCTGTGTATGTGTCCCGCTAACATGGTGTCTCAACGTCAACAGCAAGGACATGGCCAAGAAACTCATGGGAAAGGTGCTGGCGACGCTGCTCATACGCTACGACATTTATGACGGCCAAGAAGGCCCGTCACTTGAGCTGTACGACACTACTCGCGAGCGCGACATTGCTGCAAACTACGACATGATCATTCCAATGCCAGCCAAAGGCAGTCACGGTCTAAGGGTGCGCGTGCGGCGGTAATAGGGGGAAAGCTGTTAGGTTCGACCTGGTAACATGTATGTACATATGCCTATCCGGCACCTTAGGTACTCCACTGAATCCAGCTTGCTGGAAGATACTCCTAAATATGAGAAACGCTTAAGAGCTCGGGCTGTATGAGATCGCAACTAGCCGGGGACAACGAGGTAACTAATATGGAACGAAAAGATGACCAGGGATATGCCGAATTCAAAGCTTGAGTTAGGCTGACTCCCGCACTGCCGCTGCAATCGTGAAGGGTGAATCCCTTACCGCCAGTTTGTCGTCGGATCATTGATGGCAGACCGGATTAGACATTAGGTTGTAGCGAAGGGGTGTAGGCTCTGTTGGTGTTGAGTCTCTCTTCCCGGGCACGGATACGGCAACGCTTGAGGAGGAAAAAAAAACTCTTTGCTTTGTCGGTTCAAACAAACAACAGGACAATCAAGGTGCAGGGACCTTTGGTAACATATCCATGAAGGAACCGCGCTCCAATTCCTCGCCGGTCCGGACCAGGACGGGAACGCGCGTCGACACAAGCTTCGAGTCTCCCAAGACAATCCCGTACTATCAGGCGCATCTGATTGGACCCTCACATCTTGTGTATCAGCTCCATCGTACCCTGATCAATCAGTTGAATCCGGTCCTGTTCACCGCATGCATGGAACTTGACCCAAAAGATCAAGTCGACTCGTCCGCATCACGTTCCCTTCACGGTCGGCTTGTTCCGACTCTTCCGAGGCCCCCACAGCGTTGAGGTTCACTCAGCCACTCCCAATCACACGCAGCGTTGGATAAGGTTACCCCTGCAGCCATGAGCCATGAGCCACGGGGGGGGGTTTGACCGAATGGATATCCCGGATGTAATTCCGTGATTCACCTGAACGAGTCTAGTCCCCTAGATGATATGCGTGTGCAATACCCACAAGCGATGACGTATAGAGATAAATGTAGCCTCAAAGTGAACTCTGACAGCAAACGTCCGTCTGACATGGAAGGTGGCAGAGGGTGACCGAGGGAGGGTGGAGAGAGGAGCTCGGCTCAGCCGGCCAGAATTCAGGCCGGCGGAATAAGGTTTGCCAGGAGACGCTGAAAGCTTGAAACATAGGTAATTATGCATACCCTCGCCCTCTGGCAACTTGATTGGCTCGATTGATTTGCGCCCCGACTCTGGGGCAAGGGGCGTCCCAAAAATACTAGACGCAGCGCAACACAAAACGGTTTATCTTCCTAACGGAGAAGATAGAGCATATCCTAGACGTAAGCACATGCGCTCCATAAATCTTTTGTGTGCTGGAGGTCTCATCAACTGACAAGGCTCGCCAGGTTTGACACGTCTTCCTGGATGCCTCAGCAAATGACAAGGGTGAGGACGGGGATTTGGGGGTACCCCCCCAACTTTTAGACGCCATCCACTATTCTGCTCGCGACAACGGATGCGCCGCCCATGTGCAGTTGTTACACCCTAGCACGTGAACTGCACTGCTAATTAGCGGCAGCTTGCATGTGTTAACTCTCTGCTCACCACCTGCCCGCGTTCACAACGTGAACTAGAGTAGAACACCGCGACGCCAACACGAATCCACTTGTCTCAGCAGCCTGCAGCTGTAATGTTCGTGGCACCCGACGTCGCCCTGGAGCGGCGCCGCGCCCAGAACCGCATTGCCCAGCGCCGCTTTCGTGAGAAGCAGCGAAAAGCGACGACTGCGCGTCACGAAAAGGAAAACGCTCCCGCTCCAGAACGCGCCAACACACAGAACCAACCCGACTGGGAAACTTCGCCCGGACCAGACGACGGGTGGTGGTCGGTCGAGTACGTCGACAGGATAGGCGAAAATCCCGATCCCTCCCCGCCAACCAGTTATGCCAGCACAGCGTCTTCGAGTTCCGAGGCAGTACATGTCCCGCCACGCTTCATGGTCAGCAACGGCGCACTCTTGAGCTCCCAAGGGTTGCTCATGGGTGACATCGACTATCTCAGCTTTGGGCAGGACCTGGAGCTGCCTGATGAAGGGACACAGACACAGACACAGGCGCAGAAACAGACACAGAAACAGAAGTACGTGCTGTCCAACCCGACCCCGCCACTCCCATGGCACTCAAGGCCCCCTCGACGGAGCCTCTCGCCCGTCGACATAAATCTTTCCGATCCAAGTCAAGACTCACACCCCCCGAGCGCAGCCAGGCCCTCCAAACGGACACAACCCGCCGGGCCAGACAGCAACAGCCCAGCGGTGACTCGGAGCCCACGATCCACGGCTGCCTCCCGGCACCCATCAAAAACCGCCACCACCGCTGCCACCAACACCGCCATGGACCTCCTCCCAAGGGAGTTAGAAGACACCAGCCCCACCATGACCACCACTACCGCCGCCTTCCCCAGCCTCGACTCCGACAACCAGCCCGACTCAGGAGCCTGGCTCGGCCCGCTCCACATGGCCGCAGTCAAGGGCCACAACCGGATCGTGCGCATCCTGCTCGGCCACACGGCCGATGTCAACGAGGCCGACGGGCACGGCCGCACGCCCGCCATGCACGCGGTGGCCGGCGGGTTCGAGGACGTGTTGCGCACTCTGCTGGCGCACGGCGCGAGCGTGGCCGACACGGATCGCGCGGGCCGGTCGGCGCTGCATTGGGCCGTGGCTTACCGGCGTGAGTCGCTGCTGCGCTGCCTGCTGGATCACTGTGGCCAGGGGCAGCAGAGGGAGTTGCGGGGCTTGCTGGATCGGCCAGACTGCGGCGGGAAGACGCCGCTGCATCTGGCGATTGATATGGGATTTGAGGCGGGCGTGTTGTTGCTGCTGGAGAATGGGGCGGATCCGTGCTCAAGGGCGCATGTGGGAGTTGAAAAGTGGTTAAGCTGACCTTGAACGTGGGGGGGGGATTGCGGTGGTAGAGATGGTGGAAGCCCCCTACACTACTTACCATTATATTACGGCAATTACTGTCTGTAGTTGTGTAAAATAGAAACTAACAAGCCCCAGAATTCAGTGGTAAGCAGTGTGGAGGCCGGTGGCAGTCGGAGAGACTTCCTCATATTACTTGGCGCAGGCATCGTCACTAATTAATTACACAAAGGGACGGGAGGAGTGAATGCGCATCTCAACACGGTCTGTACATACCACACCAGAGTTAACACTTGCCTCTTATCAAACTCCTCTCTTAGTTTTCTTCGTTTCCATTTTCCCCTCTTTAATATTTCAATTTTTTTTTTCTCTCCTAAGCTCTACGGAACAATACTTTGATTTGAACCGATTCAGCCTTTCAAAGGCTTGCTCGAAATGTCTTGAGTCTCCCACCGAGCCTTTCTCCTCAGACGATCTGCGCTACGATCGGCGCTAGGGACGGAACGACGGGGGATGCGCCCCACCCCCCCCCCCTCCTCCTTCCCGTCCTCCCCCCCCACCCACACCCCAAATGTTCACAATCATTCGGACTCTTTGGCGAGACCCTTTGCAGGCTGCGTCATGCATATTCATCCGTCGATCCGACAGTTTTATGGCCAAGTTACTGCGAATCTGCTAATTACGTACCGACCGGTCGTAATCTCGTTCCACAAACCGGGGCGACAAGAGCTCCCTGTCCTTCATTCGCGCTGTGTACCTAACCAATCACGATGTACCTTTGTGTAACCAGATATGCATGGTCAGCATGCCCTCTCCGACGGCGGCATAACTCATGCCCGCCGTCACTGCGCGTGTCTTGACAAATCACGCCGCGATGCTTTTTGGCTTACGCCGGCTTCGGAGACGGAGATGGGTCAATGACGGTAGAAGGCTTTGCACCATTCTATTTTTCGCCTGTGCTGTTTCCCGTCTCATCCCCACCCCCTCCCACGTTTTCTCCCCCCAGCAATGGGCAAGGGACGTTTCTCCTTTGGGAACTGTTCCGGTGTGTGTTCTGTGCATCATCGTACCGGTCCCCGGCATAAGCTAATCCATCAAAGAGGCAAGATATGTAATGATAAAGAAGCGAGAGCAACGATGCGGCTGCGACACGAGGGTGTCCGTAGTCTGCCATCTCCACACTTGGCCCGGTTACCAAACAGTGCAATGATTGGGACGTCTCGAAGTAAGCCGTCTCGCTTGTCTCGCATGCCTAGCTGACCCAAGGGCCCGGGTATGGGGGCTTCTCCACGCCCACACCAGCCAAGCCTCAAAGCGCGGCGGAGGCACAAGCAAGCCCCTCGGGCAGACCGTGATGACGAACCCAGTCTCTGGCTCATCTTTCTCGTCTTCCGCTACGCAAAATGGGGCTAGAGCAAGCCAGGATGTAATATATGAACGGCTAGGCACCTGTAGTTTTGCGTGATGTTTTTCTACATAGCGTCCTTCAGTGTCCTTTGTTTCTCAGCCTTCCCGTCGCTCGGGCTTCTCAATAAATTCCATGTTCATGTTCGGTCACGCTCCCCGCATCGCCTCACCTGCGACTTTGCTGCAGGTCCTGGCTGGGGTCCTCCCTATCATTAACGCAGCGACCGTTCCACATATTGTCGAACGTGAGAATCAACCTCATGTCACCACACCGAGCTGCAGGTACCTGCCCGGAGATGCCCGCTGGCCCACCGTGTCCGAATGGAAGGCTCTGAACCAATCGGTCGGGGGCCGTCTGATAGCCGGCCAGCCCTTGGCACACGTCTGCTACGGGGCCAACCGCGACGAGGCGGCCTGCGAGAGGCTCCGCGGCGAGTGGACGCGGGTTGAGACATAGTAGGTACTTTTCTGAAACCCGGTCTTTCTTCCGCAGTACGTGGCCCTGTCTCAGCTTGCTGCTGACCACTTTGTACGCGGACCCCGTAGCTTCCAGGATCCGGTTAATGTTATGTCGCCCTACTTCCTGAACAACTCGTGCACGCCCTTTTCGGACGACCCATTTGTGTTCCAGTCAACCACGGCGTGCCAACTGGGCAACGAGCCCATCTATGCGGTTAATGTGAGCAACTTCCGGGATGTCCAGGCCGGGTTCAAGTTTGCCCAAGAGAAGAATGTGCGACTCGTTGTCAAGAACACAGGGCACGACTACCTCGGCCGGTCCAACGGACAGGGGTCTCTCTCGTTATGGACGCACAACCTCAAGGAGATAACCTTCCTAAACTACACTAGCAGCCGGTACACGGGCCCGGCCGTTCGTATCGGGGCTGGTATTCAGGCGTACGAAATCTACGAGGCGGCCGCTGCTCGCGGCTTGCGTTTCGTGGGCGGCTTCTGCCCGACAGTTGGCGTCGCGGGCGGATTTGTCGGCGGAGGCGGCCATGGGCTCTTGATGGGCGCGTACGGTCTGGCAGCGGACAACACGCTCGAATACGAAGTCGTGACGCCGCGCGGCGAGCACCTCATCGTCACGCCAACGCAAAACGCCGACCTATTCTGGGCGCTCAACGGCGGCGGCGCGGGCACCTACGCCGTAGTCATCTCCCAAACCACCCGACTACACCCAGACGGGCCCGTCGCCGGCGCCTATGTCGCAATCAACAACACCGCAGACGCCGCCTTCTGGCAAGCCATCACCGAGTGGCAGCGCGCTCTGCTCGTGCTCGACACCGTCCCACGCCTGACGACCGAGTGGTCCCTAACCAACACCTCCCTCCAAATCCTCGCGACCCTCCTCGACGGCAACACCAGCACCAGCGCCGCCACCCTCCTTGCCCCCTTCCTCACCAACATCACCAACCTCGGCCTCCCCTTCACCAACACCACCACCTACACCCCGAGCTTCCTGTCTCACCTCTCCGCCTTCGTCCCGGGCCTGCCCTACGGCACGCACCCGACTAACGACCTCGTCGGCGGCCGCCTGATCCCGCGCGCCGCCGTCCGCCAATCCACAGCCAACCTCACCGCCGCCTACCGCGCCATCGTCACCCAGTCGTCTACCGCCGTCTGGACGGTCAACGGCATCGCGGGCAACGTGTCTCCCGCGCGCGTCGCGCGGGGATTGAGCGGCGGCACCCCGGCCCCCACAGCCGTTCACCCGGCCTGGCGCGACGCGCTTTTCTTTATGAATATCGATGTGTACTGGGACCCGGCGCGGCCGATTGGCGAGCTGAGGGAGTTGGAGAGGCAGATGGTGGCAAGCCAGGGGTTGTTGAAGGGTCTGACGCCGGGGAGCGGGGGGTATATGAATGAGGGGGTGTTTGATGTGGATACGTGGCGGGAGGATTATTACGGGAGGAATTATGGGCGGTTGTTGGAGGTTAAGAGGAGCTATGACCCTGGGTTTGCGTTGTATGGGTTGGCGTCGGTGGGGAGTGATTACTGGGTGCCGCAGGCGGACGGGAGGTTGTGTCGCTCCAAGGAGTGAGAAGGGTGGCGGGCAGTTTTAGAAAGGGCCAGTGTTATTGCTCAGATTGGAAGGGGAATTGTGTGTATATACGAGAAACTGTTGATGGAGAGAAGGTGAATGTCTTATATTCCTCCTCTGGCTGCCTTTTTGTGCATGGCTGAGATGATTATGGACGGGCTGAAAGGCACATCTCTGTTTCGTAGTAACCGTTATTTGGGATTTGAAATAGATTAATTGTTTGTCGTGCAAAGAAGGTGCTTTTGAAAACCCAAGAGCAGAAAAAAGGAGTGTGAGATGAACAAGTCAACTCATCTATTGCGCGGCAAGATTATATGGATGGAACCAACGCTTACTATCCGGTCACTTTACAGCTCTCCGAATATCCTCCCCGTGAGCTGTTCCTTGGTAATTCCATGGCTTTTAAAAGGAGAGCAAGTAGCAAAGCAGGAAAATGAACGCGGCTTACTCCCAAGGAGATTGAGGTTGGCGATGACGCGTCCCGCGTCGGTCTTCCGAGCATATTAACTACGATTTTGACATTGTAACTATTCCCAAGGAGCAACAATATCTACATGAAAGCAAAGAAAACGCAACTTATTTCAGTTTTTTTCCTAGTGCGTAGTAGCTCAGTTGCTTGCAATTTAGGGACATATCTCGGTGGTTTCTTGTACGCTGAGTGGGGAAAATCTTTAAATACTCGCAACAGCATCTCCATATTATCCCCCGAGGTATTTCGGCTATGTTACTATCGTATTTCACAACGTGGCCCAAGAACTGCATTACCACGCAACACTCTGCCCCTCGTAGGTCCACAGCTTGCCGCTGTGTGTCTCACGCGTGGCGGCATCAATGACCTTGGTGAGTCCACCGATGCTGACGTCGACGGGGATCTCGGCCTCGGTCAGCTCCGGGATACCAAACAGCTCTCCGGCGGCCTTGGCGCCGCGGTTGCCCATGTCCGTCTTTGCGCGGCTGTCACAAAGGTTAGTTTCTGCAGCATCACTGAAACATTGAAGGAAGAAAGTTACCCCGGGTTGACTACAAAAGCCGTGATGGTCGGCTCCTCGGTGTGAATGGCCAGGGTGAGCCAGTGCAGCGTGGCCTTGGTGGGCCCATACGCGGCATTGGGGAAGCTGAGGAAGTTGGTCAAGTAGCCGGACTCGGATCCCAAGCTGACCCAAATGGGATCTTCGGACTTCTTGAGCAGGGGCAGCACGGCCTGGTAGAGGCGCACGACGCCGTGCACGTTGGTCTCAAAGTGCTCCTTGAGGTCGGCGATCTTGAGCTGGGAGACCGTAGGGATGACCCATGCGACGGCGGCGTTGGCAATGACAATGTCGATGTGGTCGATGCCGTGCTTGGTCTGCAGCTCGGCCACGGCGACTTGGGCGTCGTTCTCGGCCGTTGCGTCCACCTTGACCACTATCACTTTGCTGCCCTCTCCCGTGGGCAGGCTCAGCAGCTCCTGCGACGTTGGCGCTGCTGGGTCGCGGTTTGCCGCAATGACGGTGTGACCGGGCCGGGCGATGAAGGTCTCAAGAAAGGCACGGCCGAGGCCACGGTTTGCGCCGCTAATGAGAACAATTTTCTGGGCCATGTTGGGCGGGAGGGTGTGCTGCGTACAGATAACAGCTGGGACGTGACTATAGTGAAGAGAGAGCAAACTGCCTTTGTGAAGACGTCGAGACTCTGTGGTTGAATCCCTCCTCAGGTTTGGAATCTGTTATACACCACTGCAGTATGGAGAAACACGTCCAAGTCTCGCCGTCTCGGCTAGTTCTGGTTATGTTGTCATTCATGCTGTCGGCCCTCTCTGTCCCTGTAATTTGTTTCAGCAGTTAGGTGATGCCGGTGGCCGCGAGCTGCAAGGTAGTTGATTGTGGTGCACTGTACGTGGTGAATTGCACCCTCGCCCGGCCCCGGCTCCAGACTCGCCGAGTTCGCGTCATCATTCCATGAACTGCCGACATCCGCATCTTTCCTGAACGGAATGTGTCCGGCGCCGGGTCACTCGGCAGCTACTGCGCAGTCATCGAGAAGGCGGAGAGTCTCGCCGGTTCGAACTTCTAAATTTCTCCGGAAGTGGTTTGCATCATCGACGTTAGCCCGATTCGGAACAAATCGAATGCCGCTCTAGCCTCCTGCACGCAGGGGTGAGCATGCGTGGTCAGCATTGCATGCGGCACGGCATGTAGGAACGACGGGAACGCCCGCAGCACACCAGATGGCACCCGGGACGCCCCGAACCAAACAAAGGCGAATGCTGCAACTTCTCCCGAGCCCCGGGCCCTGACCTGTCTGGAGTCTCTGGACCAACCAAGCTGCTTCTCTAATTCTTCGATAAACGGGCTGCCCCCGACCAACTTCTCCACATCTCCATCTTCATCCCTCGCATTTTCTCGTCTTCACTCCTCCTCGACGGGATCCTTTTCCGGCCACTTTTTGTTCGACAGCCGAGATGTGAATTGGCCGAGCTGCCTTGTCAGCCCCGGAAGCTGAAAGACATCTATTACTGTACGGTCACGGTACATGTACATATGCATGCTTAGGTACCTACCTAGGTACTAACTGTCAGACAATGATGGGGTGCGCAACCATGGTGGTAGTTTCGCTGTTACCCCACAGCAGCCACACGTCTCGCCATCTTGGTAACTACATACCTATGTACTGTATTCCGTACCTCAGGCATCTTGCCTTAATTACCTAGGTAGGTACCTGACACGGGCAGATAACCGAAAAAATGGGAGAACCAACTTGCGCTGTACCTTTCTCATGCTTTTGACAAAGTAACCCAACCTGCAACACATTTGGTGTTTTCCATCTTGCGTCAGTCTCCGAGTAACTCTTTGTCCATCATGTCGAGCTCGCCTGTCAACAAGCCACTCCAAATTTTGAACAGCCACGACGATTCCGACCAGCGGGCACCCATAGATGCGATCTGTGATGTTCGACATGACCCGCCCAACGAAAATGCCATTCCTTTAGTCGACAACACCAATGGTGCGAAAGTCGAGAAAGCCGAGTCTGGCAGTGATACAGGTTTCAGTGAAGGTACAGATAAAGATGCTGCTACATATCCCAGCGGGGCCAAACTCGGCATCATCGTCGTCGCCTTAGCGCTGAGCGTCTTCCTGTCTGCACTGGACATTGTGAGTAGGCAATCCGTCTGCCCTGAGGGGTCGCCTGCAATCACGGGTGAGCTTACCACCCCCAGGCCATCGTCGCAACCGCCATCCCCAAAATCACGAGCGAGTTCCGTGGCCTCGATAAGACGTCGTGGTACGGCGCCGCCTTTTTTCTTACCTCGGGCAGCTTCCAAGCCCTTTGGGGCAAGGCATACAAATACTTCGACCTGAAGTACACCTTCCTCACATCCATCGCCCTCTTCGAGCTTGGCAGTCTGGTGTGTGGCGCCGCGCTCAACGCCAATGCCCTGATTGCAGGACGCGCTGTCGCCGGCTTGGGCTGCGCCGGCATGGCCACGGGAGGCTACGTCGTCATCGTGTTCCTGGTCGAGCCGCGGAAGCGGCCCTCGTACACGGGGATTATTGGTTTTGCTTACTGCGTGGCTTCGGTGGTTGGGCCGCTTGTTGGGGGCGTGATTACGAGCACGACGACGTGGAGGTGGTGCTTTTACATCAACCTACCTATTGGTGCGGTGAGTATTGCATCTTCTGATATCGGTTGCCTCCGAAGTGAAGCTCGCCTATCTAGGGCAGTCAAGCTGAAGGTGGGCTTTGCAGGTCTGCGTCCTGATCATCGTGTTCTTCTTTCACACCCCGCCCACCGCTAAGCCGGTAGCCGCGAGCTGGAGGGAGAGGTTATTGCAGTCTGACCCTGTCGGGGTAGGCCTCATCATGGCAACACTTGTTTGTTACAGTTTGGCTCTGCAGTACGGCGGACAGTCCAAAGCCTGGAACAGTAGCGAAGTCATCGGTCTGCTCGTTGGGTTTGTTCTCATCTCCGCCCTCTTTGCGACGTGGGAGTGGCATTCCGGCGAGCGAGCCATGATCCCCTTTCGCCTGCTGAGACAGCGCCATGTCTACCTCGGCAGCGCTTATGCCTTTCTCTTTGCCGGGTCTTACTATCTCGCGATTTACTACCTCCCCATCTACTTTCAGAGTGTCGACGGTGAGTGCTGAGGCAACCAGTGTTATTAGTTTTTCGCCGTAATATTTCACTAACAAACCATCAGGCGCGAGCCCCATCCTCTCCGGTGTATATATCCTGCCCCTAATCGGGGCAGCCACCGTGGCCGTGGTCTCGTCAGGAATTTTTATCACCAAGACTGGCCACGCTGTGCCACTTCAGATATGCAGCGCCGTAATGGCGTGTGTCGGGTCCGGCTTGTTGTATACCCTCCATGTCGGCGCACCTCTGGGTCGGCGGCTCGGGTATCAGCTTGTTGGCGCCTTCGGTTGGGGTGCCGGGTTCCAGATCCCCACCATTATCTGCCAGGCGCTTGCAGAGCCCGAGGATATCCCGTCGGTCACCGCCATCATTTTGTGTAAGTGAAGAGAAACAGCTGCGCGGGAAGCTGAGCATTAATGGATGCCCGGCAGGGTCCTGGATGGACACTTACCTGTATGTGTATTCTAGTTTTCCTCAACGTTGGCAGCGCCATCCTTCTCAACGCAGCAGAGTCCGCCTTTGCGAACACCCTAGTCGCAACACTACCCATAACAACTCAGGGGGTCGATCCCGGCGAGGTTTTGCACGCGGGCGCTACAGCGCTGCGGTCGGTTTTTCCTGGTGATCAAATCGGAGGGATCCTCGAGGCATACATGGCGGGAATCAAGGTTGCCTTTGCGCTGGCCATTGTCGTGAGCGGGCTCTCACTCGTGATCGCTGTGCTGGGCCGCTGGAGTCGTCTGGATCCTGAGACGGCCAAGACCGCAGCAGTGCCTAGTTGATTGCATGATAAAGCGTGGGCACTCGCGCATCGCAGTCTTGTTTTGGATGCTGCTAGCTGCCTTCAGTGTGGTGACGGGCGCCCTAATCCTGCGAGAGATTGCGGCGGTCTATGTACCCCACGTATACCTCATGGTGTGAGTTCACCTTGTTTAGCAGCCTTACTACTCATATTTTTATCGTGTACTCATTCATATATTATTGTATTCCGAGCGGTGACTCCTAAGTTTTATGGAATGGGAATGCACATAAAGCTCCTGGTTAAAGTCTGGTGTACTGATTTAGTCACGTCCTTGTTATTTCTTGCATTGGACTTCACCTGTCACAGGCCGTAACCCCGTCCAGGAAGTGATAGGAAATTTCCCACTCGCGGGTTATTGGCGTTCAGAACCTGGGTTATCGGGCATTGTTCCCCTGTAGGGGAGTATCTACATCCGTCACGGTAAATCTTAGCAGTGTACCTTGGTCCCCTCTCTATCGCTCCCTCTGTTCGTGATAGCCGGGATTTCCCTTTTGATTGCTCTCCCTTCCTGTTACTGACGGCGGTTGTTACTCTCCTTATGCTGATTTTCAGGCGCTGTATCGAGGTGTATAAGCGATTGTCATCGGGGGGATTGTCATCCGTAGTGAGGCCGAGAGTCGGCAGCTTTCTAGTGCTGGTTGGGCTGTTCGTGTACTATCTTCGTTATCGGGATTCAGAGGAGACAAATAAGGCCCCGTGGACAGAGAATCTAGGCTAAGGGCAGTCAGCTTTCTAGCGGGCCCCTGCGAGCGCGTCATGTCTTCCGCAAGCACCGAGTATGAGAACAAAGATCGGTTTCTCCGGGGATATAAGAGTCAGGAGCGGGGAGTGGGGGAGCTGTGACTATAGCGTGGTCGGTTTGGGGGATGCAGGAGGAATGGGTGATTGCACCCTACCTGGTTACTGGGTGGAAAAGGAGAGGGAAAAACGGCAGTGGGCCAGGCTACAAGGGGTGGAGGGAATTTGTGTAGACCCTCTTACAGTTCAGTTAGGGGCCAGGAGCGTATTCCGAAGATTTATTGATCCCTTTCTGCGGGGTTTGTTTGATTTAAAACCCCATCTTGGTTACTCGATTGCCTCTTTCGCCTCGGGCAGCCAGCGGCCTTCTCCAAGATATTGCATTTTCTTTCCCCCCGGACAGCATCCAAACGGCCATGACTGTATCCTTAACCGCTGTGATTCGGGGATTCCGGGTCCCCGTGGTCGTTCTCGACCGCTTTATCGTCGCAAGCGGCCTCATGGAAACAAACGGCTACGCTCGCTTCTACCACGGGGATTTGGACGACGCATCCCAGCTGCTCTTGTTGAACTCGGCATATAGCCCAAAACCGTTGTCCCTTCATAAGGCGGTAAACTAGGTAAAATACGCGGCGGTCAGGCCGTTGAACATAGTACGGTATTGCCAGATCTAGGAGCGGGCTAGCTGCCATATGTAGAAGGGTGCGGTATGCAGGCAAGAGGCGCAGGATTTAGGATGTAGGACGCGTGGGATGTATAAAACGCATGGTGATGGGCCGACCACATACCCCCACTCCTGGGGCTTTCTTACCGAGTCACTGGGGGTCGAAAAAAGGTGGTATATTTTGGGACTCCGCGGGGGGGGCGGGGGAGGGAGGGCACGGGATAGCGCTCCCGTTGCTCGGCCGTAGTTCACAAGGGCCTGTAAGGTCGTGTGCGTGGGCCTCTGGACTGGATTTTAGAGCACTTAGGTACTTATCGAGTCTATGCCCATAGGTTTTGTCTTCTCTCGCCTTGATTTGAGAAACTGAACCCTGACATATAGGTATAGTACCGCTATCTGGGAGGTGATCACATCACACCGCACTCGGCGTAATCACTGAATAGTTGCCCTAGCAATGAGGGAGTCGATGGTAACGGGGGCAGCAAAATCTCAAATTAATGTTGGAACAACGCGACAATTTCTCTCTAACAAATCAAGTCGAGAACTTGGTGTGCTAACCGACGAGTTTGGCCAGCTAGTGCCTCTAGTGTCGGGTTTCGACAGCGGCGGGCGCTTCGTCCCACAGCCAGGTGTCCCAGGACATGTCGTTGTCGGCTTGCTCATGAACGAACTCCCCGCCTTTCTGCAGGCCCCCGACCCGCGAACTTCGAGACACGTCTGGCCGACAGCATCAGGATCCTCACACACTCCAAAGACGGTTACAGCCAAAGTGACGGAGGGGATTTGCGGGGCTCGGCCCACCAGAACTTTGATTTCACTCTATCTCCCTCCCATCAAAACCTACATATTGAACCCTGGAGACCCTCTTGTACCCACACATGCCGCTTACAAAACCAAACTCGTGGTCGTTTCGACAGATCGGGAGCTTCTCGATCTCATCTCTATGATCACTTTGGAGCGTGCCATCCCCGGCCCATTCGTCCCAATGCATAGCCCTGTTGAAGAGCATCGTGGCGACGGCAGCCACAGTACCGCCTCGCTGGAGGTAGTGCTTGGTCACCGGCGGCCACTCCCTCGCCTTAGTCCGGAACCATTGAAGAACCGTCTCCTCGTCAGGGAGACGGCCATCTCCAAGACAGCACGCAATGTGATGGCACATGTTGGTGAAGCCCTGCCTCATCGATTTGTTGGTTTTAAGATTCTCTCGGACTGGCGCGGCCAAATAACCCAAGCTGACTTCGTTCGCAGCGACCCAGCCCGGACCGCTATTGGCACGAAGATCTGCACCGAGCATAGAATACCGGTATTCGGCCTGGCGCAGCAGCGCAAAATGCATCCTGGGGCTCAGGAACCCCCCGATGCACTCCCCACAAGTGCAGCCGTACTTCAGTCGCAGCGAGTGGCAGATCGTGCTAGCTAGGGGGCTCATCCTAGCCGCATCGTCTGTTGCCGAAGAAACTGAGGCTGCCGATATGTCCTGCTTCGAGAGCTTGGCGAGATCCAAAATTTCGGTGCCCGTCAGGGCGGCGAGACACGCAATGTCCGGTTGGGGGAATCCCTCAAACTTGTCTGATCTCACACCCCTGGCGTGTCGCCTTGTTCTATACTCCTCCAAGCCGCTCCGCAGCCCCTCCAGGGGCGTGTAGCCCTCATTGTTGCGTGTGCCTGCCAAGCGAGGATATTGGGCCAGAATGTATGAAGTGGTTTCTGCCTTCCTGCCTAGGGCGGCAGCGTGGAGGATGGTGTTGCCGCTTTCGTCGGTGTACAGCAACCGTGACGGCGCATCCGCCTCCTCGACAGGAAATGCATCCTGGACCTGACGGAGACATTCCGCGTCCAAAGTCGACGAGTCAGACAAGGTGCTTAAGACGGCACGGATTGGCTCCGGAATGGGTTCCTCCTCCTCCTTCGACCGTTCTGGTTTATCCCAATCCTGTTCAGCATCCAAATGTCGAGCGGGATGTCTGTTGTCGTCAGTGAAGGCAAGCCAGTCTGATATGCCCACTCTTCTGAAACCCAACGATCGCCAGAAGTGTTCAGAGACTATGGCCAGCTTATTAACAGTCTCAGAATGCTCCTTTTCGTCTTCCGAGCCAGATTCCAGGTCTCGAGCCAGACACCCCGCCCGGGCAAAGGCGAAAAAGCATCGCGACTTGGCCCGCACCTTGTCCAACACCGCGCGGACGAGCTTGGTTCCAATCCCTTGATGGCGCCAGAGGGATTCAACATGAAGTGTTTCGAATAAGAGAAGGTCGCCATGGTCGAGCTCCTGGCCCCAGGCGCCGGACCCTTTTCGGATCTCATGATCGTAGTTCTCCTGCTTCAAGCGGCCGTATCTGTCAAAAAGCTCGAACCCAAGGTGCTCCATTTCGTCACTCGGCTCTTCCATCTCGACCCAGAAGACCATTCTCATGTGCGCGCGTCTGATCAACTTGACATTGCAGCTCGCGACCTCGTTGTGGTCCACGTCGTGGGCGACGCCATCAATCTGCTCCAGCCACGCCCATGGTGCGAACTCATCGGCAGACGATCGGTCGGAATCGTACCAGTCTTCATCAGCATATAGTCCGTCGTCGTCACCCGTGTCATCAGAGCCGCCGATGTGCCCATTTTCGTCGCTGTGGCTCCTGTGTTAAGGAACGTCGTGGATTCTGGCAATGTAATAATATTCCTAGGAGGGAATTGGAACTCACCTCGAGCGGTCGGAGATGCTCTCTTCTGCATAGCCAGCGACCGTGTCACTTCCATGTGGACGTGGATCGTTCACAGACGCGGAAACTTCTGACCTGCTTGGGGCAGCAGCAGAGGGATCGGGCTCCACAGCAGTCGGAGAGTCGGTAGGGGAACTGGGAGCTCGGTCATCCACAGAGGATGGTGATGCCGAATCACCTGCTGCATCCCTGCCGGAGAAGAACGATACCCAGCGTTCCTCCCAATAATCGGGTGGTCTGGGGTCATGCCGGGCCGCCTTGGAGGTTGAACGAACTGTGGCGGTAACTTGGACCTGCTCGCTGTGTTTCTGCCCCAGGGTTTCTGCTGCAAGCGTGTTGCTCTTGGGCTCGTGTGAGATCTTGGCCATCTTGGCGCATCTCTCGCTCTCGGGGGGGTTACGGCTTCGCTTAGGGGCGTCCATAGTGCCACGGGCCGTGCAAGAAGGGGTAATATGTGGAACACAAATGGAGGCTAGAAAATGTAGTGCTTCTCCCGGGATCGAAGTTGCAAAGACGTGAGCAAAAGGGGGATCTCGAGTTTGTTGGATGGGAGCGGCTGAAGTCCGCTGCAGTAAAGAATGAGGAGCTCACGCAAGGGAAAGAGTCGAGCAGGCGAATACGTATAAGTTAGCAGATTGTTGGTGGCCTCAACGGGAGACTGCGCACGCACTGTGCAGGCCGCGGCAGTTGCCTTGCGCGGTGCATGAAGCAACCGAGACGGCGGCCGCATGCAACAGGGCGCAGCAAACCGCATAAACTTTGAAATAGATGGCTCAGGATGCTCCTGATTGGTGATTCAATCATCATGCCCTTGCAAATCGAAGCCTCCCCAGCCCCTTGTCACAAACTTCGGGGCGGGCTTGGAACCAACAGCTGTCGTTAGCGCTCTGTGAGACGGTTGATTCACTCCGGCGAGCGAGGCGAGGCTGCTGATCTTCCCCCATCCGCCAACACCACCCCAACTCATTCCCCATGCTCCCCCGCTCCCCCCTCGGCCAAGGCAACCATGACCTGAGAATGGAACGAACGAACCGGCTGAATGACCGGAAGGATGGTTTTACTGTGCCCTGCTGGAGCACCGCACGGGTTTCCAGCTACGCATGTATCTCGTACTCATGGCCGCCGGTGTGTGCTTGGCGTGTAATTGTAATGGCCATGCCGCCAAAGAGGTCGGGGAGCTCGGGCTCGTCCTCGGCCGGGGGCAGTGCTGGCCGTCGTTTGGCCCGCAGGTTATGCTGTTGGGCGAGCGGGGCTGGTGGTGGTGGTGGTGGTTGGATTGTTGTTGGTGTCTCTTGTTTTGGGGGTGTGAGTTGTTGTGGCCATGCATGGCCTTTGAGACGGCCTGTGGGATTGGGGGGGTTTGGGGTAACTCCTACTTTGTTCGGGGTGTTTTTGTGGCCGGTTTGCAGCGAGGGCGCTGCTGGGTGTGGAGGGCGGCATTGTTGATTGTTGTTGGTTGTTGGTGCAGTTGAGGGTGCAGTTGCGGGTGAGTAAACCAAATCTTGGTCAATGATCACGGGAGTCGAGATCTCCTCGAGGATTCCAGGCCGAGAATCCTGACGAACATGTCGAGTAGAACCATTTGATGCCGTGGACAAAGGGCGTGGTTTGCAATTTAAGCCTAGTAACTATTTTTCTCTCCTATTAACGATGCCTTCTACTTTAAACGAAGCCAAGATAATATTAGCCCTCTAAGTTCTCGAAGAAGATAAGAAACGAAGCGTACAAGCTAACTATAGCTAACATCTATTGGGTCGCTCGGAAGAAAGGAAAGGAAAAGCGGGGAAATAGCTGTTGTGTCGCAATGCCCGTTCTCTGGCCAGATAGGGGTACTAAGTGAAAAGGGGTAACTATAATAGGGTTGTTAGTAGGGGTGTTAGTTAGCGAAGGTTTGATGAGCTGACATTAGGACATAGTACGAGCCTCAGACCAGCTGCAAGTACTCAAATGGTAAGCTACCTAACGCATTCTTCCAAGTCTTGGCCACTACTAACTCCCGACAGACTGGTACTCCCAGTGCCTGTAAATATCTCTGCGAATGGCTCGAGGACAGGGTGGTACGAAAGGACCTTGGTTATATGCTGAAGTGTAACGGGCAGAGCCGTGGAGTGGCCGCGACCATCGGCCGACCTCGCACCCTCTGGACAGGCAAGGTGAATCTTAATTTGTTGGTCCTTTTTCTCATTGGGTTCGATGGCTCCAAAGCACCGTCGGAATGTAGTTTGAGAAGCCCAACCTGATCAAGAAAGATTGACACTACCAAACCTACCAGCAACATCAACTTGCTTCACCTGCACTCTTGTCGCGTCGGTCAGCCAGACGTGCGGGGATATCTTGTTCCGGTAGATTAGCATCTGCTTCTCTTGTTGTCACTACCCAATCCTAGACCTGGACAGTACATTCGAATATGCCTCGAGGATGAAAACCGACAGATCATGATGAGCCTGTACGTTGAAGGGTGGCAGACTCGGGCAGCGTGGTGCTTCGGTGTCTTGTCGGTGTCCCTTTTCAAGAAAATGTATTTTGAGCCAATGAGCAGCGCTTGCTGCGTGAGTGAAAGCGCCGCTGCTGCCTGGCCCAAATGGCAGTGATTGGCTGCTGCCGGTCTCGTTGGGAGCGGCCAACGCCCATCTTGCATGCTGGCTTCCTTCCTTCTTTGGCTCTTGATGCCCACAAAGCCAACATGGAACCGACCCCTCATGCTTTCCGACTCTTCCTCGCCTGATTTCCCTCGACTTCATTTACCGAGCCAAACGGGAGAGAGCAACGCGGCAGCCGGCATCTCAGACAGCATCTCGGCCAGCATCCCAATGGCAACAGCCCGCCAGACGCCCGATCTCCCTGGCATTCTGCGTCTCAGTCCCGAGACTCGGCGCCGCATCTACATCGACGCCGGTTTGGGGCCCCGCTGCTCACAACTGGAGTATGCGAGGCCTCACACGTACAATCTCGGGGAGCAATATTACGAGCCTCCCGTGGGGACTTCTGGAGAGAAGCGGCACCCTAAAGGGTTCTTTGGCCTTCTTGTCTGCTGCCGGACCATCCACACCGAAGCAGCGGCCGTGCTGTACGCTTCCAAGCACTTCGTGGTCCGATGGGACACGAGACAGTCTCTCGCACCCCTCCGAGCTCTTACGCCAGTTGCCCTTGCATCCCTGACCAGCCTCAAAGTTGTGCTCAATCAGTCGTCGTGCCACGACCGTTTGTTTGACAGCGATGACTACGGGCAGTGCTGCTGTCGCAGAAGTCGATACGACATCTACGTTGGACTCGACAATACAGGTGAAAAGACGAGAGTGCCTGGTGATGATCTACACAGTGGATGTTATGGTCGCTACGACTGTAAACATCAATCTCCACTCCGCGGTTCCGATCCGGGCGACCTGGCAATGCTTGCAGAATGGCAAGCAACGGCTGTGCAGTTAGCGCCTCATATCAGCCCCGGAAAACTTGAGCTCTCGTTGGTGTGCGACTTTGATCCCATGGACTCAGAGGTCGCCAATCTCGCGGTGGACGCACTCCGGTCGTTCCCCGAGCTCAAGGACTGTCACGTCAAACTGTCGAGAAATCCAGACCCTCGGCTCCGCCAGCTTGCCGAGGAGGCAGTCCTACGAGGCCGCGGCATCCTCTCGCCATCCGTGTCGCCTGAACCGTCCCGCTCATCTACGCTCGCGCCGCTATCCTCGCCCCTCCTCGCTTTGCCGCAGGAGCTACGCCTTCAGATTCTCGAATACACAGACCTCATAGCACCCGTGAAGGAGGTCATGTGGGCAACGACGCACGGCATGTACATGGCGAGCCGGCTTTTTTGTCTGAGCTGGGATGCGAGGCTTGATGTTGGAGATTGCAAGAGACACGGCGAATGCCGATTTACTGCATGTTCCGAGATGGAGTGGCCCAATCAGAGCATCGGCTGTTTCTGTGCCCGCCTGCACGCGGCCGCCTCGTCGACATGCAGCTGCTGGGCCCCGCCGACACCCTTGTTTCTTATCTGTCGCACTCTAAATGAGGACGCAAACCGGGTCTTCTTCTCGGGGAATCGTTTTGTCGTCATCGACGGTAAACCGACATGGGTTCTTGGACCGCCCCAGCCTAGCGACTTCCGATACGGCCGTCTAGCCGCAAGCCGGTTCCTCAGAGACGTTGTCCCCCTCCGCTGCCTCGGTTACCTCCGCTTTCTCGAGCTGGTGTTTCCCCCTTATACCCCTGGGAGCTGGCCACAGCCGGACGGCGCTGTGCTGAGGGACTGGCGCGAAACCATTGACTGGATCAGGGACAAAATCAACGCCCCTGCTTTGACATTGCGTTTGACTGCCAGATACCATTCTGATGAAGGCCATGCAGACATTGACGATACCCTGACAAGCACCGAAGCCAAAGACACGATGGAAGCATACTTCCGTATTCTGAAGCCTTTGGGTTGCCTCGGCCGTGAGGACGGTCTCGCCGGGTTCAGCGCGGACCTGACATGGCCGTGGGAGCGGACCGAATCGATGCGTCAGAAGCTGTATCATCCCTCGAAATGGGACGAGAGTCGCGCATGGTTGAGGTCCAGAGAGCGTTGGCTGAAGGAACGGGCCGAGCGGGCGGTTCTGGGCGATCGGTACGAATGTCAGCGCTTACGAGCTGTAGAACCGGAATGGGGGGAGTGGATTAGCATCTTCGCTCGGGATTATTAGGCAACAGGGGGTAGAAAAGACGACACTTGTACTCTCAATATAAGGTACCTCAGTAGGTATCAAGAGAGTTTCTTCTAGGGTTCAGGTCAGCTAGGTGGCCGCCCTGTGTGAGGCAGGTTACTTACAGTTCCACTTGGGTAGGTAACAACAAACTCACGTTACACAAGGTTTGGCCGAGGGCATGGCGGGGACAGGGCACAACATTGGAAACAAGACAGTGAACTGGGTCTTTCATGAAGTAAGGGTTGGAATGCCATTATAAGATGCCTCGTCGCATCTCTGGTTCGGTGATTGCTCCGCGGGCACCACACGTTTTTAGATCTCTATTATCTATGTACAGATACGATGGTGAACCGCCCAAGCAAACAAATAAAACGTGACGGCTACCTTAGGTAGACAACATCTTGAGGCCCGAGAGAATAGTGCATGAAGCCGACGGAGTGTACGTCGGCTTGGCCAGGTAGATGTACGTCCCGCAGAGGTACATCAAGCTAGCTCCAACAGACGGCGCACGGCATGTCACGATGTCGCCATCGATGTCGCAGGTGACCGGCTTATACCATGCATTCGTGGACGCCACGGCGTCCGTCTGCATTATCAGGGAACTACCCTGATTACCAACGATAAAGTTTGAGTCGACGTACATCTTTCTGGTGCCGTCGGCAAGCGCTGGCTGGCCTCCAGCAGTGGGGAGCGCGAACAGGAGGGTGCCGGCGGTGGCATCGCTGCTGTATACCAGCTTGACACCGGTAAGAACCACGTATTTGCCCGCGCTTGTCCCGTCGTTGATGGACAAGTAGGCGGTCTGGGTCGGGGCTACAGGAGTGGCAGTCGACGTGACTGTGGTCGTGCTCTGGAAGACGCCAGTGGTCGTCGTTGTGACTGTGGTCGTGGCGGGCACAACGACGGTGCTCGACACGACAACGGTGACGACAGAGGTTGAGGTAGAGGGGACGGCGGCGCTCTTGGTGACGTCTACCCAGGTGGTGCCGGTGGGAAACTCGATAGTGATGGTCGTTGTGCCGCCGCTGACTGCATTGATGCAGGAGCAGGCCGACGAATACTCCTCGAAGCTTGGGCAGTTGGAGGCAATGGGGTACAGCGCGGAAGAAGAGGATGTGACGGCAGGCTCGGCCGAGGAGGACGTAGTTTCAGTCGCTGAAGGAGACGGCGTCGCAGCGGTTGTTGACGCGGTCGGCAAACTGGACGAGGATGGCTTGCAGCCGCGCTTCCTGTGGCCCCGACCCCGCTTCCTCTTTGTAGGCTGCGTGCCAGCCGATGCGGCGGTCACGACCTCGGTGACGGTGGTGATGCTGGTGGCGGAATAGGCGGTCACGGTCTCAACCACCTCTGCGTAGGAAGTCGAGGTCGCATAAGACGTCGACTCGGTCGTGCTGACGATGACAGTGATGTCGGTGTAGGGGACTGTGACAGTGTTGGTGGAGGTGACAAGATCGGGCCAGAATGTGCTATTCAAGGTCAGCGGCTCGACCGCAGGAGATGCTTCCCAAGCGCAGCTGGGGCTGCTGGGTGCGTAAGACATACAATGACGAGGTGCTGGGCGAGCCAAACATGGACGTGCACGCGTCAGCCTGGGCAACGGCGTTGTTGTCGATGGTGCCGACGACCTGCTGCAGGCACTGGTTCACCGCGCACGTCGGGTTGGCCTCATTGTAGGGCTTAGTCACGGTCTGCCCCATGGTGTCGAATCAACGGGTGGAAGTTGGCTGAGGCCAAAGAGATGCAAACGAGCGACGGCGACGGAAACGAAGGGATGAAGAAAAGGTGAGGTCTAGGACCGTCGGGTGCTGCTCTCCATCTTCATTATATTTACAAAAGTATTGCCTGCGCGTCCCCTTTCCGCCCTTTCGCCGAATTCAGCATGATATTTTGACTCGGGACAAGATGGACCATGTTAGTGTCTGGCCAGACCCCGTCGATATCGGTAGTCTGATCTTTGCCGAAAACACTAGTGGTTCAGCGCCGGACCACACCAATGACAGGCCGTCCTGCTGTCCGCTTTGGGGATCTTGATCCGCCCAGGGCGTGGCGCCCCACAAGCAAGAAAGGCTTTTCTCCATTTCGAGGCCCCGCACTAACCAGTTTCGACTGGACGAGTGGCCAGCTGAGAGCTTCTGGAAGCTGAATCACTTGATTCAGTTGAAATGGGGCAAGTTGGTACCTCACTCCCTACCTACCAGGTACGGATAGGTATTAGGCTGAGCCAACAAGTTCAACAGCGAACTTCCCGGAATCGGTTCTGTATGCGAATGGCTGTCAACCTCAACATGAACACAACCCCGAATGTTGGTACTTGGCGGTCTGCGACTTGGACGGCGGAACAGCATCACCGCCATCGCGGCTGAGCTATCGCCTTCGATTCTTCGGCCTGCTTCTCTCATGCCGGACCATCCATGCGGAAGCCGCTGCTCTGCTCTATTCAGCGAACCGGTTTGCCATCCACTATCGGCACCGCGAATCCCTCACATCTCCACGAGCCCTGACGCCAGAGGCACTCGGCCATATCACGGATCTGAAGGTCTTGCTCAATCAAGCCTCTTGTCACGACTCGAAGATTCGGGTTAGACACAAATACCACGGCGAATGCTGTCTCACCAAGTGGGAGTTCGAGTACGACCCAACTTCAGACAGCATGCCGAGACATCTTTTGGCTTGTGTGAAATGGCACCAAGAAGACCACGACCAGCCACTCAGCGGCTCCGACATGCTGTCGAAGCGAATGCTTGCAGATTGGCAGGCCACGATTGCTTGCCTAGCGCCACACATCACGCCCGAGGCCCTTCGACTGTCCCTTGTCTGCGACGTGCACCCCGACAAGATGGGCATCGCCCAAGGGGTCTTGGCCGGCCTAGGCAACGATGCCCGGGTGGTTCTCAAAAGGGGCCACACGTGAAAACCACAACAAAAAACGATCGGGGTGTCCTCCGGTGCTACCAAAGCGATCCGAGAGAGGTCGACAGGCGGCAGCCACCAGATACAGAGCACATCTGGTTCCATCAAGCACACGTCGAGCCACTACAATCTCTTGGAGAGTTCAGGGTGTTCATCGCCTGTGATAAGGCTCTAGGGAAAGCTCGTGTCGTTTCCATTTCGCACACGAAACCAAAACATGGCAAACTCGCTGTTCACGCGCTCTCGCCGCTGACCTTGGACGATCGTGAGAACAGCATGACGCAGAAGGCAGAGCTGGAAGACTTCGCAGTTTTCATCCATCAACTGCTCCTCGGTTGGGAAGACGCTCAGTGCCACTTTGATACCCTTTGGGTTAGAGTGCGCCTCGACATCCACCGGCCCCCGGCACCACTCACGCAACCTGGAGCATCTATGTTCTGGCCGGGCCGGTTACGAGAGATTGGACACACTATGCGCGCGTGCAGAAGCGAACCCTGCACAAGTGCAAGTGCCTCGAGTGCCCAGCAGGCCAGCGCAGGGCCAGGGTAGGGCCAGCAACCGGATGGGGTTTGCCCAAAAAGGCGTCCAGGTCGGGGCCAAGTCGGCAGGCGGCTGTGGCACCTTTTCCCTACATCAAAAAGATCACGATCTTCAGCCTTCTTCAGTTTCAGCGAGCCCGCGCCGACAGTTTCTGATTGCGCCGTTTCCGAACTCCGTTTTCCAGCTCTATTGTGGTGGAATTCTAACATCGCCTTGCGACAATTCGCTCCAGCAACCGTTGCGAGTTCTCGTCTGAGCCAGCCAAACGCGTTTACAGCCCTGGTCCAGCAGCGGCTGAGTCGTCTGGGCATGCGGGGTAATTAAAGGGGTGCAGACTGGCCAGCCGTGCCAGCCAAGGACAGGATCGTGGAGCGGGCACTGGTGGGGCGGCCTGGGAGGGCATTTCCCACAGAAACCGCGTGAGACAGGCCTACCGTTTTTGCCACGCAACCATCAGCAACTTGCCCCAAACCGAGAACGTGAACTCCAAGTCCAGAAACATCTTTCCCTATCTGACATCTCGGCAACAGAAAACCACCAGCCACAAAAATAACGACTCACCGAGCTCCACCATGGCCTCCGAATCCCTCGACCTGGCCGAGAACCGGCGCCGGATGCTCGCGGGTGAGCTCTACTACGCCTTCACGCCCGACCTCACGGCCGATCGCAACCGCTGCAAAGTGGCCTGCGGCATCTACAACGTCCAAAATGCCAGCGGAGCACCACGGAGGAAGCTAGTCGAGCTGTGGAAAGAGTGCGCCATCTAACTCCCTCCCCCCCCCTGAATGATCCCTCACTCACATACGTGCCTCCACCCTGACAGCATGCTCGGCGACACAAACCCCCTCCCACCACCAGGCAGCCCCGAAGAAGAAGCCGCACTCAGCAACTACCCCTGGGTCGACGGGCCGATCAAGTTCGACTACGGCACGCAGTGCAAGTGAGTTCTTCTCCCCCTTCCCTCACAAACTGTGCAAACCCCAAAACCACATCCTCACCATGTATGTACACGTAAATGTATTAATTTTGAAAACAGATTCGGCCCCCAAGTCTACATCAACTCCAACAGCACCTTTCTCGACACCTGCACCATCAGCATCGGCGCACGAACCCTCATCGGGCCGAACTGCAGCTTCTACGCGGCGACGCACCCGACCGACCCGTTTGTGCGGAACGGTCTTAGCGGCCCGGAAGCCGGCAAGCCCATCACCATCGGGGAGGACTGCTGGTTTGGCGGCAGCGTTGTCGTCTGTCCCGGCGTGACTATCGGTCGTGGCGTGACGGTTGGCGCGGGGAGTGTGGTGACCAAGGATGTGGAGGATTTTGTGGTTGTTGCGGGGAATCCGGCGAGGGTGATCAAGAGGTTGGAGGTTGGTGAGAAGGGCAGGGGGGAGTGATTAACTTGCCTATCTCAGGGAACTGAAGGAGGAAAGAGGGGGTTCAGGTGGTGTCTGCTTTGCAGGGTGGTGTCGTGGTTGGAGGGGATGGATGTGCTGGGTCGAAGTAAACCGGCGTTTGTTAGAATCAGGGGGTTTGGTCGGATACCCGAATCAAGTGAGGGACTTGAGACTATGAGCGCGGGCAACATGCAGGCGCTCAACGACGCGGTCAGCGGCATAGTCGACGTCTTCTACGAGAAGTCGCAAAAGAAGGTTGATTTCAACCGCTACGAGCTTGGAGACATCATTGGCTCTAAGACCCGTTGTCGGCGGCAACCGCCTGGTCTACCGTCAGGCGAAAGATGAAGGGAGTAGGTGTGAGATGGCATGTGCAACTGAACATGAAAGCGATTGGCGCGAGTACGATACGGATCGAGGCCGACAACATACAGTCCAGCGCCCTACAGGGCGGTGATGTCGCTGTCTGATGATCCAAGGTTCTGGCCGAGGTCGTAGCCACGGGTTGATATTGTATGGCTGTGGTAAGACCAGTCTTGTAACCACTCTTGGTACGGAATACACCGTCAACGATCCCAGTTTGCCTCATCTGGAAGCTCGGTTAGCAGCCAAGCGCGGGTGTGAGTAAGCGCCCTCCCTGACGAAGTGCCCGAGCTCCTCTAGTCTTCCATGGGCCGTCTGACAGGGCTGTTTAATGTTTCCCTGGGCGTCTGCCTGGCAATCTTATTCTGGGACTAGTTATGAATATAGAATGGTGGGAACGCTAGTCGGGAGGAATACTTGATGACAACAGGTATACTTAAGATACCATCTTGGCTCTTCAATCTGTCGTCCTGGCCGGCCCAACAAACTCCAACATCAACCTCGTCTCAAGCAACCATCAAGATGCTCGCTTTCAACGTCATCGCTGCCGCGGCAGTCCTTGCACAAGGCGTCCTGAGCGAAGGAGTCCACCTGCTGAACTGCCGGCCCCTTGTTGGCACCGTGTACAACTCGATCGTTGCTGTGAGATACCTTTCCCCCTCCCTATTGTTTTGGGCTCGGACTGATATATCGTCTTCGCCCCCAGTACTGCGCCAATGACGCAGACTGCAGCAGGACGGGCTACTCGATCCCTGCCGCCGACCGCTGCCTCATGTCCAGCACGAACGGGGCGTACCACACCTGGGAGGGCGGCCCGCAGAGCTGCACATTTTCAAGCGGCGTGACTTTTGGCTGGAACATTCCGTCCAACGCCCAGTCGCAGGCCGACTACACCGGGGTTGGGTGAGTATTCTCCTGCAACTTGTGTCGGCGGTTGACAGTCACTGACACGGCTCATCTTCTCTGGAGCAGCTCTGGGTGGAACGACTACAGAAGCTTCGCCGGCTACAAGGACAACAAGAAACCCGCGGCCAGCTTTTCCGGCCACAACTGCACCAAGATCTACTATTATATCTAATGGCGTGGACGGCTTCGTGCATGACAGTCCCCTGTAAAAAAAGGTGTTGACTTGGGAGCCGGCGGAAACTAATAAGGGGAGGGCGCAGCAGTTGATTTAGCTCTGTGAATGAGACGTGATGGCTACACCATTGAGTTTGACTTCTGAATGGAAAATTGGTCACGAAAATGCCGCAGTTGCTCGAGCAGGAAAAATGGAGTGACAGACCCGGCCAGAAAAAGTTGACGAAGAAAAAGATGTGGAGGACAACCTCTTCTTTTCTGATCGATCCACCCAGGGGTCGAACCTGGAACCTCCTGATTACCCATCGTAGTCAGACGCTCTGCCATTGAGCCAGCGGACCCGTTGAAAACTCGTCTTCCGATTTCTGGCTTCTCTGGTGCGAGATGGTGGGGGCTAGGATACGAGATGGTGGAGATCGCATGATTCATGTCACAAACCAACCTGTTACATGTCTGGTAACGTTATAAATTAATAAGTGCAATTTTCTGGTCCAAGGCAAGGTAAGGCAGGTATTAGGTTCCTAGGTAGATAGGTAGATAGGTAGATAGGGTACATCTGGCATGACCAACCCCTTCCCCTTTTCATATTTGATTAGCTAGGTATTGATCAAGCCAGAGTAGAAACTCGGGATTAGATTGATTCAAGTATCGAGACTTATATCCGGTTGCAGCTTGACGTAAACCGGCAGGCTTACTTCGAGGAGGCGGACTGCTTGCGTCTTCGGGGTCTCATCATTACTTGTCGAGCCGCATCGATGTCGGTTTTTCTGGAGTTGATGACAACCAGGCGCCGGCATGGGAGCAGAGAACAGGAGCCAGGAACTAGACTTTGCAATTTGTGCGAGCTTAAACGACTGGCTTTGTTTATATCCTTTAACCATCATCCTGCGCGCCGCCCGTCCCGTCGGCATTATTATTGCCTGGTCTTTCGCTTTTAATTCTGGTCCTCTTCATCCTCATCCTCATCCTCCTCCACATCTTCCTCGTCCTCTTCATCCTCGTCAGCCTCATTGTCGTCAGCCTCGTCGTAATCCAAGGGAGCTTCAGTAACATCCTCATCACCAGCCAATCCTGCCGGTCCGCCCCTGTCGTCGGCTTCAGGCTCGCCCCCTACTTCCTCCTCATTGCCCTCAAGTTCGACGTCATGTTCCGCGCCGTTGGGGTGAATTTTGTGCCGCGACAGACAGCAACTAAAGCAGAAGGCCGCGTTGCACGCGGCCTCCTTGCACAAGTAATAGAGGCCGTTAAGACTCTGCTCAGGGGGTCAGCTCGGCCGATATTAGGGAGGTAATCAAGATGACTTCAGCAACCCCTGCGGGCACTTCCTCGAGGACCCGCCGCTCCATGGGCTCGTTCGGCGCAAAGCCAGCTGCATTCATGCACAAGGGGGTGAGTCCTTACCAATAAACAATGATCGCAGTAGCCGCTGGAAGCGAAGTGGGGAGCGCGCTTGTCGCTGCGAGACTCCCAATCCCTGCACATGCCGCGACAATTGTCAGCTCTGCACAGCGTGGTGTTTGGTAGACGAGGACATACCACTCGCGGTCTTGGTCGCTCATGTTCTTCCGGTCGTCATCTGTCGGCATCAAGAGCTCAATGACGTCCTCGTCCAAGTTGTGATATGTGGCGAGCACCACGGGCGTCCAGCTTCGGTCCAGGCCCTGGCCGCGCACCAGGCGTTTCGCCCCCTTATCAAGGAGCTCCTGGACAATGGCCTTCTTGTTGTCCTCGACCCCCCAGTGGTGCGAGATCCGCAGCGCCCAGAGTAGCGGCGTCCAACCATGGGCGTCTTTCTGATTCTGTGCGTTGTTTCCATCCACGTCAGCCGTCTGTCATGTCATGCTTCAGCTCTTCCTCGGTATTAGTACGACTCACCACAAAACTGGGCCGTTCGCTCAGAACAAACTGGACCAGATCCAGCCGCCCGCTCAGCACGGCCATGTGCAACGCATTGCGGTCCAAGATGTCGACTGCGTCCAGATTAGCCCCCTTGTTGAGAAGCAGTTCGACATGCTCCCGCGTTTGGTAGAGCGCAAAGTGGAGCGGGGTGCGATCGACGTGATCCGTGGCGTTGACGAGGACATTGTGGTCAAGGAGCAGGCGCATGGTCTCGGGGGTCGACGTGAGGGAGGCCACGTGCAGCGCGCTGCCCCAGAACGGGCTGGCCAGGTTGACATCGGCCTTGGCCTCCTCGACGAGAAATTGGACGATGGCCCGCTTGTCAACGGACTCCTCCGGCCGCTGCAGGGCCGAGTGCAAAAGCGTGCCCCTGGTCCCGGGTCCGATCCGGTCCACCAGGGTGGGACCGGCCTCCGTGTTGTACAGCAGTTTGACAATGTCCAGCGTGCACCAGGTGCACGCTACGTGAAGAGCGGAGCCGAAGAAAGGGTGGCTGCCAGTGGTGATGAGTGCGCCGCACTCCTCGACGAGGTACCGCACGACCTCATGGTTGGATTTGAAGACAGCTACGACGAGCGGTGATTCCCCATTATCGTCGGTCACTTGTATGTCGGCACCGCATGTAACCAGCATCTTGACGACCTCGACGCTCGTCTCGGGTGATATGCCGTGGAGCGCCGTGCGGTTCATCGGGCCCTTTTTGTTCGGGTCGATGCGGAATGGGTAGCTCAGCACCCGCTCCAGCGCGTTCACGTCGGACCACCGAACAAGGGCGTGCAGGAGGTGGTATATATCCGGTAGTGAGGAAACATCCGGGAAATACGGTATCAGCTTCTCCACCATATGGGGCCTTCGGCTCTCGAAAGCCTCCTGCAAACCGCCCTGGAGCGTTTGTCGGCTTGGGTTTGCCTTCAACAACTCGTCGACGACGTTGCTGAAATCCCACCGCACGGCAAGAACGAGGGCTGACACGCCAGTGTCGCCCTCGGTGAGCTTGTCAATGTCAGCGTGCGCGGCAACCAGCATGCGCGTGATGGCAGCATTGTCGTAGCATGCGTGGATCGGATACCAATCGTCGTCCCCCTTGTCGTTGACATCGACCCCCGCCGCGATGAGAATCTCGACCACCTTGCGCTGGCCAGTGTAGGCAGCCGCGTACAGCGGTGTCCGGTGAAGTGTCCGGTAGAAGTCGCTGCCCCTGCTCGCTATATCGGCACCTTTCTCGATGAGGTAAGGCATGCAAGAAACCTCGTCGCCCCCCTGAAACAGCGCCGCCCAGAACGCCGTGGTCGCGGCAGATTTCAAAGCTTCGGTGGTTGCCCATGGCGACTTGGCACCGTTCTCGAAGACCAGCTTGATGACTCTGAGGTCGTTGCCCTTGGCCGCCTCTTCCACCCAGTCGGCAAAGACGGATGCGAATTCATCTTCACCGAGCCTATCATTGGCCCGCGTCAGGAGGTCCAGGATGTCGTAGGCTTGTTTCCAGCTCCGGATCGCATACTCGACGGCTTTGCCGTACTCTTCAAAGCCGGAAATATGGTGTGCTAGATAGTCCACCAAGTCGGCCACGTTGCCATCGGCTTCGGTTGGTCCGGGACTTAGTCTGCGCTTGATATCAGCCAGCGCGGTCTGGGCAGGTTTGTGCCGACAATACAACTTGGATGCGTCGAGTACACAACGGTAGATCGCGACGGCTTCAGGATCCCGTGGCCGCTCTAGAATCGTCGATGCTGTCAGAGAGCCAAAAATATCCACTCGTCCCGACCTCACAGCCAGTTTGATTGGCATTGTCTCCCCGTCCTGTTTGAGTTCTGCAAGAATACCAGGCCCCCCTTCACGGATCAGCAGATCCATCACGTCGACAAAGCCGCGTTCGCAGGCATGGCTCAGTGCAGACAGCCCATCCAACCCAGCCGAATCTGACGTGTCGACAGGTGTTGTTGTTTCGGAATCCTTCATCACGCCGAGCAAGTCTCTGACCGCTGCCGCGTGGCCGAGGGATGCGGCTCGGGCAAGCAGCCTGTTTGCATCACCGATCTTCTCGGGATACTGACGTGCCATGCCGAGAATCTCAGCGGACGTGGTGGCGTCGTCGCTTTCCAGCGCAGCCAGGATCAGCTGGTCGAGCGTCTCGCCCTCGGGCAGGGGCGTTTCGATGAGTTTCGTCTCCTTGGCCATCTGGATGTTGCCCTGTGCAGCAGCCTCCACCAAAGCGGCAAAGCAGGCAGCCTCGAATCCAGGCATCCCAAGCTTCTGATGTTTCTGCATCGTCCAGACCAGCAAGTCTTGGGCCCCATGCTCTGCAAAGATAGCCAGACTCGATAACAGAGCGTCAGCCGGCGGCGTCGTCGTGTTCGGCTGTTGGCTTGCCCAGGGTGGTGACATTGCCCTGTACAGAACGGCCCACTGCCGGACCGCCTCCTCGTCGGCCATGAAGCGCTTGCAAGCGTCCGTCTCGAACACGTGTTCCTCGGCGGCAAGCATGGCATGGCGAAGCCAGTACTTGGCCGCATAGGACAAGAGGTTGTCCCGGCGCTCGAATAACGTGTGCCAGCTTCCCTCTTCCGAGGTGCGATGCTCCCGCAGGGGACGTGTTGAGTTGCTCGTCAGGTAGTTCAAGCAGGACTCGGCAAGGTGTTTGTGAATGGCGGGCGCTGACGGCAGCTGGAACGATCCTTCAGGGGCCCCGTCCCGCGCGGTGTCAAGAAGGTACTTCCGAAGGCCTGAATGCGCAAATCGAACCTCTTGACGCTGTACCACCAGTAACCCCTCGCCGTCTCGCTCCACGATTTCCTTCATGTTCCCGGCCGCGCCTTCGGGCTGTTCCAGGTCATCCAGGTCCGAGAACTCCGAGAGGGTCAACGGCCGGAAGGTGACCAAGACGCGTCCCAGAGCCCGGGTCAACCAAGGTCGTGTCCGAGAAGGTATTGAGGCGAGAATGGATTCGAATACCTTCTCTGGTGTCGCGGGTACCAGAGGACTCAGGAAGGCGCTCAACCCGCCCTCCCCCCGGGGTTGCCAATGCCCGAGCCTCAACCAGTTGGTGACCAGGCGCCATAGTTTTGCGTCTTCGGAGCAAGATTGCCCCAGCAGCATCAGCGTGTCGATGCTGCCGTGTAGATGCGGCTGGTCCTGGACCAAGGCCAGGACGTCTTTGAGTAAGGGCGAGGGCGACACGGGCTGCTGCCCCTCGGTCTTATCCTCCTCGGTCTTGTCCTCCTCGGCCTTGTCCTCCTGTTGTTGCAAGGGGTCCCTCGTTTCCCCTTCTTTTTCCTTGACGACACTCTGCTTATCCTTCTCGCTTGACGGCAGCGCCGCTGATGACGACGTGGATGACGCCCACGCGGGTCGAGATATCGTGACAGATCCCGACTCGGAGCCTGAGGTGAGGGATTCAGGATCTGCACTGGTGATGATGACCTTAAAGTTGACGCCACAGTCTGTTATGGTCTTGTCGAGGGCGCGGAACAGCCAGCTGCCGTTCCGGACCGTGTTATCCAAGTTGCTCAGCAAGAGTAAGATTGTTCTTCTATCCCGATTTGCTCTTTTCTCGGCTTGGATCTCCAAACAAGCGTGGATGAAGGCGGCATATACATCTTCCACGCGTGGACTACGGGTGATATCGAGGGACTTCATAGCGGCATCCAAAGTGTCCTTCGCGGCGCCACTGAGACTCCGATAGCAGTACTCTGTCATGGAATTGAAGAGCATAGCCTCGGCGGAATCATAGCGGCAATCGGTTGGGTCGAAGACGAAAGCGTAGCTGTGCCCCTCCAGGGGGTCGAGGGTGTCATTCCAGGCTGTCACGGCCCAATTGTGCAGCCGTGCCGCCGTCGCGGCCGCTGCCTCGCCGTCGCCTGGGCTGTGGATGAGCCAGAGACCGGCCTCACTAGCCGTCATCCACTGTCGAAAGTCTGCAAGAGCAAGAGCCCACTGCGGGTCATCGATGCTCGTCGGGTCGAGCGGGATTTCCAGAGGGTATCGTGGAGGCGTCCATGGGAGTAATCTGGGCCGGTGAGGGGATAGCCACCACTCTGCCAGGTTGAACAGAGTGTCAGCGGTCGAGGGATGGGGTGTGTGTACGTGAAAAGAATTGACGTACCGGTGGGCACGGAATCCTGGAAGGCGAAATCTTTGAGCAAATCCCGGTGGCCTATTTCGGGAGCCGGAACCGTCACCAGATGTAACGACAGGTTCGTGGACGTAACGGCCCGATCAAAAACCTAAGAAGGTAGCGAGTTGTGAATCCCATGATTAGCAAGGCCGAAGCCGAATCCAATCGAAGCAGCATACGACATAAATAAGGTACCCCCCAACCTACGCCTACTTACCCTTTCTCTGCGGTCCGCGTGGGACGAGACGATGCTGGTCATCCAGACCATTGCTGGCAGTCTTGTTTCAGCGAATGCGTCGTTCGTCTCGAGCACCCACTCAGTCAGAGGTCCAGCCAACCGCCATGCATCAGAGAAGCTTGTCCCATCATGAGACATGAGGATGTCGGCACATCCGGTTTGAATCTCCAACTTGGAGCCGCTGTGAGGACAGCCGAGGCATATCTTGCTGGCTTGTGAGCACATATTCCAGTCTGCATGATGGAAAGAATGCCAACATGGCATGGATGATGCGACTGACCAGCGTCTCCATCGACAAGTAAATGTCTTCGTACTTTTGTTGCTGTGACAGGATGGCGGCCTACGAATTGTCAGCTGCGGTGCATGGGTGGAATTACATCTGTTCAAGGCAAGGTACCAATGTCATCACGTACCATCTTGAGCAGGGAGCCTCCTATGTCATGGACAATAAATGCGATGGTGAGGCGCTGAAAAGCAGCCGTCAGGATTAGCATCAAGTCCCGTTGGCTTAATATCACGGCCAAAGCCACTAATACCGCCACGGTACTTTACCTTCGAGTCGTTCCTCCTCAGCTCCAGCAGGGCGTCGAGAAGCTTGGTCGCCTCTTCGGTTGCACCCGCGCGCGTGAGGACCCCCCCGTGAGAGCCGAAGACATTGTAGGTGAAGAGCGAGAGCCGGGAACCGCTGGGCAAAGATGATAGCCTATCGTTCCATCCAACGTCCGTCCAGCTGCGGTCCTGACTGCCGTAGAGTCCGTGGATTGCAACAACGCTGTTGATGCGAAGTTAGCCTCCATGTCAGTTCAAGCAATAGCAGCCAGGGGCTTAATACTCGAGGGAAGCAGCAGGACCCGCATCCTCGTCCGCATCCGTGCTCAGCGGGTTCAACGTTTCGAAGCCAAAGGAAGCCATATTCGCCCAAAAAGGCGCTGCTTGGGGCACATGCAGGGAGAGTGAGAAAGGCAAACGAAGAGCGACCAGATCGCACGAGTGTACAGAGAACCCCCACCGTCGTGGAAACGGACATCTCTAACGGGACCGTGCTGATTGGGCAAAGGCAGCCTTGCATGAACGGTGTTTCAATGGCACCATGAGACTTGCTCCGTTCCCATGCATGTCGTGCCGCAGCCAGGCGCTTAAGCTAGCCAAAGACGGCGGCCAGCAGGGGGTCATGGTAACACAGAAAACGAGAGACAGGGGTTTTGATTCGCTCAGGCTGCGCCAACACACCACTCAGAACATTCCAGCACGCCATGCCGGCCGGCTGCAGCACGCGGAGTAACCATTATGTCTGAAGGGCTGCTGCCTGTTGCTGTTGGGCGCTTGCCCTCCATCATCTCTTCTTCTCCGCATCCTGCCACACGGTGCGGAAGGTGATGTCGGTGAACTCGGGCGCGTCCAAGTCCAGCTTGCCCAGGTTGTTGACCAGCTTGCGCTTCTTGTTGCCACCGAGCGTCTCCTTGACGTAGTGGTGCAGCTTGTTTGTGGGCTTCTTGTCCACCTTGTACAGCACCGGGTCGTCCCGGTCCCGCGACTTGAACCAGGTCTGCGCTTGCGTGAGGTTGTCAGGTGTGACCTTCATCGTGAAGTGCGCCTGGAAGTCAACCCCCGGCTTGCGTTTGACCAGGATACTGGCCCGCAGGCTGATGGGCGCGCCTGACCTGTCCTCGGTGTTCTCCATCAGCGTCCAGGTTGCAGTATTCGGCTTCCACTGGTTGGCGCCCAGGGTCTGGATGGCACCCCTGACCGTCCCCGCATGCGATGTCTCCTTCTCAACCACCCGCTCCCGCTTCAGCTCCCCACCCAGCTCCGCTCCCAAGATGCTGCCTCCAACATTGGCGCTGGCCCCCGTTGTGATGGTCTCCTTCTGGGAAGTGGGGTAGATCCAGTAGAATCCGTCCGCCGAGATGCGGTCCACCACGGGGGCGCTGTCCCGCCCGTCGATGGCCGAGAACTGGAGTTTTGTCTCCACTTTCTTGATGCGCCTCCCCAAGTCCACAGGATCGAAGCGGAAGTGCAGAACAATGAGGCTGCAGTGCTGCGGCCCCTCGTCGTCACTGTCGTCGTCGCTGTCGTCGTCGTCGTCGTCGTACTTCTCCTTGTCATCGTCCACTTCCTCGTGCTCGTAGAGCCCGTGGACTACGTCCTTGCAGACGCAACTGACAGCAACCCGTCCATTGTCGCGCTCGGTGAGTGTGCCACGCTGCCAGGGGTCTGAGGGGTCGTTCTGAGTGCGGTAATTCGATTCGTCGTCAACCACCTCGATGACGGGGATGCTGAAGGCCGGGAGATCATCCGTGTCTTGCGACTTGGCTTCGTTAAGCTGCTCTGCCGTAGTCATGTTGGTTGAGGTTGACCTTGGTCTTCTCAGTGGGTGGTGTTGAGCTCCCTGGCGGATCGTAGATCGCGGGGTATGCACAAGGAGGTTTGAGGGGAACCAGCAAAGGAACTCGCACGGAGACTCAAGCCTGCGCGGGGCATCCGATGCTCATTAATAGCTGCTAAGTATTCGTACGGGTTTCATGATTACATGAAACCAAGCACGACTCGATGAGCCCAATCACGATAATAATAATCATGCATGAAGGGGACCCCCCTTGGTCCCTTGGGAGTGAGTGACAGTCGTCTGTCCGAGACACACGCTGCTCGCCCGTCTCCCAACCCCGCCCTCGAGGTTGCGTGATTTGCAAGGCGTATCGAGTCTCGGCGCAACCCGCCCGGTCCGTCCCCAACCCCTGCCCTTGACGATCCATGATTAACGGTGCCCGGAAGAGCCACGAGAGGGGTGGTCCTAGTACGGTGCCTGCGCCACCACGGCATTGCATCAGAGGCCACGATTTCATGGCGGCCGCAGATAGAGAGAGCCCATCATCTGGAGAGAAGTGTCGCAGTAAAACGCCGCGGGCCTCTTGTACTATGGTAGTGCATGCAGCGCTTGTCCCGGCACCGCGGCATCCCCCAGAGCGTCGAGTGGGGGAACTTGTCCGGGTCCATTGCGTGGGACCATTCGTGCGTCGGTGGAGGCTTGAGGCTGTTGGCGTTGGCTGGCCGCCATGGCCCTCGTCACAGACGACGATTGATGCCCCGGTAGGTCGTTTGTGCCCGTGTCATAGCGAAGGCACCCGGGATCAAAGCACAGCATCTCGGGCAGAGGGCCGGAGGGGTACATGGGCATCGGAACCTCGGCCGGCTGCCCTGGCTCCCGATACTTCTGGAACAGAGCCCGGGGCTCAGCGGCAACAGGACGGCCGTCCTGGCCGGGATGGAAAGCGCATACGCCGCTGTGGGGGTGCCCAGTCCATCACGGGATGCCCAGCAGAACCGGTTATGGTAGTCCAGAGACGGGCATGTGGCCAAGTCAGGGCTTTCTCGGGGCTGCAACGGCGGTCGTGGAGCGGATGACGGCACACAATCCAGAAGCCATCAAGGCAGCGCTGCCGGCCGGGGCGATGTCCATGCTGTTTCCAGGCGGCTGTATAGTCCTTGACCCCCAACCCCCAACCCCCCACGCAATGTCAACGTGCTCGCACAACTGGACTGTGCCCCGGCGCCCGAGGCACCGCCGCTCGGCGTCTCGGGAAAGCGCTGGCGATTTGTAGACTGAAGGATCGTAGAGAAGGCGCCGGAACGTCCTCGAGACACGCCTGAGGCACCACAGGGCGACAAGATCCTCGTCAAGATAATGGAGGATGAGAAGGAGCAGCTCATCTGGCAGTCGGCATAGGGTATATCGCATGTTGTATACCCGTGCGGCAACCATGGGATCCATGGTGCGCTCTAAATCGAGTAGCCTTGCTAGCATCCGGTCTTTTTGTGCGCAGGCCGTCCGTTCTCGGACACGCTCTCGGCGTCCATCCTCCCAGAGCTCCGCGATCCATTCCAGAATGAGGCTGGCGAACAGGAACGTGGTAGTCCATCGCCATACGAAGTCGAGGAGTAGAAGCATGGTAAAGCTTTGGCCTATCACGGAGAAGGAGGCAAGAGGAGGCTCGCCAATTCTATTATATGATTACGGTTGCACTTTATGGGATCACACCTCTCTGATGTTTCTTTTTTGGTAAAGACTCTGGCCGTGCTTCAGTCAGCAATTTGGGCTCATGTTCTACAAACCAGCCATCGGCATTTTGGCTGAGTACATGTAGCCGTAACCGCTGGAACGTAGGGAATTGGCACCCCGTCTTCCACCGACCAAATAGTTGTTGGGTGACGTGGAGAGAACTGGTGGCACACATCTCTACATTTCCAGGCTGTCTGTTCCTCATCCTCCAAGAATCCTCTGCCTGCGCCTTAACCTGGCTCCCTCTCCACCCATGCTTTGCTTGCCGCCGACCCAACTACTGACTTGGCCCTTACCAAAAAAGAGGGGGTCAAGCAGGATGGGGATTTGTCAGTGCGGTCCGTTTTGAGAAAAGCACCGAAGCCAGCTGTGCCACAGAACCGTTTGGTTGAGTGCGGCACAGCGGCCAATAAGCATTGCCATCACACACAGCCCCCCTCAAACAGGGAAAAGAACGCTCCCCCCGCCCCCCGTCCCCCCCCCCCCCGCGCCCGCGACTCCGCGGATTTGGTTCCCCGCTTTCATGCAAAACGACTGTCGTCCGCGCTAATGCAGCTGGTTGGCCAACGGAGGCTGCTGGATTCAGGGGGGCGTCGCAAGCGATGCTAGAACCACGCCACGATGAGGTTTGGGAAACGGAACTGGGAAACGGAACTGGGAAACGGCAGGTAATGGTACATACTACAGCACAGAAGCGGGATGCGCACAATCTCGAGCCCGGCTGCCACACTCTCCTTCAACACCCCATCCCAAGGTTCCAGTTCCATACTCAGCTCGGCTTCCATCTGTTTGCAGCACCTTTTTACCAGCTTCTTATCCCCCATCTCTGTTTTTACTATTGCGTCTCTGTTCGTCCTATTGCGCCGATGTTGTCAATTGCGAACACTGGTGCACAGCCGGTTTTGGGGGCCAATGAAGGCGTGTTGAGGAAGCAGAAGGTTCTGATGAAAGCAAGGGAGGTGATTGAGGAGGGGGGGGGCGGGGATGAGGAGGAGCCTGAGGAAGAGGAGGAGGAGGAAGATGATGAGGAGGAGGAGGAGGAGGAGGAGGAAGACGGACAAGGAGAAGGGAACGCCGTGATAAAATGGCAGGAAACCCTGGACCGAATTCGCACAACCTTGTTCACCAAGGCATACTCGAAGGAGATGTGGGCCGACAAAGGCGCACGGGATCGGTTTTTCGACGAGTACAGGACCTTCTTTGCCACGAAGCCGCCAAATGAAAAAGGCAACGTCCTCCACATGATGACTTGGAGTCGGTATCAAAGGCCATGGCTCTTGAAGCATCTGCTGGAATGTCACAAGGAACGGATGGAGGACGTGAGCGAAGGAAAACGGCCCCTCACCCTCGCCATCTCGAATAAGTGCGAAAGCTTCATCAGAACCGTCCTACGGAGCAAGCACGTCCGCAAAAACCTGGTGAATCTCCTCGGTGCCAAGCGCGAGGATACCGAGAACGGCATCCACCTCGCCATCAAGACAGGCCTCAGCCCCGACCTTACCGTTGAGCTCATCTCGAAAGTCACGGACGAGGTCTTGAGTCGACGAGACGCAGCTGGCCTCACCCCTCTCCATCTCGCGGTTGAGTACAAGAGATGTACCGAGTACCAGCTAGATGTGGTGAAGGCCCTCCTGAAACAGGGGGACTCGGCTCTGGATGTGAGAACAAAGGTGGCGAATCTGAGCGTGTATCGGCATCACTTCAGCACTCGGCCGAAAGAGCGGGACACTGGGCCTGCAGGATCCACGCCAAGCGGGCCATCATCGCAGCCGACAACAGCGAGATGGACGCGTCCTGGAGCATCCGACTTGCCGCAGGGTGCTCCGCAACAGCCTGGCGAAGGGAAAACCCGCGGCAGTGAGAAAGAGCTCGACAAGAAGAAAGAGCTCGACAAGAAGAAGAAGAACCAGGCTAAGGATGGTTCAAACAACCAGGGAGATGGGGAGCCGACGGCAGCCGGCGACGGTCCAGATATTGGCTCCAGACAACAGCCGGCGAACGTAGCCCGGAGAGTTCAAGTTGCGCCACAACGTCCTGGGTCCTCGCAGGCCACACCCGACCTCCTTCCGACACGCCTTGTTCGCACCATGTCCATGCATGTTGCGAAACAAGGTCAGGATCAAGACCAGAAAGCCGTTGTGACAATAGACGCGGCCAACAAGATTGCGAACGAGCTGAAGTTGCACTATCTCCGGTCCACGTTCGAGAAGCGGGCCGGGGGCAAAGAGAGAACGCAGGAAAAGGCGATTGAGTTTCTCTACGGCGACAGCCGAAATTGTAGGTCACACATTCTCCTCGTCCAGGGGAGGAGAGTGGTAATATAGTTGCAGACAAAGTACTCGAATCATGCTGACAAGACCAAGCGGCTCGAGAGATTTACTTCAATCTGTCGCAGCAGGACGGGGGGAAGACAGAACTCCATGAAGATGCTCTGAAGGAGAAGGGCTACAAACATCTGAACTTTGATACGGCACTCCGATTTGTCGCTGTCGGCCCCCTGGTGATCAGACCGACGGATGGGCGATCTGACCGGGATGCTGCTCATCGTGAGAGCGGCCGGAAGGACATGGTGAAGCTCTTTAAATGGTTCGTGATGCCCAACCTCAGTCAGAGAACCCATCGTCTTCTTGGACCATGTCATCCGTCTTTCTCTTGCAAACGACAAGATAGTATCTCTCTGCCCCCAGTACAGGGTATAAGTGGCTGACTCTACGGTGCACTCTGCATAGGCTGAGCAAAGACAAGGGCGTGAAGAACATCATTCATGTCTGTGTCGAGGACCACGCCGACTGCCCTCACACCGACAAGGCAATCATCACGGCGCTCAAGGACTTTGAGATTGACGTTCTGGACTGGACAAAGCCCGATCTTTGCCCCAAGACTATCCTGGAAGCGTGCCCCAAGGTGCGCAAGCTCTATTTGACGTGGAGTGGACTCAACGGCATGCTGCTGGCCTGGGGAGGGCCAGACGGACTAGCAAAGCTGGAGAACCTTACGGACGTCTACCTTCGACAGACCAGGGTGAGTCTCTCTCTCTCCTCCCCGACCCCTTTTCCTGCCAAGACCTTGAACTGACACAGCACCCACTACCTACCTATCGCACAGTATCTGGAGTCCGCGAGTTGGACAAAAAAGAAACTCGCCGAGTTTGCGACGATGCTCCAAGATTCGATCCCAGCAGAAAAAGAGCCGGAGAGCACTACTAAGGCCGGCCAAAAGGGAGGGCGCACAATAGTGGTTCACCCCCCCGAACAACTGCAGGGGGCTTCCACCAGTCCTCGAGGTTCCAGCAAGGATCACAGCCAGCAGCAGCCGGTGGAGGGAGCGAGGCAAGACCGCAGCAAAGACAGGGACGGACATGAATGGCTCAGGATCATGGACCGGTTCACCCAGGGCATTCGCGAGCTGCGCCCAAACCAGGCGACACTCGACGACTTGCCGGCCGCACTGAAGCACGACGTGCGCATCTGCCTCATCGACGACGGGGTCGACTTTGATGACGACCGCGTTGGCGACCGCATGGAGCCGGGACGGGCGTTCGGCACCGAATCCAGCAGAGACCTCCCTGGCATGACGGTGCCCTACTATCGCTCCGCCTCCAAGCACGGCACCCTCATGGCCAGGATGATCCTGAGGGTGTGCCAGAATGCCAGGATCGTGCCCTACCGGCTGGACACCAAGCGGGGGGCAGACGGTCTGATGCACCCCACGGCAAAGAGTGCCGCCGATGTAAGTCATGTCTTGCAAGAGCCCATGTGTATAAGAGAGGAGAACTAACTCACGTTGCCCGCATGATGCTAGGCCCTGGAACACGCGGCCGAAAGCAAAAACTTCGACATCATCTGCATGTCGTGGTGCATCAAGAAGCAGGCGGACAACGCAAAGGACGTGGACCGACTTCTCGTAGCCCTCGGCAAGGTGGTCAAGGACAAGCTCGTATTCTGCTCGGGCCCCGACGTCGGCAGCATCAGCGGGGACGAGCTGCACTTGTACTACCCAGTCGGCCACAGCGACAGCGCCCCCTTTATGTTCCGCATCGGGGCGGCCAAGGCAGACGGCCAGCCGTGGCCCAAGGTGGGCGACCAGAACATTATCGACTACACCCTCCCCGGCCACAAGGTGAGCAGCGTATTCGACGGGGACCTGGACGCGAAGATGGCCAAACTCGAGACAGGCTCCTCCATCGCGACGGCACTGGCGGCCGGCCTCGCGGCGGTCATGATCCACATCGTGCGTTTGGCCGCCATCCGCGGGCACGAGAGGCAGGGCCGGGACGAGGGCGGCCTCGTCAACGTCAATGCGCTCACGGCCATCAAGTCTCGCATCAAGATGCGCGAGCTGTTTCAGGACATGGCCAGGCACTCGATGGGGACCTATGTGCACGTGTGGCCTCGCTTTGGAGTCAAGGTCGAGGAGCTCGAGAATGCCAACGACGACGTCGGCGACCCCGTCGATGCGAAGTGGAACACTCTGACTCGGCTGGCCCGCGACATCGTCACCTCGCGGGATATGGTCCCGGGAACGGTTGGCGTGTACTGAACGGGGACTTGCTCTCCCGGGTTGAGATTAAAGGGAGAAGAAGTGACTTGAGCCTACGTGTCAGAATCAATTAGCACCTACCTGCAGAACAGACATACCAGACCCCATTCAACGGCTCAGCCCCATCCCTGTCTAACTGGCAAAGGAGAGAACCCCTTTTCGTACGAAAGGTTGGCTTCGGGCATGTGAATATCCCATCACGACGAGCCCAGCATTGACTGCGCGCAATGCTTCGAGTCAGGACGCCCGAGTTCGCATCTTGATAGCATTGAAATTCAAATCTTTTCCAAAGCACTGTTCATCACTGCCACCGCTTCCATCGCACCATAAACTACCAGTCTTCATCACCAACCATTCTCAACACCACTTCAGCACCGCCATGATCAAACACACCAATCCTGTTTGACTACCTAAACCGGCTTTCTAGTTTCGCGCACTGCTGCGGTGGGGGGCGTTCCCCTGAACGATGGGAATGAAGAAGGTTGAGACGAGGCTGGCCCGTGAGCATGCCCATGTAATCAGATGGGGGATCCCATTGACTTGACTCGGACAACGCATGATAATAGCCAAGGTCGAGGCCGTCATTTGCCCGGAGATTGTCGTTCCTAAATGGATAGCCAGCCTTGATGGTGCTGGGGGGAAAGAGCTGGGGATCTTGGAACTGTGATCATAGTTGACCCGGTTGATCAACCGCAATCGCGGAGGAAAAGAAGGGAAAGACAATAAAAGAAATATCAAGGGGAAGAAAGGAGTAACGAAGAAAACGGAGGGAATAAGAAGGGAAAAAGGCGCGACGGAACGGGAAGTCTCCGCCTGTCTGGGAGCGAGCCGTAACGCAGGCCAAACAGTTCCTCCCTGCGGCGGCGCTCGCAAGCGACCGGCTTGGACATCTCGACATCGCCGTCGAAATCATTGCCGAGGAGCCGACTGGGAAGAGATAGACCTCGGCCATCTGCGCCGCTGAATCCTCCACCTCGCAGAAAATTAGGGCGGCGTCAAAGGCAAGGTCAGCGAGATTCTAGACACACCCGGCAACCCCTAAACGGCGCGCACAACGTTAAAGCAGACACAGCTACAATTCAACCATCATCACAAACACATCAACACCTGCTCAAGGAAACCTGCCTACGGAGGGACGGCAACCGCTGTATCCTCTCCAGTCTCTATAACGTCGCTAAATCCCCACCCCCTTAGCTCACCCACTCCGGCTCACCGCACAAGGTACGCCCCCTTGGCCGCCCCCCTCGGTTCTGGAGGGACACCACAAACCCTCACCGTCACTACAGCAGTGGACGAAGGGCCACAAATCTTGACCCGATACAGTTGAGGACCCCAGAGAGTCCGAGACAACCTCGCCCAAGAGCCAAGAGCAGCTCGAATAACGAGCATGTCTCTCTTCAAACTCGGGCCTTATTCGTCGGATTTCGACAAGAACCCTCTCGCCGTCTACGTCTCGCTTGGCTACGAGTCCGATGAGGCCAGATGGCCGGCGGTTGCCCGTTGGATCAGACGAAACAGCATAACATGTCCTGTCCGCTGTGAACACCAAAATGTTTTGGCCCCTTTATGCCGTTGACAGGAAGCCCTTTCTGAAATGCTGTTTACGCTCGAGTGCGAGTCATAGCGATGGGAACGGAGGGGGCGTTGCAAACGGGCCAAAACAAAAACTGTGGACCTGGACTACCAGCTATTCTAGCTTGATATTGTCGGAATTAATGCGATAAGTTAAGGCATCAGCGGTAGCTCGATGGAAAAGGAGTCCCAAACAACTTCCTTGCCACTTCCCTGTATGCTCCCCGCTCTGCCAGAATCCTCACGCCCCGCGAAGCCGACAACTCCATCCCCTGCCTCCGCAAGATGCACATCTCGTGGACCATTAAGAGCGTGTCGAGTTCGGATCTTGACACTTTTGTCCCATGTCCCTCATGGGCGTGGAGGCGATAAGCACGTCCATTCCCGAGGCACTTTTCCAGTAACCCGCAATCACATCCGATGTCAAAAAAACCCATACGTCCTGTATCATGGTAGCATAAACTGGTATTCCTTCGTCGTACGACAGCGCATCAACCCCTCATTTCTTCGGCGGCGACGGTGGCGGAGGATTCGTCGGCCTCCCGCGGGCTTGGTTCCGGAGCTCGTCGATGAAGTGCTTCAGGAAGTTCCCGGCTTTGTTGGGCTCGGCTGTAGAAACAACGTCAGCTCTTTGGTCGTTGTCGCCCCCTCGTGCGTGCACGTACCTGTTGCTTCGCCCTGGCGCAGCGGCTCGCTCGGATCCCGGCCATGGCGAATGTCTTCGACGGTGCGGTGGATTCGGCGAACGCCGCGGTGGAAGCCGGGGCTTCGGAGGATCTGTTGTGGAGGGAGGATGAAGAGTTAGGGGGTGCGTTCGTGGGTGATGTCAATCACGGGAGGCGCAACCGTACCTGAGCAACGATCACATCCTGGCGACGAAAGGTTAGCGAATGCCAAAAAAAGGGCATCAATCAGTTGCTCACCTCAAACCGGAGGAATGCAGCCCAGAGAAGGCGACCGATCGGGTTCATGACGGGCTACTTTACTCGGGGCCGATGGTGCATTGTCGGCGCTTGGCAACGGCGCTGGTCGTTAAACCCAAGATCGTGACAAGTGAACGTTGGGTTAGTTAGCTGGAGTTGATCAGTGAATCAATGCAACGAAGATCCATTCCCCGCTGTCGGCTTGGCGGCAGTCGAACCCGTTCCAGCGGGGATCCACGTGGGAAGCGGGGCTGTAAAGCAGGAAATACAGTGCGAGAAGACTTTCGCGCTGTCAAAATGTTGCCCAGTTCATCGATGCCCACCCGCCCTCTGTCGTCGCTCCAACACAATTCGCAGCGTCGCAGGCGAGGAGGTCATCACAACTCAACAACAAGCCATGGGAATTTCATCCTGCCAAATATTGACCACTGGAACAATATACCGTCGGTATTTACTCGGCGCGTCTGTGCGCTAATGGAATTGCCCGCTTGGCCCAACTTGTGAACGTCAAGTGTTCGCCATTCATCTCTGGTGTGAGGGCGCGGGTGCGGGTGCCGATGTGGGTGGTGTGGGTGGTGTGGATGTGCCCTTTTGGCGGCCCGCAAGCCGACACCACCCCAACGCAACTCGCCGAGAGCAGTATCACACACCTTTGGCGCCCAGTTTCACAGTTCACACGTCGACAGCTTAGTCAAGCCCAAGCAAGTGCTACCCGGCCCCTCGGTGTCTCGCGTGCCGCAATCCCTCGAATCCAGATCCCAAGCGGCGATCCCATCAACCCCCCTTTTGGTCGTCTTGTCCGCTGCTCGACTTCCCACTCACCAATTCTCTGTCGAGACAATGGCCAGCCACCACACTCACCGCATTATCCTTGAAGAACAATGCATGCATCTCGTATCTCCAAACCCAAGCATCGGAAGACACGCCCCCTTTCAGACAGCGAAACAGCCGATTCGGTTATACTGGCCGGGTCTTCATGGCCTGAAAGAGGCAACGGACGGCACAGTCGACGAGTTGGCCTCGCCGGCCCGTTCCCAGCCACACCGGACAACAGCCAAAAGGAAGCGGAGCGGTCCATGGCCAGGCCAACGCCGTCTCACTGGGGCTTACAGGGCTCTCTGCCGTCGTGAGTTCGCGGCACGGCGGGCGAAGCTAATAATAATACCCACGATAAATGACCATGATGGACCTGAATCAAGGCCGGCCGGTCGGCCTGTTCAAGTGGCTCCTTCGATTGTTAAGCGGACGCTTTCAGGTTTCCAGCCGTGCCCCTCGCACATGTCATACCGGCCAACACGGATGCGGGCATACCTCTAAATTGGCTGCTTGTGCCATGTCCTGACCTGCAACGCGACGCTGCAATATCACCGTGTCTTCGTGCGGCGCGCCATGTATGATGTGTCTTGGACAGCAGCAGCAGCAGCAGCACAATGAAGGCCCACGACGACACCATCAAATCAGTTGGCCTTTCGCTCTTGTATGAGCCCGACTGGCCAGTAGACCCAGCAGTCGAGTGAGTACCCTTGTCGCATGCGGTGCTTGTGGTCACGGAAGGTCCATTGACCGAGTCCGACAACAGCATCATCCTCATCCATGGCATCGGAGGGCATCCGGTCCGATCATGGAAGTGCGAAAGCCGGGAACAAACCCCGACAACACCCAAGCTCACCGTGCGCCAGCCCGGAATCAAGAGGCGGTTGACCAAATTCCCACCGACACCACAGTTACGACGGTCAAACTCCGAGCCTCTCCTTTCCAACGAGATCCGCCCACTGAGTAGAGCGAGGACGCTGCTCTGGAAGAACTCGGCCAAGTCCTCGTCCCGCCTCAACCTCGACACCTTCGAACCAGCTAAACCGAGCGATCCAAGCCGGTCCAAAAGCCTCTTACGGAAGGCATCGTTCAAGTCATCGTCCAGACTCAAGCTTGCCGAGTTGTCCGAACCTCCATCCCAATGCTGCGGGCCAGAACCCGACACCTACTGGCCGCTGGAGCTGCTACCGGCGTCATGCCCGAACGCCAGAGTCTTTACCTGGGGCTACCACACGCTTGTCTCAAACAAGAAGCCGCTCCGCCAGCAGGGTGACATCTTTGCCCATGCGCGGGAGCTGCTCGTCGAACTCGCCGGCACCCGGGCCGCATTGGGTTGCGGGGCTCGACCACTTGTGTTTGTTGCCCACTCCACGGGCGGTATCCTTCTCAAAGAGGTAAGAAATGATACCCGCCATGGCCCGTCACCCCCCATTCCCCCACTCACCCAAAGTCCCAGCTCCTTCGCCTCTCCGAAGCCGAACGAGATGGACCCCTGAAGGAGATCCTCCTCTCGACCTCGGCCGTCATCTTCCTGGGCAGCCCGCATCGCGACACAGAGCACTGCAACCTGGGAGATGCCATCCGGAGCATGGCCGGCGTCACGCTGTCTGCCGACCCCAACGACCCCGTCCTGCAGGAGCTGTGCGGCGCGAACAGTGCCGAGGTGGAGCTGGGCCGGAAGGCGTTTGTGCGGCTGTGGAACGCGTATAACTTTCGGGTCAAGACGTTCCAGGAGTCGATTATTCCGAGCTATCAGTCGCCTGAGCTCAGGGCGGAGACGGTCAGTGGCCTCGTGAACGATGGGAGTGGAGTTTGCTGACAAGATGGGTTTTAGTCGATCCGGCGGCTTGCGAGCTTCCTTGGCGATCCGAGGGAGAAGGCCGAGACCATTTGCGCGCTGCATGATGGGATCTCCAAGTTTAGCTCTGCCGAGGATCTTGGGTACTGCGCGTTGGCTGCGGCTTTGGCCACGTTCATCGCCGCTGAAGAAGACCAGGTAAGTTGCACCACTCGTTAGCATACACGCGGGAGGCTGACAACCTGAAGCGCCATGCCCTGAACGTCAAGGAAGCGGGTAAGTGTTCACCATTTATCGCGAGAGCACTTGGCACTGACTGACATACTCTTAGCATGCCTCTCGGCGCTTGTCCCACCGCACGCTTTAGCTCCCGAAACACACCCCGCAGCCTCATACCCAGGGACCTGCCTCTGGCTGTACGACATGCACGACTTCCAGACGTGGCACAACCGCAACGGCCCAAACCAGCACAAGATCCTCTGGATCCGGGGAGCATCCGGCTGTGGCAAGTCAATCCTCCTGCGGTCGCTCCGGAGAAGACTCGAGAGGCAATGGGGACCGGCTGGCGGGGTCTTTGTCTGGAGCACTACCGACGCCGACGACGTTTCCCGTGCGTCCGTGCCCGGCATGAATGAAGCGAGCCCGGCCGGCGTGTACCGCAGTCTGCTCGCCCAGTTGTTCCTCCTCGACCCACGCCTGCGGAAGGCGCTTTTGGCGCTGAACAACCAACCCCGGAGTGACCCTCGGGCATTTGACGACGGGCAGATCGTGTCTTTCTTTGCCGACTACTACGTCAACCAGAAAATTGAGACGCCTTCCAGGAGGACGTTTATCTTCCTCGAGATAGCGGATGACGCCTGTCCGTCCTACGTCCATGAACTCATCGGCCGCCTCTCGCGCCTTGCCCACAACTCCGACTTTAGCATCTGCGTGGCGAGCGGCTACCACCCGGAGATCATCGAGGAGGAAAACGTCATCAGCATCCCGATGCACCTGCGGAACATGGATGACATCCTGCGGTATGTGAACCTGAACTTCGTCGCTGAATGGGAGGAGCGGACCCGGTCGATCGTGAGAATAGGGCAAAAGTCAGGGGGCGTGTTCTTGTGGGCCGAGATCATCGTCAACATCCTCAACGCGGCCATCATCGAGGGCGCAACCCAGGAGATGATCGAGTACACGCTGGACGAAGTCCCGGGGGATCTCCACGGCCTGTATGAGTGGATGTTGTCCACTCTCAATGACAGAGAGCGGGCCGAGTCCCTCATTCTCTTTCAGTGGGTGATGCTCGCCGCCGAGCCGATGCGTCTGAACGACCTGTTCCTCGCCGTCCGGCTCACCGAGCCCGACCCGTTCGCCCTCTACCAGCAGCTCGGCCCCGTCATGGGGCTCGACATTGGCAAGCCTTTCTCGATGCGCGAGCTCCGGCAGTTGCGCAACTCGGAAATCTCGTCCGACACGCCCTACCAATTCCACCGCTGGCTGCGCGCCCGCTCCATCGGCCTCCTGGAGCTCAAATCCGACAACAACGCCCACTCCCACACTAACACCATCAATGAACCGCTCGGCCTGCAGCGCGTGCACCCGATCCACCCCTCCATCCGCGCCTTCTTCCTTTCAGGCCGGGGCTTTGCCTGCCTCGCCGCGGGCAACCCGTCCATCCCTGCCTCTCTCCCACTGCCAGCCTTTTTCGACATCACCCACCTCACCATTCTCCGCGCCTGCCTGACCTACCTCAACATGCGCGACTTTGAATCCCTCGGCCACGGCGCCACCCGCCGCCGCAAACCCCCAACCTACTTTTCTACTTCGACGAAAAGCAGCACTACCATCTCCTCCCCAACAACCTCTCTAAGCCATCCAACATCCCCATTCTCAGCCTTTGCCCTCCCCCACACACCAACACCAGGCCCAACAACAACACCTACCCCCCAAGACCCGAGAACAAAAACAGCAAAAACCCCCACCCAACGCGACCTAATAAAATCCTCCTACCCCTTCCTCCAATACGCCACAACCCACCTCCTCCACCACCTCCTCTCGCCCACCCCCTTCCTGTACTTCTTCCCCCAGCGCGCGCTGCTGCGCACCCTCGCGGCAGATGACTGCCGCCTCTGGAGGCGGTGGACTTCGTTGCTGGGGGCTTATGAGGTTGATGCTGTTATCGCCATGCATGCTGGTGGTGGTGCGGGCGATGGTGGTGTTGGTGGTGCTGGTGGGGGTGGTGGGTATGAGGCGGGTGGAGGGGCGGGTGGAGGGAGAGTGGTGGCGGGGTTGTTGAGTCCTGTGTTTGGGGCACGGTTTCGGTTGGAGAGGGTGTTTAGGAAGGTTGCGGCTTTGGCGGGGAGGGGTGGAGGGGGTTGGGGTGGGGGTGGGGGTGTTGTGGGTGAGGGTATGGCTCCTGCTCCTGCTGCTGTTGCTGCTGCTGCAAAGGTTGCGAGGACGAGGCGTGTGCGGCGGGGAGAGGGGCGGGGTGGTGCGGATCAGGATGTTGGTGGTGCTGAGAAGGGGGAAGAGGAAGAGAACAGCGAGTGGGTGCTGCGGACACCGAGGTTTCGACTGCCGCCTGAGTTGAGTCTGCCGTTGCCGGCTGTTGGGGGGTCGTTGTTGAGTCCCGGCCGGAGGGTGGGGGTGAATGGAGAGGGCGGCGTGGGGTTGGCTGTGTAAAGGAGGAAGCATGGCATGGTGAGGTTGCGTGTCAAAGGGGGTGGCCTGGGAATTGGAATTGGGAGATTTTTGTCAGTTTGCTCGATGTATTTGTAAAATATTCCAGGGATATAGAGGCCTCAGGGGGGATGTTGTTGGATTGGATTGCACGGCTGTTTGCTGCTGTGTGTTTTGGGAGTTTAGGGAGTTGGAGGAAGCAATGGGGAGCAATCAGGACTAGTCTGGCTTGGTTGGGGTTGTCATATTGCAAAAGGCCCGGCGTCACCCGTTCTTGTTCAACATGGTTTGTCTTTGACCGTTGCTGGGTTAAGGGTTGAAGGTTTGTGAGCGGCAGAGCAGAACGAAGTCCACAAAAGGCCACACAGCCAACCCCAACCCTTATCACTTGCCAGATAAGCATGCACCCTGCTGGAATATCAGCGGTCGCGGCCGGCAAAATTTGGGGCTCGCTGTAACTCTCTGGCTGCGACTGGTCCTCCTTCCCCCGTCATCCAACCCTCCCGCTTGCAGCCTCGTCCCCATGTTCACAACCCGCGGCCATGCGCGCACAGCATTGTTGTCGCGCGCGAGGCGCTGCCTCGGCCACCAGCGCGCAACCATGGCCACGCCCGTCATGACAAGCAAGGCGGCTGCGCTCCTGGAGCCGCAGAACGAGATCGCGCGCGACCTTCGAACCCGGGGAGACTGGGCGGCGGCACGCATTGCCGGGCACAAGGGGCCGAACCTGGACAAGCACCGCGTCAACGTGGTCAGCGAAAAGCTGTGCGACGATGTCATCGACTACATCGGCCCCTCCCTCGCCCGCCACAAGGGCTGCGACCTCATCGACATCTTCCCCGGCGTGGGCCTCTGGAGTCGGAAGCTGCGCGACGTCGTCCAACCGCGCTCTCACCTCATGCTGGATCCCGACGCCGACTTCTACCGCCCCTTCCTCGAGCCGCTGCTCACCCAGCCCGGCACCCAGCTGCTGCCCAAGTCAGGTATCATCTGGGAGCAGCTCAACACCATCCTGAACCCGACGATGCTGCCGCACCAGGTGGAGCGCCGATACACAGCCAGCGAGACCCCCGAGCGCAACGACACGCTCCTCGTCAGCATAAACCTGGCGATGCACCCCAAGCGCAAATTCCGCAACTTCGAGAGCCTCAGCCAGCTCGTGCTCTTCCAGCTCATCTCGTCGATCCGTCCCGGCGCCCTGTTTCAGAAATACGGCCTGGTGCGCATGCTTATTTGGTTGCCCGAGCACGAGAAGGCCATGTTATTGCCGCGCACCATCCAGGGACGGAAGAAGATGGCGATCGAGTCGGAGATCGCGACAGAATATGTGTGCGAAGTCGCAGGCGGCGACATGTCGGACCCGGCCGTGGCACGGTCTGCCGCCTGGTTCCGCCGAGATCAGGCCCTCGATTTCGAGAGCACAAAGACGGCGCTCGAGCGTATGCGGGAAGGCGGATTCACCCTGCCGCCGGGGCGAGAGCCGCTGCACGTGCAGGAGTTCATCAAAATGGTTGATACCTTTGGCGACGCTGGCGTCGACAGCAGCCGGCCGTTGATCGAACGGCCCTCGGCGGCCGAGATGGAAAAGCTAAAGACCGAATTCGACCAGGGCCTCTTCGAGAAGGGCTCCGTCCAACACAAGCGCCTCAAGGCCCTGTCGTACCTGCGCCAGTACCACAGCAAGCGCTCCACCATCATCGGCGACATGATGCGCCAGCGAGACGCCGCTATCCAGGCGTACCACAACGCGGCCTCAGACCCCAAACTCCTCGCGGAAGCTGCCACGCTCGGCCAGGCTTGGGCCGACAAGGTCAACACTTTCGAGAAGACGCTCCGCGCCGAGACGCTCCTCCAGCGCGACAACATGCACGCCTTCTACCAGCGCCCCACGCAGCTGAGCTGGGACCGGCGCTTCATCGAGCCCATCGCCGTGCGGTCCGACGAGTTTTACCCCAAGGTGCCGGCCGCGCTGCTCGACATCCAGCCCAAGGCGGCGCAGCCCGTGCTCCGCGACATGGGCCCCAACTCGACCCGCGGCGGCGACATGTTCGACCTCATCCTGCGCGGGCTCACCCTCCGCGGCTCCGAACCCATCACCAGCCTGCTCGACCACCTGTCCCCCGGCGCGAGTGAGGGCGTCGCGCCCCACTGCCCCAGCCTGTTCGACACCAGTCTGGGCGGGTCGCCGCTGCCCGGCGTCGGCGGGGTGGCCAGCCGCGTCGTGAACGAGAGGCAGCTGGTCGAGATCACCCAGGCGTGGATGAAGTGGCCGTTTAAGCCGACATATGCGCAGCTGGTCTCGCGGACGATGGAGGAGTCTGCCGAGACTGATTCGGAGGACATGACGGGCAATGTGAACAATATGGATTTCTGATACTGTGGATGGGGAGGTGGGGTTTTAGAAAGCATGCATGGCGGTGTTTTTGATTGGGGTTTCTGATGGGGTGTACTATACTGTAGAATAATTGTAGATTTTTCTGGACGAATGTATGATGATTCTTATGATGCACAGCAGCGCGGCATTGTCTAGAACCGTTCCCTACCTTCGGTTTGGGGCATGAAACGCGGTGATGGGCACAGCTCCACCTGTCCCTGCAGATCGGTGAGGGTCCCTGATCCGGAATGCCTGTCCAGCACTCAAGCGTCGGTCTGGTGTCACTGTTACACGCCTGGTTGAACATCCGAAACCTCCATCAGTTGTTGCCCACCTGGGTATTGTGGCAGGCGAAAGCGAATTCGTGTTGCTGCTCTTTGACGCTGACAGGCCAAACAGGGGCAATCGCAATCGTATCGAGGAGGTACTGTATCATACCGGCAGGGTGTGGGTAAGATATCGTATGCGAACAAGGCGCAAGCAACCTTGCCATCGTTGTGAATATTCCGTAGTTGTATCGATTCTATCCGGGGCGATCTGTTAAGAAATTTTATTCCATTTTCTCCTCTTTGCCTGACCACTAAAAGTTAATTTCAGACGGGATGTCGGTGACACAGCATCTTTTTGAAGGTCCTTAGGGCTGTCAAACGATATGTAAGTTACTGCCTTACGTTACAGCTGCAGCAGCTGCCTTGACCCTGGGCTGTCGTGACAGCACCCTTGCCGAGAGCAGGTTTAGCCCCGGCGAACCGGGAATCAACGAACCCATACTCCGTACCTTAGTTATCACCTGTGTCTGCAACCAACCCTTCCGATCTCCCATGTCGTTTCCCAAGGGGGTTGGCGTCACGTTGCCGCGCACGATGCGCCGCAGCTTCCCCAATTGGTGATACGAAGCGCCTACCAATCCCGTGCCGCCATCCTCCACTGGGCGCCAGGTTTTGGTGTCGTTTGCTTCGATGCTCTCGTTTCACCTGTGCCCCCCCACCTTCCATCCAACCGCCGTTCACTCTCTGTCCCTTGTTCGCATCTCCAAATCTCCCCACGCTCATTTCCACCTCTCCTGTCAGTGCCGATCCAATGGGACGGTAATTCGCGACCGCCTAAATACCTAAATATCTCGATCTCGACACCCCGAAACATCTGGCAGTCAGTTATCTTGGCCTTCAAGTGGCTTTTGACGTCACAAGAAACCGGCATGATTGCTTCGACAGCTCCCGCAAGTTGACCTCCTCCCGCACTCACCCGGCGAAACCCAGGCGACATACGTCTCACAACCTCCTGTCCCTTCCACACGATCCTCTCGAGGCGATGGCGTTTCCTCACCGGCCCGCGACGTTCCTTCGGTACCTGGCGGTGGCGCTCGTGTTGATGTTGACCATATACCTCCTGAGGGAACCACATACACTATCGTTCCAGAGCGGTCCGTTGTGGGGATCCAGGCAAGGTGCCGCCAACAGGCACCCCGTTGACGCTCTGATAGACAACGCCGAGAAGGAGTTCGCAGCCAAGCTCTCCAAATCGAGCCAGACCCTCTCCGAAGCGGCAGCCGCTTACCGCAAGCGCCGAGGCAGACACCCCCCGCCGGGGTTCGATAAATGGTACGAGTTTGCAAAGGAGAAGGATACAATCATTGTCGAAGAGTTTTGGGACCCGATCTACCATGACCTCGAGCCGTTCTGGGGCGTCAAGCCCGCGCAGATCCGCAAAGATGCCCGCGAGTTTGAGATGCGCATCGAGGTCCGCGACAACAAGGCGTCGTCGGGGAGCGATTGGTTCTGGACAAAGACATGGCTAGAGATGGCCCAGGCTATCGAGCATCTCTTGCCGGACATGGACATCGCGCTGAATGCCATGGATGAGCCGCGGATGGTGGTTCCGTGGGAGGACATGCGCGGGTATATGGAAAAGGCCGCCACGACGAGGAACATGGCCCGTGTCAAGAGCGTAGTGTCCGAGTTTTCCAAGTTGCCGCCAGTGGGACAGGCGCCGCCGTCGGAGGAGGAGGCGGACATGCCGTCGATACAATGGGAGGGTGACAGTAGGCCTACCTTGATGCTTTGTGCCTCTGGTGATGAGCTGAGAGACAAGCGCTGACCCTGGGTCTCTACAGAGCACTACTGGCTTATCGCCCGTCGCGGATGCGCTCCAGACAGCGCGGCCCGGCAAGCCGCCGTCATTACCGACTTTGAAAAGACCCCATTCATAGCCAGCACCTCCGAGTTGGCGCACATGCGAGACGGCTTCGTCGCCAACTACACCCTCAGCACCGACTTCTGCCACCAGGCCGATCTGCAAGCGCTCGAGGGCATCTTTGTCGAGCCCCTCAGCGTGTCGGCTACCAAGTCCCTCTTCCCGCTCTTCGGGGGGTCCAAGCTCGCCGCCAACAACGAGATCCTCCTCCCCGCGCCCATGTACTGGAACGCCGAAGAGCGCTTCACCGGCTCCGAGGGCGCGTCCATCCCCTGGTCCTCCAAACAGTCCTCAGCGATCTGGCGCGGCGTCGCAACAGGCGGCCGCAACCGCGAATCCAACTGGCGCTCCTTCCAACGCCACCGCTTCGTCGCCATGAACAACGCCACCCTCCTCTCGCTGGCCGCCTCGGACCCAGCCGGCCACGCACCACCCAACTTCGCCCTCCCAGGAACAACAACACTAACAACAACAAACCAACACCCAACAACAGCCTCCCTACACCAAACCGCCGACCTCGCTACCTGGCTCGCCCCACGCACCGACATCTCCTTCACGGACCTCTCCTGCGCCCACGAAGGCTTCCACCCAGGGTGCAACTATACCAACGCCTACTTCGCCGCGGCGCCCCTGGTCCCCATGGCCGAGCAGTTCCGCCACAAGTACCTCCCCGACATCGACGGCAACTCGTTCAGCGGCCGCTACCTCGGCTTCCTGCGCTCGACCAGCGTGCCCGTCAAGGCGGCGCTGTGGCGCGAGTGGCACGACGGGCGGCTCGTCGCGTGGAAGCACTTCGTGCCGATGGATAGTCGGTTTGGGGATTGGTGGGGGATTTTGGGGTATTTTCTCGGTGGGGGGGAAAAGGAGAGTGAGAGGAGGGATCGGGTCGCGGAGAGGATTGCTTTGGGCGGGAGGGAGTGGGCGGAGAGGGTTTTGAGGAGGGAGGATATGTTGGTTTATATGCTGAGGGTGTTGTTGGAGTATGCGAGGGTTGCGGATGATAGGAGGGAGGTGATGGGGTGGGTGGGGGATTTGAAGTGATGGTAACGGTTTGGGGGATCCCCCAACTGGGTTGATTTTCCTAACTGGGCAAAAGGGTTGGTTGCATTCGGGTTTCAAGGCTAACGGCGTTCCTGCATCGAATGGGCCGCGGGCTGCCCAGATCGGGAAATGGGGATTTGACGGGAAGGTTTGGCGTTTACAAGGTACACTAATGTGCGGTAGAGTAGATCAGAGGAGGCCTCTGCAGCAAGATTGTAACAGTAACGTGGGGAGACATCTTGAATCCTATCTCTGACTCTTTCTTGTTAGAACTGTTTGTTGGTCAATATCAGCTCCCTCTTCATCACGAGATTTCGGCGATTGCGATTGCGAATGTGACACCATGATAAGGGATAAGATGCTGGCGAGATTTGTCTCCGCGAGAGGAAACACAGCCCCACGACACCGCAGAGTTCAGAAGCAAGCAATTCCTTCCTCTGGGACCCAGATATTGTACCACATGTCAATGTCGCCTTGAAGAACCACATACAACGAAACCAGCTCGTTGACCTTGACCCGCTTCTTGAGGTCCCATACCTCGTCCTCTTCCAGCTCCTTCGCCTCAATGCCAGCAGCTTTATCCTTCTCTCGGTCCTCCAACAACAACAAAACATTCGGGCCCATCACCACCTTGCAAAAATACCCGCCCGGCTGCCTCGCCTTCTCCTCATCTACCACACTCTCCAGGCTCTCCTGGTCCACGTGCAGAAAGTGCGTGTACCGAGGAGAATAATGCCACTCGGGGGTAAACTTGCTCCCTTGCATTTCCCGCACCCCCTGGCCCTCGTTAACCCACTCCCGGAATCTCAAACTTGTCTGCATGATGTCGGCGCCGTCCAACGTCGCGGCGTCTTCGATGATAGTCCAGTCCATCTTGTCGTAGAGATGTTGGGTCGCGCCGGATTCGTACTGGAAGTAGTCCTGAGCGTGCTCTCTAAGGCGGGCGAGGAACTTGTCCCACTTCTCCGGCGAGCTGTAAGTACAGCGGAAGATGACGAAGCCCCAGTGTGCGATCTTGTATTTTCCGAGGGCATTCAGGATGGTGGCAGCTCCTTCCCTGGGGTACTCCTCTGGGACGATACTACAAGGCAACGAAGAAGTGGTTGTGTGGGATCGGACGGCTGGGTTGACTACGTGCGGGTTGACTAGCGGCGGCACATTGCAATGCGGCCAAGCTACTCTCGGGAGTCGTTTGGAGGTGGCCCGGAGGGCGGCGCACCGCAACATCCCGTGAGTGAGGCGCATCATCTGGCGGTTCTCTTGCCCCGCGTATCAGATATCAGGCCCTACCAACAATTGTCAGCCATCCATGCAACTACCTGGGATGCAAAAAGGCCGCATTCCCGCATTCCCGCATTCCGGACAGCATCCGGATTCTGAATCTCAGCACCAATCTCTTACCTAACAAACGGATCCCGTGGCCATGCCTCGGGGGACTTGGGCTGGGCAGGCGGCCTCAGCGGTGAGAGGATATGGACACCGGCCAAACGAGCCGATAAGACGAACGGAACCAGGCGGATGTCAAGAAGTTGGTTTGACACTTTTGAGTGGACGGGAGACAGAAAAGTGGAAACACGGCAGCCAAGTGGGCCGGCGATTGCCGGCGGTATCCGCCAAGAGGGTAAACTCGTTAACGCCTGCCGTTAACTGCAATCGCACTTATAACTTAACGGCAATCGGCTCCGAAAGGTGATGTCGTACTTTCGCCAGCTCTCTCCACGTGAGTGATTTCCCTCCCATGCCTCCCTCTCCTCCCTGCTGCAGCAATGCCTGCCTGGCCATATGCCTGGGGACGAGATACGGAGTAGAAAAAGAAAACCAGGGATGCGAGGGAGAGAAAAGGACCGAGCCAATCGCCAGATCTGGATGCCGGGGTGGACCTGGCATTTGTGCTGATGACTGTGTTGTGTGAGAAGGTGAGAGAGGCAGTGTGCTTGGTTGTGGGTTGAGATATAAAGTGGGAGGGCTGGCTGCTGCTTATCTTTTGTTCTTTCTTCGTTTAAGAGTCGAGTCTCTTGATAACTTCCGTTTCTCGTCCCCTTCTCTTTTTTTCTGGACACGCAACAGCGCAACCTCGAGTTTATTGTCTTTGTCGACTCCACAACTCAAAACCAACTGCCTTCCAATTGCCCATCTTGTCGTTGCCGCAGACAGACCGTTGCGCCGGATCCTCACAACTGCCGCTCGCTTATCGGCAGTCCAAGAGCCAGAGTAGTGTGGCCCAGCCCCAACAGGTGTGTACAATACGCAGTGCTGTTTCGAGTCCACCTCAATTCTTGTTGGAAGCACCTGTTTCGCCTGAAAGTCGCATCTCGACGCGGGTCTCGCCCAGACTTGGACCCCACCATCCTCGCTGGGCTGGGCCGTTAATGGCCGTCAAGGTGCTAAGCTCCGCCAGAGTCTTGGCACGGAGCTGTCACGGCGCAGATCTTGCTGGGACTTCCCTGTTTACATTCAGTTGCTGGGTGCCATGTGCCAGTGCCATGTGCCAGGGCTCCCTTCCCTTCTTGCCATGGGCCTTGCTCTGGGGCCACCCGGTCGAAGAGATAAAGAACATTCTCTCCGGCGCGACTTGCTGTTCTTTATCCCTTCGAGTCATTCCCGTATTTTCCTTGGTTGATAAGTTCTGACTCTCTCTCGGCAACAGCAGCACCGAAGCATTCCTCATCGGTATCACAGCGCCCCGAACAGATACAATACATATTCAGAGACACCAACCATTATCCACCCCCAAACCCACCTTGACATCATCCCGCGTCCCCCCAAATCCCGATGTCTCCCTCCCGCATCGACGACTACGCACACAGCAGCAGCAACAGCAGCAGCAACGGCGCGGCAGCGGCCCCGACATCCCCTCGCGTCTTCGGCAAGCTCAACACCAGCATGATCGAATCCAAGTTCCTCTCGCACCCCGAAGACCTGGGCGTCGTGGCAGTCGGCTTCTCAGGCGGGCAAGGGAAGCCCGGCGTGGACGCAGCTCCCACCGCGCTGATCGAGTCCGGCCTGCTGTCCCAGCTGCGCGACGACCTCGGCTACAACCTGCACGGCCACGACACGGTGCACTTCTACACGGACCTGGTTCCCGCGCAGGACCCGCCGCACCGCGGCATGAAGAACCCGCGCGCCGTGTCAGCCGTCACGCGCCGCATCGCCGAGCAGGTGTACGCGCAGGCCCGCGAGGGCCGGTTGGTGCTGACGCTGGGCGGCGACCACTCGATTGCCATCGGGACCATCGCGGGGAGTGCCAAGGCGGTGAGGGAGCGGCTCGGGGGCAGGGAGATGGCTGTTATTTGGGTGGATGCGCACGCGGATATCAATACGCCCGAGACGAGCGGGAGTGGGAATGTGCATGGCATGCCGGTCAGCTTCTTGACGGGGCTCGCGAAGGAGGAGAAGGAGGAGTTTTTCGGGTGGTTGAAGGATGAGCATCGCGTCAGCATCAAGAAGCTGGTGTATATTGGGCTGCGGGACGTGGATGCTGGGGAGAAGAGGATCCTGCGGGAGAATGGGATCAAGGCGTTTAGCATGTTTGACATTGACAGGTGGGTTTTTTTTTCTTTTCTTCCTGTCCGGATGGCAAGACGGAAACTGAAGGCTGACACTCAAACTCCCAACAGGCACGGCATCGGTCGCGTTATGGAAATGGCCCTCGCCCACATCGGCAACGACACGCCGATCCACCTGTCGTTCGACGTTGACGCCCTCGACCCCATGTGGGCGCCGTCCACGGGCACGCCGGTGCGCGGCGGCCTGACGCTGCGCGAGGGCGACTTCATCTGCGAGTCCGTGCACCAGACCGGCAGCCTGGTGGCCGTCGACCTCGTCGAGGTCAACCCGACGCTGGCGCCCGAGATCGACCTGGGGGCGCACGAGACGGTTAGGGCCGGGTGCTCCCTCGTTCGCTGCGCGCTCGGCGAGAGCCTGCTGTGAAGGGTCATGGATGACGGAGAAGGGGGTGGCAGAGACGGAGAGGAGGCGGCGGCGGCACGGTTGCACTTCGTTTTCTTAGCTTAAGAATTAGGGTTTGGTATGTGCAGAGGCATTCACGGGATACAAATCGGGTCATAGGCGCACAAAGGCGTGGGACGGGATGGTGGGATGGTGGGATGGCGGGTTGGCTGGTTCAGGTTCATCGCAGTAACTAAACAGAGATAACTAGCGTAGACACAGACTCACCTAGAACAACTTGTTTGACTGTCAAGACCCTGGGACTCCGTGCCTGCATGTCGAGCGCAGTCAGACAGATGAATGAGGATCTCGGCCGGTTCCTGGCAGGTTTCATGTGGGTCACCCGCCACCTGCATTTCCAGGCAGGCGGCAGGCCAAATGCCCAGCCACCCCACCAACACCAACAACCAACACGACAAGCCCCGCCAAATGGCCGAATTGGATGCAGGAACATGGAACACTCGGCCATGAATAGTGTTGGCCGTTCTGAGTTGTCGGGTGCTTGCGGTGTCTCGGGGTCCAGTCTGTGAGCTGTCATGTCAAGGCAGGAAGCTCAACTCTGCCCAATCGAGCCACTGTCGTTGTTGAATCTCTTGATCCATTCATTCACTCGTCTGTCTCGTCATCGTCTTGTCCTCCACAAGCAGACACCGCTATCACAGACCAACCACCCCTGTTCCCCCACGGCGCCAGTCAGGCACCGACAGAGCGCGCGCCAAGACATTTAGTTCCCGCACTCCGTCGCGGGCGCGGCGCGGGAATCGAAGGACGAGTGTCTTGCTCGCTGTCGCATTTCCATCGCATCTTGTTGCATTTCTCGTGCCGCAAACTCCTCTTCCTCAGTTCTCCTACGCCCACTCGTTCTTATCCTGCTGTCCACCAACCCATCCAACGACCGACCGACTGACCGACCGATTCTCGAGACCCCGACGCAACCGAACTTGTTCTCATTCCCAGCCACGCACGCCGGACTTGCTCCACCGCGTAGTGGGGAGCCGTTTTTCGAGCAACACCAAACCAGTTACCAGCCTCTTCGTCGGCCATCTCCACATCGACGTGGCAGACGCTCCGGCCATCGCCCTGCGACCAGGCGAGGCGCTCGCCTCACCGCAAGTGTTTACAGGGGCGAGCAAGCCGTTTGAGGCGATTGGGAATATTTTTTTTTCCGACGAGAGGGTTTTGTCTGGTTTTTTTGCTTGCGGCAGCGAGATTTGCGACACTTGCGACCCAACAACGGGCGACATTGTGTCGCGGTGCAGGTCGAGGGCCGTGTGCTGTGAATCAGTGCAACGATAAGGGACGCTGCAGCGTCGAGGGAGCCGGTTGTGAGGAAATTGGGACGAAATAAGGGTTGTGGGAACATACTTCGGACGATTCCACACCAGGTACATCCTCTACGACGACGACGATCCGATTTGAGCTCGAAAGGCCGCGGTATCAGGTCCGACAGCTGGGGTAGAGCAGACATTGAACATCGAGTCCGCCTCCTCCAAACTCAAACATACACACGCACACATACACGCACACACATACATCGCGATGGCGTCCACCGTCACCAGCGGCTTTTCCGGCTCGCTCGTCTACGAGCGCCGCATGGTCGAGCGCATCCACAAGTACCACTGGCCGGCCATCCAGCTCAACCTCTGGATGCTCATCATGCTGATCGCCTCGTGCCTCATCATTGGCGTGTTTTCAACCTTTATCCAGATCCAGCAGGTCCTCCTGCTGCCAGTACCATGGTATGTCCCGCCCGCCCCGCCCCTCAAACTTGCTTCCACCACCTATCAAGCAGCAGCAAAACTAACAAAAGATATTTACAGGTACTTCCCCTACTACATCACCGTCGCCTCCCTCACAGCATCCTTCATCATCCTCCTGCTCTGGCTCATCTTCCAGCGGCGCCTGCTGCCCAGCATCGTCATGATCGGCGGCTTCATCCTCTTCGTCCTCTGGCTCGTCGGCCTCATCGTCATCTCCATCCAGCTGTGGGGGCCCGACGGCTCCGTCAGCTCCAACTGCAACCTGTTCGTCTTTGGCGCCCACCCGGCGCCCTCGGGCCAGAACGTCCAGACCCTCGCCTGGCTGCAGCAGAGAGCCATCTGCCAGAGCTGGCAGGCTGTGTTTGCGTTTGGGTTGGTGGGGGCGATCTTTTTGTTGTGGATTATGGTTATGGCTTATCGGGTGTTTTCTGATGATTCGTGATCGAGGGGTTGAGGGGGGTGGGTTTGTTGGGATATGATGTTACGCTCATGATGCGTTGCTGGAGCGGATGAGCCACGGTCATGTCAGCTTTGGGGTTGTGTTCTTGAGTTCTTATTTTTTCTCTCTTCTCCTTTCTTACTTTGGTTCCTTGTTCCCTTCCCATGCATTGATAGACGGAGTTGGACTCGCGGGAGCATTTGTTGTGAATTATTTGAGGGTCAGTTGGGTATTTGGGGATCTTTGGCATGTCAATATGGTGTATGAGCAGAATGAGTCGATGACCAAAACAGCACGTTGGGGGTTTCCCCTCTTCTCACATGGACAGACGAGCCGCCGTGACATTGCGTACTGAGCAACCGACTGATGAAATTGTGAGCATTCTTCTCTGGCAACTCCCAACTCACAACACCACCAAAACACCAAAAGCAGCAAAGAAAGTGAACACCGGCCGCCGTCAATCCCAGAAAAGCCCCCATAAACCCACCGCTACCCTTCTAACCGCAGCACACCCTAATAATACCGACCACCTTGCGTTCCTAGACCAAGCCAGTCAGTTAGCAGCCACCCAAATTTAACCAGCACTCACAAACCCAACATCGACCCATCCCCCTAACCTCCATGGGGGAAGAGAAAAAAAGGTGGGGGGGAAGGGGGAAAAAAAGAAAAAGAAAAAAAGAAGTGAAGACCACTTACCAACCCTCATACCGCCGCCCCGCCCGGCCCCCATCTGTCGCCGCCGCAACTCGTTTTCAGCCATGAGAAACCCCTTCTCAGCATACGAAGCATGCTTGTCATCGGCTGGTAGTCGTCCTCCAACCACTGCTCGCGCGTGTTTCAGCATACCATAACACCATAACACACACAGTACCATTTCACAGATGTAGACACACAGAGAGAGAGTGTGTGTGTGTGTGAGTGAGTGATGATGAGGGGAGGGTCAGGATGGTCAAAACCCGAGCAGAACTAAACTTAACTGAACTGAACTCACCTCTGCCAGCCATCTCGGTGACCATCTTCGTTGCCGCCTTCAACGCCGGGTTAGTTCCTGCCCGCCGTGCCGTGTCTGGGTCGGGGTCGTTGTAGTCTTGCTCGGTGTTGTCGTAGTAGTAGTTGTCCCCGTGCCCGTATTGTTGCTGCTGCCGGGAGTAGTATGCGCTTTGCTGCTGTTGCTGGGGGTTGGCGTATGAGGCGGCGGGCTGCTGGGTGTTGGCGTGGGAGGCGGTCATCGGCTTCTGGTAGTAGGAGGAGTATGCTGGCTGGGACGTGACGGTGGCTGGTCGGTGGCTGACTGTGGCGGTGGGGAGGGAGGCGGCATTGACGGGGCGTGGACCGTCAAAGTGTCCGTTTGGGTTTTGGTTGTTGATGTGGTTGTAGTTGTTGTTGTCCTTTCTAGACTTTCTGCTGTGGGAGAAGCAGCCCATGGTTTGGAATTGGGAAGATGAGTTGGTCGCTTGCTTGGGAAGAGGATTACGATGTTTGAAAGTCGGCTATGAGCGGCCGGTAAATGGCAGACTCCTCGCTGCTGGAGAAGTGTCAGAATATATATATCCAGGGGCTGTTGAACTTGTCCCAGTTTGGTCGCTACATGGGTTCTTTGGAGCTCAGTTGGGGTGTTTCGGCCGGTTTTCTTACTCGCGTGGCCGGCTGTCAGACACCATAGGTCAGGCCGGGCCCTTTGACGGGTGTCGCAACCGATGGACAAGGCTTGGTCAGCCATCATAGGGACAGCCTTTGCGCCACTTCAACCACAGCCACGCAACGTTGCGCGTTCTCCAGTGTCCCGGCCGATGACCCAAAGCGCCTTGCAAATTTCAGCTTCATCCGAGTCTTCCTGTTGCAAAAGAAAAATATCTCGCAAAAAGGAAATACCCCTTTCGATACCTCAAGACAAGGGTGGGCGGGCCAGGGGCCGATATGTTTGAGGCCCGGCGGGCGGCCCGGGTTCCGGCCAGGCTCCGGTCTCCACACGGACCGGGGCCGGGGCTTGGCGTTCTGTTTCAGGCAACTGGACCCGCCTTTGCCCGCGACCAACGACCACGAGGCCCATTGGCGACACCGGCGCTCTAGAGTGGGCAGCATAGAACGCAGGGATTGATGCACGTGTTACCCAAACAGCATCACTGTATCCCCAAGCGGGTTGAGTCTACGATGCCGGAAGAAAAAAGCCGGCATCTGGGCTCTGAGGTCATCTCTCTTCCTGCAACGTCAAGTGGCGAGGTGCCGCAGTATGAGATGACATGACAGAAAGGAAAATGTTACTCATGGCCGCTTCCAGGACAAAGTACATGGAGTTCACTTCTTCACTTTTATTTTTTTTCCCCTCCCACCCCGCGAACGTTTCTTCGCCCTCCTTTTTCTCTTTTTCGTGGCACAACGTGGCCACGTCCAGCGGTTAATAACCAGGTTAAGGCATGCGCAGGAAGGACAGAAAGACGGGTTCGAATTCGCTCCTGGTTTCACTCCTGCAAACTCCAAGATTGAGCTGAGCGAAGGGCTGCTCCTCACGCTGGAGAAAAAAATCAACTATCTCGCCGCCGAGAAAACGTCCTACTTCCACGGTGGACTCTGGCAAGCCTTTGGACTCGACATCCCCGCCAGCCGAGTGCTTGACCAGAGGAAATCAGTGTTGTTTTGCGGATGGCGAGGCCTCGTATGTGTGTGGCCCTTTTCAGTGAAGTAAAAAGCCTTGTACCCTGAACTCTGACTTCCTCAATTCACCCACCTACGTGGCCTGATTGTGATCTAGCCTGCGTAAAAAATGTGAAGTCGGATACTTGGAAGGTGGGTGCCTACATGAGTACTTTGCCCATTTGTACTCGAATCATGTGTGGCTTGAGTTATCAGATGCTTGATCAATAGGTGGCCATAACTCTTTTTGTGCTGTTGTTTTTGAAGAGCATCGTGATCAATACCATGTGGCCAACAATGACTGCGCCAGCAGAGGTAGTATAGGAGACTGAAAACTAGGGTGTTGACTCAAGCAGTAAAGCACTATACTGACGAGGGTGCATAAAAATGCACCGCCTGGGGTGTTTCTGTGCAGGTCGTCTGCTTAACCTTCATCAGTTTCAGCAAGACACACCTTGGGCGGCAAGAGTTTGAATTCCTTCCTACCAAACAGCGGCCCCTCATCGACTCAAGTCCCAAGTACATACATATCCATTCAAAAGGCTACCAGACGCGGCCGAGAAAAACGAAGTCACCGCCTCCTCAAAATGGCTTCGGCATTATCCTCAAACACCACACCTATTGCCTGCCGCTGTCGTACTCCCGACACCGACAACTCCAGAGGGGGCTGTACCGACTCTCGCAGCTGCCTTGGAGAAGTTGAAGACGATCTGCTCTATTGCGAGCACTGCATTGTAAGACAACATCTTCTACTCTCCGTCAGCCGTCACAATGGTGATACTCAGATACTTGCCCCGTATTCTCACCGACCCCTCTTAGATCAACCGCTGCCGCCATCGACATCTGCAAGCTGTCTGGAAGCTGGCCAATCCCGATAAATGGCACGCAAGGCCTTCGCCGCTGTGCAAGTGCTTGTGGGACAGCAACTTCGGCTGCGAGTGCCCTCTGGACTGTGACAAGTTTGTGCCTCGGTCCGGCGGCTTCTGCGATACATGCAAGGTAAGAGCAGCAAGATCACGATTCCCGCGTGTATGAGGTGTACTTAGATTTGAGAGTGTGTTCTGACTGGGGCTTACACAGGAGAGATCATGCAAAGCACGCCGAGTGCCGAAAGGTTGTTACAAGCAGTTCGCTCGGGGTTCGGGACTCTATTTTGCTGCACGACGAACCTGCTCGGTGGACACGGCGGAAAGTCATACAGCACCGATCGAGCCTGCGGCGTCACAGAAAAGCAACGAACAAGTTGAGGAGCCAGAATATCCTTACATGGCTTTGGATGATCCAGAAGACCTGCTCTTGGTCCCGAATGACTGGGAAGGTCAGGTCATGGCTCTCGGCGCCGCAATGCAACAACAGACTGCTCCCCCTGCCCTCGCACCACTTGACAACGAGTATTACAATACAGACTACAGCCAAGATCCCGACGACTTCTTGATGGCACAGCAAGCCGAAGCCATCTACGAATTTTATGAGTCCCAAGATCCCTACATGGGGTTTGGCGAGGCTTCCTCCCCGTCCAATGTTCTACCTCCCGAGTCACCCCTCAACGTCGACATCGGCTTCGTCTCGGAACCATCAAGCCCGAGCAGCAACGCCACCAACCAGACCCAAGGCACCAATCGATGTGTCTGCCCCGGGATCTGCGTATGGCATGCACTGATACCGGAGGAGATTGGTATGTGGTTTGCACGGTGAGTCCCTGTCTTACTTTTGATCACCAGACTCCATGTTGTCGCCTGACATACCTTCCTCGCTTGTGTCCCCCATCTGACGTGTTTTGTCCAGAATCATTTACGTAGTTGATACATTCAAGGACTGGACTAGAGAGGTAAGGCATGGAGAACGCCATCACAGTCAAGTAGAGGTATTGCAACGGGATCTTAGGTAAAAACGATGCTTTGATGCGAGTAGCTGTGGAGAGCGTGCAGGTCCAACCCCAAGCCAGAGGAAGGTGATATATCGGCAAGCTACGTGCCTAGTGACAATCAATGAGCGTTGCTTTAAGAGTTCAGACTTGAAACATCTTCACCATTACCGGTACACAACTCTTGAGACGGACCTCTCCAGCGAGCATGGTAGTGCGACCTACCTCCATGATACGTGGTATATACTTACAGGTGTCATTGAATAGAAAAACAAACCTTAGTCCTTGTAAATGTAAAGACATAACATCTAATTACTTGGACATGGCACAGTACTCTCCCTCCATCTCCCTTGCATCTGTCCCACCTTCTGCCTTGTCCTCCACATATCACCGGCGAGAATGTCATCACCGTTTCTGCCTGCCAGTTTCTACAACACGATTCGAGTGAGAGCTCGTTGAGGAGTACCCGAAATCCCAATTGGTGAACCATTTGACATCAAGGGCAAGAAAAAGTCAGCAAAAGTTTAGGTTGTGTTGTTATTGCCCCCACGCGGGATTGAACCGCGGACCTCATCATGTCGCAAGTGGATACGAGTGATGCGCTCTACCACTGAGCTATACGGGCTGTTGAACTCGACCCTTTTTCCGCTGTCCTATGAGGGGCAATCTCACGGGAAGCGACAGCCACCCCCTCTAGGAGCGCTTCTTCCCGTTCTCTGCTCTTTGACCATTCCTCCTCTCCCGATCTCTTACCAGGTGCAAGATTTCTCAACTGCAATAGAGTCTTGAGGGAGGAATGTCGCACGGTCCCTCTGGGTCGTCTGTGCAAGTTACATACTACAGACAACCAAAGCAGCTGCACTCCAAGTCAATGTTTCAAGCTTTTCTCTCTCTCATAATCAACAAGAGGTGGTTTTGCAACACGCAGTCTATCTTCCATATTTCCCATTCCGGCTACTGTGCCGTGGCCCCCCCCTGACGACCACTTCCTCTGACTCCGCACTCCACACCACACGGAGCCAAGAACGCCGAAATATCCACAACTCTATCCCTCCACGAGTCCACAATCAAACTATCGAAATAGCAAACCCCTCCCAATCTAACCGCCGAATCTGACCTCCTCCTCCATCAAAACACAACCAACCCACCCCAGGACGAGTAGCTCAGGGGTAGAGCAACCGGCTGCAGTCCGGTAGGTCACGCGTTCAAATCGCGTCTCGTCCTTTCTTTTTCTTCTTTTCTGCTCCTTCCAGAGCAAGTCAACATCCCCGTTCCTTTTGCTACGTGGCCAGAGCCTCAGTTCAAGCAAGACAGCTGATGCTGCTCGTCAAACCCCCTCACCCGCTCCCCAAACCGCCCAAGCGCCAGCAAATACCCCTCCCACTCCCACTCCCAACCCCCTTCCCACTCGAAGCCGCCCCCTTCCACTTCCCAAGCAGCAGCTGCACCAACACCTTCCTCAAACTTCACCACCTCCCCATACCCCGCCACAACCTCCTCCCAAGCAGCGCAAAAGCCGCCCGTTCCATCGACGCCCCACAGGAAACCATCCGAATCATCAACCCCTGCAAAACAGCCGTGGTAATGGTGGTGGTGGTGGTACAGCGCGGAGAGGTAGTCGCTCACGTGGTCGATGACGCGGTGCAGCGGGTCGAAGAAGGCGTCGATCTCGGCCAGGCGAGCCGGGCGGTGTTCGTGCTGCGCTGTTTGCGTTTCGTGGGTCGTAATCAGGGCGGCGGTGTTGTGCAGGGCTGTGCGGAGCGCGGTGTTTTGGGCCAGGAGAGCGGGGATAGGGTTGAGGTCACTGGGGGTCGGCGGAGGGAAGGGGTCGGGGAAGAGGTAGCTGGTAGGTTCTGGCTTGAGTTCATGTTGCTGTTGTTGGTGGTGTTGGTGTTGGTGCAGCTCGTTGGCGTGTTGGAGGAGGGTCTTGACCTTCTCGGCTTCTTGGTAGAGGCCGTAGAGGGCGCTGGCCTGTTCGGCGAGCAGCCGCCGCTGGCTCTGCTCCCAGTTCTTGGAGGCTGTCGCGAGAATGTTCTGGCGGTCACGGGTCCATTGGGCGTAGCCACGCGACTGCTTTTGCAGCCAGATGACACGCGGAGGTCGCTGGCGGAATCTGTGGGTTTGGTCATGCTGCGCTGGCTGCTGCTTGAACCATACCTGCGTGGTTTGAGGTTCTAGCTCCATTGCTGGCGGGCTGCCGCTTAGGTAGGTGCTGATAAGAGCTTGCAGGGCTTGGAGGTTGGAACCCAGTCCCGTGTGTTGCTGCTGCTCGGGTGGCTCTGCAGGAGCGTCGTCCAGCACCTCATCTTCTTCGAGTTCGGCATGGACATTGAGCACCGAGGTCCCATCTTCATCGGTATCGATGTCCAGCTCGTCTCCATATTCGCGATGCCACATCTCGAGTGTTCTCGCTAATGTGTACGCTGCAATGTTGACGTTGATGGTGTGTACCCTGAGTCTGCTGCTGTCCACCCGGTGTTGCCCTGACCTGTGGTGTTGGTGTGTCGGCTTAAAGTTGGGTACACGAGGCTTTCCATCAGACGGGACTTTGCATTGCCCTGGGCCTCCGCCAAGATCCTAGCCTTTTTTTGTTGGTATCTTTGCTCGTCTTGGGCATTGTCTAGGCATCTTTCTGGTAGTGGGTTTTGTACGGCATTGTTGAGGTTACTATGCTCCTGATTTCTGGTGTTCTCTGGTTTGCTCTAGTGTTTATTATCGTTGTTGCTTTGTTGTTCACTTCCTCCCTTTTTATCGGGTGTCCAACATGTGATTCCCAGTTCCGTTGATGGCTCGCTTGTGGCCCTAGAAAAGGTGATGGTTCTATTGCTTTCGTAGGTCATCATGATTAGAGAAGAGAGCTCTCAAATAATTCTCGTTTTTCTCATCTGTGACATCCGGTTCATCTTTTGCAAAGACATGAACGAGATCTAACCCCCACACAGATGGCCCAGGGTCCAAGTTCGCTCAGTGGCTGAAATCATGGCCCTTTACCAGAATAATTATTGGACAAGGGACCGAAAGGGTGAGAGACAATTGGGCTTGTCTCATGTTAATTACCTCCTCTGAAATACCTACGACCAGCTCAGCAGGAAGATGCTAATTAGATAGGACTTTTGACCTTCACGTGTTCCCTTTGCCGAAACCCAATGTCTGGGAATTGAAATCCCATCTCCCTGCAGGAGCAAAGACTCAAAGATTCGCAACGAGACAATGATCAAGCATGATGATAACAAAAAAGGGTTACCAGTTGAGGTTTCCAGTGCTCACATTCTTCGAGTAAAGTGGGAGAGATGGAAAGAAGAAAAGAAAGAGAAAAGGGAGAAAAGGGAGTAAAGGGAGGAGATAATTAGCAGACCAATTTAAACCTATTCTCAGAATAAGACCTTACCAGCAGTTGACTGTTTATTCCAGATAACATTGTGTGCTGTTATTGTTTGCGTGCTGTAAAAGCCCCTGAACTGTGCAGCACAGCCCAACGCGGAACTTGGAATGAGTTTCGGCTTCGGCGACATTTGAGCTTGCCAAAGATCTGGGACACTTTCAGGGGTAAAAGATTGGCTCATTACAAGAAGTTCTTTGATATGGAACTTTGAAGCTCATGCCTACTAGACCCTTGAACTGAAGCCAGATAAAGACGATAGTCAGCATAATGGATACAATATTCCTTTCCGTTCTTGCGTCCCCCTCAGTCCAAACCCCTCACTCTCCCACAGCCATAATATCGCGGTGCCTCTCCACGAACGCCTTGACAGCATCCACAAAGCGATCTAACTCCTCGTCCGGCGTCCCCAATATCATAGCGATAAAGCCCCGTCTCGTCGTCCAGAACCCCACTTCCAGCATCTCAAACCAAAACAGGTCCCTCAGGTCCCTCCTCTCCTTCCCCTCGAAGTCCTCCGCACAGCTGATGCTCTCCATCCCGTCCTCCGTAAAATGCAGCCCGATCAACGACCCCCGCCCCGTAAAATTCAGCCTCGTGCCCGTCGCCACCTCCACCAACCTCTCCCTAAACCGATCCCCCTTCTCGTTGAACTCCACACATACTGCCTCAGTAAACACCTCCCGCAGCGCGGCATACCCGACAGACATGGCCAGCGTGTTGTTATTGAACGTCCCCGAATGCGCCAACCCCCCTTCTACCCTTGGGTCATAAACAGCCATGACCTCCTCCCGCCCACCAAACGCGCCAAACGCGAGCCCACCGCCAAGATACTTCCCCAGCGTGACCAAATCCGGCTCCAAGCCCATCTCAACCCCCAACCCCCAGGGCGCCAATCTCGAAGTCATAACCTCATCCAGCACAAACACCGCACCCACCTCCCTGGCCGCCTCCCGCACCCCTTGCAAAAGCTCCCTTGAGCCGGGAATGCACCCCGCGGCACCTTGCATCCCTTCCACCAACACAGCCGCCAACTCCCCACCCACAGAGGCAATCACCTCCCTTGCGAGCGCCAGGTCATTATACCGCGGCACAACCACAAAATCCCCCCGATCAACCCCATTCTCCGCCGCCACCCCGCCCGCAAAAGTAAGCACGGCGCCATGATACCCCCCGGAAAACACCACCACCTTGCGACGACGCGTGAAGTGCCGCGCCGCTGCCAGCGCGTGGAGGTTGGCTTCTGTGCCGGAATTGGTCATGCGCACGCGGGCGAGGTGGAAGCGCGTGCAGAGCTGGGCTGCGTGGGTTTGTTCGTGGGGGGTTGTTGCGCCGAGGGAGAGGCCGGTTGAGGAGAGGGTGGTGAGGAGGGTTTGGTGGATGACGGGGTGGGAGTGCCCGTATAGGCCGGCTGAGAGCTCGCCTACTAGGTCGAGGTATCTGATGCTGGGTGGTTAGGTGCTTTATCTTGGATGGTGGGTGTGGGGAGGGGTATTGGGGAGACGGACTTGTGGTTGTCGAGGTCCCAGACGTAGGCGTCTTTGCCTTGTTTCATGGAGAGCGGGAAGGGGGAGGTGTCTGGTGGGTGTCAGCTGTGGTAGGATCCGGTACATGTAGTTTGAGGGCGACTGTGAAGGAGGAGGTCCTTTTGGGAGCAGAAGGGCTATGTGATGGCTGGGAAAGGGACAACGGAACAGATCGGGGTTGGCATACGGAGCAGACTGCGGGTGTTGCCACCCGGGAGCGTCCCGACAGCAAGATCATGCTGGGCTTTGGAGAGGGGGTTGTTGGCGATGAAGCGTGCTTCGGCGGCACGCAGGGCGGCTTGGGCCGAGTCGTGGTTAGAGCCCAGGGTTGTGTTGTTCGACGCCATGGTAAGACTGGTGTGAGAAGGCACAAGTAGGGCCAAAGGGGTTGCAACAATTTCGCTCTGGCCACCCAAAGAAAGGTCTGGTTCGAGGTGATGTGATTAGAGTAAGAATTGGGAGAACGTTGGTCGGCACCGTTCTTACCCCTCACACATTCTCGCCCCAATCTCAGAGAGCTCGGTCGGGCCGACCTTGGAGGAGGTGACCCACTTGCCGGCCAGATCGGCATCAGGCCGTCGGCACACATCGGCTGGTGAGTTCGAGTTCCAACATTGTTCGGGGCGCTCATCTTGAGTGGATGTAACCCTGGCGATCTGGAGCTTGATCTGGACTCCTGGAGAGCGGGCGGTAATACAATTGTCCAAATATGGAAACTGGACGACCTCTGCTTCCTCCACCACCAATTGGGGCGGGCGATATCAAGATCAAGATAACTTGCCGGCTTCCGAAACAATGGATTCCGTAGGGTCAAACTCCACTGCCCGGACAAATACCGTGTATGAGCTGGAAGTATTAGGTTTATCATGTACCATGTACTCAGACGCCTGGAAGTGGACATGAAGTGTCGGGCTACACCGCACAACGCACTCAGTCTGGAGAGTTTCGGGGTCCAGACGAAGGCCCCGGTCTTTCAGTGAGCCAAGAATGCTGTATAAAGCGAAAGGATTGATGAGTTCACGTCTGGAGCAACGACGGGAGTCGCCCAACATGCACACGGTTCCGTCCGGGTTCGGACACACCAGCTCGATCCACGGTTTGGGCGGCGCGTACCCGGACTGGTCCCGGAGCATCCCGCAGACAACCCAGCACGTCTTCGGGGATGAATTGATGGTGGTTCGGCTGGTGACGGTTGCCTCAATCAGGCCAATGTTCAGAAGGAGGTTACCCCCGACACTCGACTCGGTGAAGATGAGCTGTGTGCGGTCCCATAGATGTGGCGGGTGGCGGGTACTGCTGATTTCTGCATCCTGAATTTGCCAGGACCAGCGAACGCTCAGCATAGTGGGAGTCCGTTGATGGCCCCTCAGAGGGGCCATGGACTCCAAGATGCTGACTTGTTGATGCCCTCTCAACATGCTCACGATGCGGATGTGGCCTGGCTCGCTAAACGATGCGAACGATCTTTTGACTGCAGACAATTCCGTTGGCTTGAACCGCACGTATCCCCATTGTGTCTTGCGAAGCCAGATAGCGAGGATTTCGTGGTCCCGCCCGCCCATCATCGGATACGGGCCTTTCATCCGGCAGTGCAGGATTAGACGGCACGAGAGTGGGTAGACAGGCTCGGTAAGCATGGTGCTGATGGAGTTGCCCGAGTCTCTAGTAATGAGAGCGTGCTCCCGCTTGATTAAGATTGATGAAACTTCCAAGGCAGCCGTCATTTCGATCCCAGCGTTGGTGATGCTCCAGGAGGGTTCGGGCAGGATTGCATCACGGATCTGCACTACTCCTGCGCATGCGGCAAACTGGGAGGGGTCGCTGGCGAGGAGGCCGGAGAATGTCAGGGAGGAGTCGGCATCAGCCAATACATCGTCCGGGCTAGCCATCCAGGCAAATAGCGACATGTCATTGCATTGCTGGGCTATCGTTTGCTGCAGCCGGATGAATGCTTGGCCTCTTTCCCCGTACAGCAGCGGCATATGAACGCCGAAGATACCCAGGAGGCAGTATGCCTTGTCCTCGATGCGTGTTGTCTGCCGGGTAGCGGCCCAGGACATCTTGGTGGCCACCGAGATCCCCTCCAGTGTGGAGTGGATGGATCCGTAAGGACATAGAAACACAGTATCGGTAATTCTGGTGACGCTGGCGAGAGCCTGACAGAGGGCTGCCTTGCTTCCCCGTCGATTCCAGCAGCTGTCGTAGAAGTCGACTTGGTGGGGAGCGACCAGCTCCTGCAGGGTCCAGCCGCGGGTGAACCATCGGCAGTTCCGGAGCTCGGCTTCGGTGGGCATGTCGGGAGCTGGCGCAAGGTCCTCCAGGTAGGCCATGCAGCGGGCAGCCTCTTGGTACCAATGAAACATGGAGTTAATGGACTCGCTCAGCTCGGCGCTGCTGGTCTTGTCGATGCAGCAGGTGTCGATCCAGGCGTGGTGGATTCCGTTGGCCAACGCAAGGTCGCACATGGACTTGATCTTCTGGAATCCTTTCTTCTGGCGAGACAGAGTCAGGTCCTGCATGTCCTGGAAGGTAACTTCATCGTCGCCCCAAGTGTGCGAGAGGATCCAGTAGGGCTTGTGTGTCGGGCTGTCGGGGTCGTTGGGCTCGAGGCGGTAGTTGGAGCAGTTGAGGAGCCACATGGTGTAAGGCGCGATGTGGTGATTTTTCGGAGTTGTTCTTGTGTGTGTATGAGACACGGCAATGGTGTTCAGTAGGTAACCTTGGAAAAGCTTCAAGTTAGAATGGAACCAAAGTTTCAGGCGAGGATGGAAAGCGGGGGAGGATGTGGACGAGAGCCTCGTGTGGCAGTGCCCTACGCAGCCCAGCAGCATCAGATGTAACCGGTCAAGCAGCTCCAATAAAAACTCGTCGTTTCTCGCGCTGGTTTGGTCATTTTGTGAAACAAGACTTCCCATCCCCGCCGGCTGACCAACCTGCAAGTCACTCATCCTTGATGAAATTCATACACTCGTCCCTCATATACTCTCGTCTCTTCTCGTCAAACCGAACCTCCGGGGTAATCAGTATCTCACCCATCAACTTATCCCCCAGTCCCCCTCCCTCCCTCCCGCCACCTTACGCCTTCTCACCCCCCACCTCCTCCCCATCACTCCCGACCTCACCAACCCCAACACCCACAACCCGCGCCTCCTCCCCCCCCTCCTCCTCAAAACGACCATCATCCCCAACCCCAATAATCCCCCCAACCGACGAATCCGTGCAAGCACTCCGGACGCTGCTCGACCTACGCAGCCGATGATGCCGCGACAGGGGCAGCGCCTCGCGCCGCGCCGACATGGCGCCGCTGCTGGTGCGCGTCGCGGCCGTGACGATCACCGGGATGGTCACGTAGCCGTCTTCGGCGGCCGAGGCGGCGGCTGTGTCGACTTCGAGGGTGAGAGTGTTTTTGCGGCGGAGGCTGAGGGCGTGGTGGACCATTGCTGCTTTTTTTTTTGTTTCTTGCTCCTCGGGTTGTTTTGTTCTGGTGAGATGGAAGGGTGGCCTCGATGTGGTTGTTGATGCCGTAAGCGAGAGCTTGTTGTTGGGAATGGGTTTGGTGTGCTTGGGCGAGTACGTTAAAAAGCGAGTGGTGGGTGCGTGGTTGTGGAGGAAACCAGTTCCGTCCGAGTCACAAGCTAAGTTGAGTGGTTTGGTGGTGGTGAAATGAAGGAGTGACACCGTCGAGGTGTGTTGAGACTGATGACTGTCAAAGTCAACAATGGGAAAGAGAAGGTAAGGTGGCCGGTGGGCGAGAAAGGAGCGTTTACCCAAAACCGGGCTGATGGATAAAGGAGTGTGTGGCTTCTTCAAAGGAGAGGTTCACCAACACCAAACTACTGCGCGGTCCAAGACTACAAGTACTCGCCCGGAGTTGACTGGACAGCACTCTTAGTTAAATTGGTGTGGCGATGTCCGGATATTTGTTGTTGCCTCGAGTGCAAGATTGTCCGCTGGGGAACGTCGTTTGATCTTCTGAGTGGCCTCGCCTGGGCCGCGTGTCTCCATCTTGGACAGCGCCGGATGGGCGGGGCTGCACTGCCTCTTCGGGGCAGTTCTGCGGCAGTCGATGGCTCTCATTGCCGGGCTCCGCAAGTGGGCCGGGCATCCAGGCGGGTCCGGCCCGACATGAGACGGGGCCCGCCGCGAGTCATGCACCGGGACTCCATAGCGCTGCCAAAAAAGGGGTTCATAAGACTTGGACACGTGTAAACCAAGGATGACGGTGCAAAAGATTGGACATTCTGGACATACACTAGATGGGCATGAATGCATTTCGCTGGTAGCTATTTTCGAGTACTTTGATGCTGAAGAAGGACCTGGGAGGTTTTTCTCATCAACGGCGCAGAAACCCAAAAAGGGGTCGCTCTCACACAAAATGACGGCGTGGCCGGCCACAAAGCCGACCACGCCCATGGCCACTGACCAAAACTCAAACGCCTGATCCTCGCCCAAGATCTCAAGTACACTTATCACAAAAGATAAGCCATTGTTGTATTATCAATTCTGCAAATGCCAAGTTGCCAACTAGATACCGTCACTTTAGTCAACGATCGTGACCAACCCCGCCCCTGAATCCCACCCACCCTCCACCACCGCCTTCACCCTTAACACCCTCCACACCAGACACCCAAACAGCCGGTGTCAAACTGTCAAACCCCACAACCCCACAAACCACCAGTCCAGAAAAAGTTGAGACGAGACCCGGCCCGCACCCGACCCTCCAATCTCCAATCTCGCCTCTCCCTCTTCCCGACCTTGACCCGGCCCCCCACCCGGAGCCCGAACCCAGGCCCGAGGCGGGGCCGCCAGGTGAGGAGACCCCGGGATCCCTTCCACAGGAGACGCCTGATCTGCCTCACTGCACTGCGAGGCAGTGACGCTGTAGTTGGACAAGAAGCCCCGGATCGACTCTTACTGAGGTGCAGAAGTGTGGGGGGTTGCAGGCTCGTATGTTGTCGGATGCTGTCCTTCGGGAATCTGTGAATCTGCTTCATGTTGTCTGCGGATTGCATGTCATGCGTGATGTTCAGGTGGCTGCAAGTCTGTGTGCTACCAGTACGGAATACCATGTGGCAAGATTTGCCGTCGTTGTTGTACAGAGTCGGACAACGGATGCTGCTCGGAAATGCGACCCAGAAGCTTGGGGGAAAAAAGCCCGCCTGTTATCCAAGAGATGCGATATCGTACACCGTTGTACATACATACACATACACCGCGACCATATACTTGTACACTGCCTGTCATACACAACCCCTAACCGGTCCACCATCTCCAACAACACACCCTTCCCCCCACTACTCCTGCAACTCCTCCCTCCTCGCAACAATGTGATTATTAACCGTCTTAGTCCAATACCTAACCCTCGGCATCATGGCATACTCATACTCGGGAAAGCTGGCCAGCTCCTTGAGGAAGGGACCCCACTTCCCCTGCCCTACCGAGGTCAAGAACTGGTCGATGCTGAGCAGCACGGCGCGGGTGCCCTCGTCGCAGTACAGACCGGCGACGCGCATCTCCTCGAGCAGGTTCAGCACGGCGGTCGGGTCGCCGTACCGGTTCCACAGCAGGCGCGCCAGCTCGTTGTAGAAGGGCGTGCTGACGCCCAGGACGTAGCTCGCGGGGCCGAGCTCGCGCACGCGCGGCAGGATTTGTAGGGCCAGCGGGGACGAGCGGGAGAACTGCGTGTCGAGCAGGCGGAGGCCGTTGAGCAGGTAGCGCGGGTAGAGGGGGCCGTAGATGTGCAGCGGGAGTTTGCCCTTGCGGTCGCGCTTGGCGGAGCCGCGCTTGCCGCGCCCCGAGGGGGCCGGGGTGGACGCGTCCTCGGCGATGCCCAGCTTTTCGACCATGGTAAAGACCTCGGTCTCGAGCACGTCCCAGAGTTCAAAGTCGGTTTTGGCCGCGCGCATCAGGGCTTCTACGCGGCTGCGCGCCTCGCGCCGCAGCGCTTCGTTCTGGACCGACTTAGAGAGCGGGTTGAGGACGACATCGATCTGCGCAGACGTCTGCCCTTCCTCGCTCATGGTTTCGGTCGGAGCGGTCGGGATGGCGTCGAGGTTTTGTGCGGTCTTCTCCTCCTCCATCACGCCCAGCGCCATGCGGGCTGCCTGGCGCAGGCCTGGGGGGAAGCGCAGGAGCGCCCGTTCCCATTCGTTGGCCGACGACGTCTGGCTGAGAGGGTGCAGGGCGTCGAAGGGCTTTTGCATCTGCCGTCGGGAGTTGGTCTGCACCTCGGCCGCATCCTGCACGATGATGTTGATGGTGTTCCGGATCGCGTCCGGGTTCGGGTCGCTAGCCCCGACCCCGAAGTCGAAACTTTCGCCAAATTGGAGAGGTTCAGGAGCGGAGGTGGCAGGCGATGTGGCCGTCGGGTCTGCAGAAGTTGCGTCTGAAAAGCCTTCAGGAGGCGGGTGTGCCGGTTGTGTTGTAAAAGGAGCCGCCGTCTTCTTCCGGGCCGCAATCTCTTCGAAGATACGACCGAAAACGTCGCGTTCTGCAGGGGTGATGGTCGACCGCGGGCCGTCGGCTTCGGCGTCCTCGTCGCGGGGTTTCTTATCAGGGTCCTCGTAGCCTTCCGGCAGCTCGAAAGGGATGTCGTCGTGCTTGGATCGTTGCGGTCGGGGCCGGTCCCTCGGGTTGTTGCTCCGGGATGACGAGTGCAGAAGGGCTCGAAATGCAGGAGTCGACACGCCAGCCCTGGATAGCCGTTGCAGAGTCCGGGTCTGGTACAGGAAGGGGAGAAGGGTCGACATGCTGGGCGAGTCGCGGCGGACCGTGGTTGTTCGGGTGAAGAACCAATGTCCAGTTGGTGTTGCAGTTTGTTTGGTTGCACCGAAGCGAAGGGCAGACACACTGCCGCCTTGAAAATTTCCCTGCGCTGCCTGCCGGATCACTGGAGTTTAGCGTCTCCACCCACTGTGCGCTTGCCAATCAAACGCCGCCCAGGGCCCCGTTTGCCCCGTGATCTCGCGATTTGGTCTGCGCTGCGAGTCGCGCCCCTGTTTAATTGATTTTCCAGTTCTCGCGCCCTCTCGCGTTCGTCCTTCACCCCCCAAACTTTCCCCATCTTGCCATCCTGGGGTACTACCACAATAAAGCCCCGATTTCTACTGGATATTTGTCAACTATATAATTTCTGTCGCAAACGTCACCATGCCCCCCAAAAAAGAACCCACCATCAGCGCATTCGAGCGCAAACGCCTCGAGAACATCGCCAATAACAATGCCATCTTGAGCGAGATCTCCACCACCGCCGAGAAAATCATCCCTAAACCCGCGCCACCGAAGCCGAAGCGCCCAAGCGCACCACGCGCCAAGCGCGAGCCGGTCAAACGCGAGCCTCTCCGTCCGACGCGACAGAGCAGCAGACTGGCTGGCCTTGATGCCGACGCCGGCGTGCTCAAGCGCAAGTTTGAGGTCGAGGCCGAAGTTGAGGCGGAAAAAGCAAGGGCCAAGAAGATGCGTGTCAGCGGAGACCTCAACTTGGGCGACATTCAGGTGGATGGGCGCAAGTGGGAGGGTGGTCTCGACGGGCTGGCGGGGCTGAAGGGGCTTGTCAGGGGCGCGCAGCCTGGGGTTAGAACATTTACTGACGACGACGTCAAAGACACCACCGATAAGGGGCTCAAGGACTTAAGGCTGCGGATGGGCGGGCTGAAGCTCTACGAAAAATGGCCGGTACAAGGTATGTCGCTGCCTGCACGCCTAGATATGGTAAGGCTAGTCCTAACGCGAGACAAGACATCAAAATGGTCCCACAACGTATCTACTCGATGGGCTTCCACCCCACGGAAACCAAGCCAATCATCTTTGCTGGTGACAAGGAGGGAGCGATGGGCGTGTTTGACGCATCGCAGGAACCCGTCAAGGTGGAAGACGACGACGACGACGAAGAGGCCGAGCTGCCGAACCCCGTAATATCCGCCTTCAAGACGCACTCGCGCACCATCACCTCGTTCCACTTCTCGCCAGCCGATGAGAATGCCGTTTACTCGGCCTCGTACGACTCGTCCATCCGCAAGCTCGACCTGGACAAGGGCGTCTCAACGCAGGTCTTCGCCCCGGCAGACGCAGACGACGACCTGCCCATCAGCGCGATCGACATGTCAGCAACCGATCCCAACATAATCATCTTCTCCACGCTCCAAGGCTCCCTCGGGCGGCACGACGTGCGCACCAAGCCGGCGACGGCCGAAATCTGGGGCCTTACGGACCAAAAGATCGGCGGTTTCTCGCTGCACCCGCTGCAGCCGCACCTCGTCGCGACGGCGTCGCTCGACCGCACCCTCAAGATCTGGGACCTGCGCAAGATGCAAGGCAAGGGCGACGCGCGCGCGCCGAAGCTCCTCGGGTCGCACGAGTCCCGCCTGTCGGTCTCCCACGCGAGTTGGAGTAGCGGTGGTCATATCGCGACGTCAAGCTACGACGACCGCATCAAGATCTACTCGTTCCCGGACGCGGGGAAGTGGGCGGCCGGCGCGGAGCTGTCCGAGGAGCAGATGAAGCCCGCGCGGCAGGTGCCGCACAACAACCAGACCGGGCGGTGGGTGACCATCCTCAAGCCGCAGTGGCAGCGCAGCCCGCGCGATGGGCTGCACAAGTTTGTGATTGGCAACATGAACCGATTCGTGGACGTGTTTGCGGCGGACGGCGAGCAGCTTGCGCAGCTTGATGGCGACGGCATCACGGCTGTGCCGGCGGTGGCGCACTTTCATCCGACCATGGACTGGGTTGCGGGGGGGAACGCGAGCGGGAAGCTGTGTCTGTGGATGTGAGGTCTTTTTTTTTTCTGTTTGGCATCAGCGACGTCATGTTGGCGCATCGTGTTCCCTGTACGGAACAGCCTGTCATGGTTTGTTAGAAATGAGGCGGCTTCGCCGAAGTCCGTGATGTCGGCACGGATTTGGCGCATTGACTTTTGGTCCGCGCCGCTGGGTCGCGTTCCGTTGGCCGTGTCAGCATCATCCCACTCGAGTTCCACTGTGTAAGGTAGCATGTTGCGTCTTTTTTCTCTTTTCCTTCGAGGAAGAAATTTCAATGAATCATAGAAGCCAGAGGGGCCGAGGATCAAAAATCGCTATTGGGTCGGAGTCGGAGAATATCAACATCAGGTTGTTTGTCCCTGGCTGGACTCCCGTCGAATGCCAGGCACGGGATTGCCCGCTTGCATGTGATGAGGGAGAGCGGAACTGCCGGGTTCTTGCGTCATGGGACCCAGCGAGACGGCCTGTGGCTTATCGATAGGCTTGGTTTGAAGCGGGCGAAGCACTAAGATAAGGCGTGCAGTTTCAGGCTGCTGTTGCGCTCCAGCGACTCGAGGACTTGGTTGAACGCCTTGTTCCCTTACAATATGAGAATGTGCCTATCCAAACTTGAGAAAACAACAAGATATAAAACGATAGAAAATATTCTCAACGATAATGCAACGCTTCGGAATGTCAGCAGAATCGAGTGGCTGTCATCTGATGGCGCAACAGGGGATGGCATTGGCAGCATCCCGACCCGCAGATCTGGTGCGTCACACGGGAAGCTCGCCTGTGCAGGCTAGGCACACCGAAGCAGGCCTGGAACATGCGCTAAAGGCAACACTTGGCAACCGCCTGTCACATCCATCCACTCAAGCACGGATCCTTGCCGCAGTGCCACACAGCGGCTCGGACCAACTTCGCTTGCAGCACACAACCCCCGTCCCCCGTTCCCGACCACCGACCGCCGACCAACTTGGAACTCCTGTCTTCCGATAACGCCCATGGAGGTTCACCTGCGGGGACCGTCATTTCACTACATACCTCTCGCTGGCCAACCTTGAACCACGACTTTTTCGATGCGCAGTCCGTGTACACTTACACCTACATACATTGTACCACCTCTGCTGCACGCCGACCAAGCATGCCGTCAACGATAACCTTGACCCTTGCCGCCCTCATCCGCAAACCTGCTGTTTCTTCGTCACTTTCGTGCCCCAAGATCAAATAAGCTGCCTTATCCTTACCTTGGGTAGCCCGCAACTCTGGTTGCCTGTCTGCGCATCTGCAAGCAAATACCATCCTCGCATCGAGCACGCCTCGGCTCCCGTCCACCCGTCCACTCGGGACACTTCCAACCCCTCATCTCCTGCGACCCAGGCAACCATCCGCTCCGCACCCGCCTGGCACCAAGGCGGACAAAAACATTGCCAGGACGGTTGGTGCATCCTCTCCGCCCTGCCCTGTAGAGATCCGTCTGCCTTCGGGCGTTCCTCGTAAACTCACGCATCCCTGCAGCTGCCGCTAGGCAACACTCCCCTCCCCTCGGGAGCCGCTCCCTGCTGCCTCAGACATGGATCGCATACCACCCGCACCGGCGGCGGCACCGCCTGCCGCTGCCACCGAGCCTTCGTCGAGAACGAACTCATCCGGACCGACAGATACGAGCAAACCGCCGTCGCAGCCGCCGCCGCCTTCGATGCCCCCGTCGTCCCCTTCTGGCGCTGCTGCTGCAGGCCGCGATGATCGCGCCGCACGCCGTGTGTCGCGAAAACTGCAAAAGAAGCGCCGTGACGGCGAGCATACCCCTACCCTCGAACTCCCGGAGCGCCTAAAAGACCACGGTGACCAGCCCGATACGGAAGAGGAGGTATTGCGGCCTCAGGGATATGGGGGTGGCATGTTCATGAACATGAACCAGAGCATATTCGGCCTGATTGCTGCGGCAGGCAGCCAGGCAAACTTTGCAGACCGCTTCGAGGCGCACAGTTCGGATGACGATGATGACGATGCGGAACATCCCATGGCCAAAACCATTGCCGGCCCCCGAGGGCATGGACCTGCGGCACCCACAGACCACAGCCTGGCTAAGACGACTGTGCTGCCTAGGCATGGCACGGCCCGTCTCAAATCTGAAAGCCGGCATCGAAGAAAGATTTCTGAAAGCCGCCTGCTTCGATCCGTATCGGGGCTGGCGCGCCTCACCGATAAGATCAGACCGTCGTCCAAACCCTCAAAGAGCAGGTCACATGAGGAGGACGCGCAGGAAACCGCGCCTGCAGATGCCTCCCCCCCGCCGCCTGCTGACCTCGCTCCCAGCATCGAGATCACCCGGACGGAGAGCAGGACAGCACCCGTAATGAGTCGGATGCTGGAAGCCCGCGCCCAACTGGAAGCGCGCCCCAGCTTCGATCTGGACCGCATGATGGATGGTCCGTCACGGAGCCCCGATGCGGAGGGCGAGACGGGTCCGACAGAGCTCGCCAGGAAGCTCAAGGAGATCTTCGAGTTCGACCGGCCCGAGGAAGTCATCGAGGAATACCCCTGCTGGCTCCTCCAACACGTTCTCCTCCAGGGGTACATGTACATCACGGCGCGCCACATCGCCTTTTACGCGTACCTCCCCAAGAAGGCCGTAAGTGGCCGGCCAGCCCTGTCCCCGGTATGACTGTGCTGCGTGATACTGACTAGCCGCAGCACGAGCTCATCAAGTCGGGCTATCTCGCCAAGTGCGGCAAGAGGAACCCCAAGTACAACCGTTACTGGTTCCGCCTCAAGGGCGACGTCCTGTCTTACTACACCGACCCCCAGGATCTGTATTTCCCGCAGGGCCAGATCGACCTGCGGTACGGCATCTCGGCGACCATCAACGACAAGGACAAGGAGGGAGTCAACTTTACCGTCACGGCGGATAACCGCACCTACCATCTGAGGGCCGACAGCCCGCAGAGCGCCAAGGAATGGGTCAAGAGTCTTCAGAGGGTCATCTTCCGGTCGCACAACGATGGCGACAGCGTCAAAATCTCGCTACCCATCGAGAATGTCATCGACATTGAAGAGACGCACATGCTCAATTTTGCCGAGACGTGCAAGATCCGCGTCATCGACAACGATGAGACATATGCCATTGACGAGGTGTGTAGTCCCCCCGGTCCAGCTTGGCGTGTGATAGTTCACTAAACTCCACGCGCAGTATTTCTTCTCGTTCTTCAGCTTCGGTAAAGAAGCCATCAGCGTTCTCAAGATCATGATCGAGGATTCCTCGTCGCAGGCCCAAGGCGCGAGTGACCAGGCAGAACCGATCTCTGAAGCGCAGTCGTCAAAGAGGACCAGCACCAGCGGAAGCAGAGACCAGGCTGCTCCCAATCTCACCCTCCACGCGGGGAAAATTAGCGAGGGCGTCAAGGCTACGCTCTCCCCGATGTCTCCCGTCCATGGGACGTCACCTAGTCCCCGGCCGAGCATGGATCGCCCCCGCAGCAGTTTCGATGCCTTCCGCCCGTTTGCAAGACGTAGCATGGATGTCAACGACAGCGCTTTGCATGGAGACTCGCCCCGCCGCAGCTTTAGCGACAGCCGGCGGTCCCTTAGCAGGAGACGCCATGACGGCCACGAGAGGCAGGAGAGCAGCGACTCGTACGTCCAGAGCGTGGGCGACCCGAGCCAGGCCAGCATATCGGCCATGGTGGCCTCGACAAGCAGCGAGGAGCAATCGGCGAGCCAGATCCTCAGGGGCAGCGACGTCTTCCACAGTCCCACGATTCAACGACACGGCAGGACTCATGATAGGCACCACCATTTGTCCTCGGCCAAGACGCGGCATGCTTCTGCAGGGAGACACCCGGCTCGCCATGCTACTGCTCCCGTGCGCGGCGAACATGGAGACCCCGATGGCGCTCCGACCACCCCAACTCTGCAGAGTATTGCGACCATGAGTGGCTACCCGTTCCGCAAGGCGAATGCGCTCATCGGGTATCTGGACCGGCACTCAAGGCGCATGAGCAACCTCTTGGCGACAGAGTCGATGGGCTACGTCGAGAAGGTCTCGGGCATGTGGAAGGGTGGCGGGAAACACTATGATGAGCCCGCCGGGCTGCGAACAGACGAGGAGGACAACGATGCTGGTCCAGAGGAGAGGGCCAACTCGGAAGCTCGTTTCCGCGCCCACTTTGCCCTACCCGAGGGCGAGAAGCTCCAAGCGGCCTACTTTGGACACCTGATGCGCGTGTTACCGCTCTACGGCAAGATCTACATTGGCGACCGCCACTTTTGCTTCCGCAGTCTGCTGCCCGGCACGCGCACCAAGCTGATCCTCCCGCTGCGAGACATTGAGAATGTCGACAAGGAAAAGGGCTTCCGCTTCGGCTACGCCGGTCTCGTGGTTGTTATCCGCGGCCACGAGGAGCTCTTTTTTGAGTTCCACAAGGCCGAGGTCCGTGACGATTGTACTGTCACCATCTTGCAGAGCTTGGAGGCGACTCGCTACCTCCGCGATTCCGGGCTTTTAGACGAGGCAGAAGCCGAGGAGGCGCAGACTGCCGTGGCCGAACACGACGCGCTGCAAAAGGTTCGCAACGAGGAGTTTGCCGACCACGCCGTCCAGCTGCCCCACGAGGCATCAGGCTCGGAAGCGCCGACGATCCTCTTCGACGACCCCAAAGCGTCCTTCCTCAACTTCAAACCCGCCAACTCGCTCAAGATCACCTGCCTCACCATCGGCTCACGCGGCGACGTGCAACCGTACATCGCACTATGCAAAAAGCTCCTCGCCGAGGGCCACCGCCCGCGCATCGCCACGCACGAGGAGTTCAAACCGTGGATCGAGTCCCACGGGATCGAGTACGCCTACGTCGGCGGCGACCCAGCCGAGCTGATGGAACTGTGCATCCAGAACGGCACCTTCACGTGGGCCTTCCTCAAGGAAGCCAACTCCAAGATGCGCGGCTGGCTTGACGAGCTGCTCGCCACGTCCTGGTCCGCCTGCCAGGGCAGCGACCTGCTCATCGAGTCACCCTCGGCCATGGCCGGCATCCACGTCGCCGAGGCGCTCGGCATCCCCTACTTCCGCGCCTTCACCATGCCGTGGACCCGCACCCGCGCCTACCCGCACGCCTTCATCATGCCGGGCCAAAAAATGGGCGGCGCCTACAACTACGTCACCTACGTCATGTTCGAAAACGTCTTCTGGAAAACCACCGCCCACCAAATCAACCGCTGGCGCAACGCCACCCTCGGCCTGCCCAACACCAGCCTCGAAAAACTCCAAACCAACAAGGTCCCCTTCCTCTACAACTTCTCCCCCTTCGTTGTACCCCCGCCCCTCGACTACTCGGACTGGATCCGCGTCACGGGGTACTGGTTCCTGGACGAAGGCGGCGACAAGTGGACGCCGCCCAAGGAGCTGATAGAGTTTATCGAGCGCGCCCGCCGCGACGGCAAGAAGCTGGTCTATGTCGGGTTCGGGTCCATCATCGTCCCCGACCCGGCCAAGCTGACACAGGACGTCATCGACGGCGTACTCAAGGCCGATGTCCGGTGTATCCTCAGCAAGGGGTGGAGCGACCGCTCACGGAGCAAGAAGAGTGTTGCTGCCGCTGCCGAGGCTGAAGCTGAGGCTGTGGATGGGGATGGGGATGGCGGAGCGGAAGAGAAGAAGCCTGAGCCGGTTCTACCGGAGGAGATCTTTCCGATCCAGTCGGCGCCGCATGATTGGTTGTTTAGGCAGGTCGATGCGGCGGCGCATCATGGTGGCAGCGGGACTACGGGCGCGAGTTTGAGGGCGGGGATTCCGACGATTATTAGGCCGTTTTTTGGGGACCAGTTCTTCTTTGGGACCAGGGTTGAGGATCTGGGTGTCGGGATCTGTTTGAAGAAGTGGGGGGCCAACTCGTTTGCCAGGGCGCTGTGGGAGGCAACGAACAGTGAGCGGATGATTGTTAAGGCGCGGGTGTTGGGGGAGCAGATTCGCAAGGTAAGCCCTCCCTTTGTTCATTCACTTTTTCCGTTTGGTGTATGTGTGTGTATGCGACTGACACGTTTGTTTGCCGCAGGAAAACGGCGTCGACACGGCCGTCCAATGCATCTACCGCGACCTCGAGTACGCGACCAACCTGATCAAGTCCAAGGCCGGCAAGAACCAGACGCGCCGCGAGGCAGCCAAGGGTGGTGCCGGCGGCACTGCCGGAACGGCCACGGACGGATCCGGCTCGGCAACCGACATGCTCGACGACGACGAAGAGGAGAGCTGGACGTTTGTCGGCGGCGACGCCGAGACCATCGACGACCTCTCCGCCGAGGCCGTCCTCAAGCGGACCGTGCCTGACCTCAAGAGCTTCGCCAGCTCCAGTTCGGGACGGCGGGCGCTGGGCAGTAGGGTGCTTGGGGGTGCTGCTGGTGGCGGGGGGATGGGGTTGGGTGTTAAGCTGGTTTGATTGGGGCTTTTCTTTCCGTCGGGGTGTGTTGTGTCTGGTTTTTCGGTTGTGGGATCCTGTTTTCCTGGGGTCGGTTTTCTTATCTTTCTTTCTTTTCTTCTTTCTTCTCGCACGACCTACGTTTGCATGCTGGATTTTGCTTTTGCGGAGTGGAAGACGGATGGTCTGACACTAGACTTGGGATGTGGACGAATGATGAATACGGTGCTGAAGACGGCAGGCAGGCAGGCAGGCAATGGGTTTGGGATACACTAGAGAGGGATCAGATTGGCTTTGGTTGGTTGGTTTGATTGGATTCTATTGGATTGGCTTGGTTTACGGTCTGGGGGTTGGTTGAAGGGTAATGGGATCTGGATGACGACCGGTGTCGGGTGTCAGAGGAGTCGTGTGGAAACCACGATGACATGGCGGGGGCTTTTCCTCTTTTCTTTTATGCTGCAGAACTGAAATTCTTGGTGGGATGGACGGCCATCACCTAGACTCTTTGCATACAGAGATTGCCTGGTTTGTGAACGGAATCCTCATAGAGTAATGTTATTGTGTATCGTGCTTGTTCTGGGTGCCCGTCAACCTTTGGGTTGGAACTTGGCGGGCCTGTTCTTTTGTTCTCCGCCAGCCTGTGAAGATCATGATGCTCTCAGCCAAATAAGCATTGAACAAAAAGCAGAGTGAACTTGTTATTGCAGAGCTTAACCTTAACCCCTTAACTTTGTTTTCACCAGCTGTTTGAACAGAGATATGACACCATTATTTATTTCTATATGTTATTCTTGAGGTGTCTGGCTGTGTTGCGTCTGTCCGCTGGTCTGTCTCTCCATGCATCGTCATCCGTGTCTTTGACGTGATGCCCCTTGAATTTCGCTCTTTGAGTCTTATCCAGAGGGTTGGAAGTGGACGGCTCGATGCATTCCCCCCGTATTGACGTACAATAAAGGCGTCAGACAGTTGGGTTCTCTCTGGTCTGTTTGTTTCACCGTTTGCTTTTGCTGGGAGGGATGTTGAGCTCAGATCCGAAAGTTTGACTTTCTCTTTTTTTTTTTCTGTATGAAATACAATATACCCAGATTTTCCAGGTTTGATGGTGGTGCCTGTTCTGGTCAGGTCCTGTCTGCCTGTCCCTTCTCGCGGCGGTGGATGTTGAAGGCTGAAGGGCATCGTCGAGTCAGGAGACGGCCAGCAGATGCACGACACATGATTGGCCGCGCGACATGTGGCTCCGCTCTTGCAGTCACCAGGCAGAGAAGAGTCAAATTCACAACCCAGCGGTTCAGAGCTGCTCGGTGCCTGGTTTAGTGAAAAGTTGAACAGAATTCTAACATGGACCCTTGACTCATTCCCCCCATATTATTGTGCATTAAACACCACGTTACTTGCATTGTTGGTGGTTGATGTTGGCGACTTGCACGAGTCAGTCCTGCAACGCCACGGCCCAGCCACATCAACCCCGCAAACTGCCCGACAGGGGTGTCGCGGCCATCAATGAAGATTGGTTGGACCAGCAAAGACTGACCGCATCAGCCCGCCCAAAGGTACAAAAGGGCCTGCCCAACCCACCCTGAAGCTGGCCTGGTGGTTCTGCGACTGCTGGACTCTCGCCCATGGGCCGCCGCGATACGACACCCAATCCCGGCATTACATCACCCCACGATTCGCTGCGCACCGCGAGCATCAAATCGCAATTCGCAACTCAACTCCGGCCCTTCCGCCACAAGAAACAGAAACCGACGTTTCCATACCGGTTGACACTGACACCGTTTTCGATTTTCTCCCGATTGTTGTCTCTCTGCTGTGCCGTTGACCCGGCCGTTTTTCCGAAACTTCGGGTTTGGTTCCAGGTTCTGAAGGAAGTGGCACGAGCTTGACACGCTGGGACCCGCTTTTGAAACCAAAGCTCCTGGAGCTTGGACCATCAACCGCAGTGCCCCACGCCGGCAACTCCCGCGCTAATCCCTATTTGGCTCGACGCCCCACGTTTTCTGCAGCTCTGCCGCCGTTCGCTGCGACAGCAGCTTTTTGGCATCGCGACCAGCAGCGACGCGCACAGAGAGCGACCAAGGCAGCAAGGCCATCCCAACGCCGATTCTTCGATTCCTAGCCACAAAGACGCGCCATTGCGCGATGGGTGTTTCAACCTGCCCAATCAACGGTTCTTCGACGTCTTTGGAAATTGCTGCGTAAGAAATTCCCAAATCGTGATTTTGGCTTCTTTTTTTTACTCCCTTTTTCCCTTTCGCGTTCTTGGCAACGCCCTTGTCTCACCTTGCACCAAAGTAAACGACGCGGCTGACAGGCTTCGATCCCGCATACAGGTTTAGCGCATGATCGGCGGCGTAATCCATCGAAACATAGTAATCGACAACCCGCGGACATTTTCCCCCCGCCGACATGGCTAAGATCATCAGGCTGGGGAGCCGGTTACGGTACCCCATCACCATCGTCAAGCTCCTCAAGAAGCATGGCGAAAAAATCAAGAAACAAGAACCTCTCCTCGAGTACTCGTTCAAATGGATGAAGGAAGTGGGAGACAGCATCCGGGGCGACACATGGCAGGAGGAACAGACCACCACCGTCACCTGGGAATCACCGGCCGACGGGGAGCTGACCCACTGGCTCGTCCGGGAAGGCCAACACATCGTCGCCGACCGAGGCGTCATGGAGGTCAAGGAGGAGTGCTCCCATGAGATCCAATTCCAGGGCCTCTGCGGCATGTGCGGGAAGGACATGACCGAGGTCAACTGGGCGGCCGAGACCCGGGACACGGCGCGCGCCCCGATCAGCATGGTGCACGACCAGACCAATCTCACCGTCAGCACGAACCAGGCCCAGCGTACCGAACAGGAATTGCAGCGCAGGCTTCTTCGGAGCCGAAAGTTGAGCTTGGTGGTCGACTTGGACCAGACCATCATCCAGGCCTGCATCGACCCGACCGTCGGCGAGTGGCAGAACGACCCGACCAACCCCAATCACGAGTCGGTCAAGTCGATCAAGAGCTTCCAGCTTGACGATGGCCCCAGCGACCTGGCGCGGCGCTGTTCCTACTACATCAAGACGCGCCCGGGTCTCGAAGGATTCTTGAAGCGCATCTCTGAGATGTACGAACTGCATGTCTACACCATGGGCACGCGCGCGTATGCACAAAACGTGGCGCGCGTTGTGGACCCAGACAAGAGGTTGTTTGGGAACCGCGTCATCAGCCGCGACGAGAACGGCAACATATTCGCCAAGGACCTGCAGCGCCTCTTCCCCGTCAGCACCCACATGGTGGCCATCATCGACGACCGGTCCGACGTCTGGCCGCGTAACAGGCCGAATCTGATCAAGGTCTCGCCGTACGAGTTTTTTAAGGGCATCGGAGATATCAACTCGAGCTTCCTGCCAAAACGACAAGACCTGCTCACCACGGACACGCCGACCAATGGCGTCAATACCAGCAATAATAACAAGGGGCCAAAGAAGCCGGTGGCCGTCAAGGGTAACAAGGACGATGCGGCTGTTGGGGTGGACGATCCGACGGTCACCAAGCGTCAGGTCGAGGAACAAGAACGAGTCTTTGAGAAGCAGATAAACGATCGGCCTCTCCAGCTCCTTCAAGAAAAGCTCGACCGTGAGGACGAAGAGGCCGAAAAGGCAACCGTTCAGTCCGAAGATGGGTCCGAGTCGCGGTCGTCCTCGCCGCCGTGCCAGCGCCACCGCGCTTTGCAAGACGACGATAACGAACTCGAGCACCTCGAGCAACACCTCAGCTCCCTCCACAGCGCCTACTACTCCGAGTACGACCGCAATCGGGCGTCGCACCACGCCACCGGCAATGTCGACCTCACCTCGGTCCCCGACGCGGGGCGCATCCTCGACGAGCTCAAGAGCCACGTCCTCCAGGGCGTCAAGATCGTGCTCTCGGGTGTGTTGCCGAGGGGCATCGACATCTACCGCTCGGAAATCGGCCTGCAGATCCTCAGCTTCGGCGCGCAACTCCGCCCCAAGATCACCCGCGACGTGACCCACCTCGTTGTCAACGCCGCCCAGCCGGGGCGCGAGAAACTCCTCGCCGCCCGCCGCCGGCCACACATCAAGATCGTCAGCCAGGAATGGCTCGCCGCCTGCTTCAGCCAGTGGGCCGCCGTCGACGAAGCGCCTTATCTCTTTACTGGCCGCCTGGCAGAGGAAAACGACGCCGACGCGAAAGCGGCGGCGGTCCCTCCTCCTCCAGTGAGCGACGAAGACGAAGACGACGACGACGACGACATTGCAAACGCGGAAAACAAACCGCCGCCGCCCACCAACGGGAAATTCACCGGCCCCCGATTGAAACTCGTCGGCCCGTCGGCACTTGCGCATACCATCGCGGTCGGGGGCGGCGCCAACGAGTCGGAGGATGATGATGACGAGGACGACGGAGATGGAGACGATATCGAGCCGGGGCTGTTGCCGGACGCGTTGCCGGACGGGCAGGCGTCGCCGATCGACGGGCTCAAGACGTTCAACTGGGGCTCGGCCGATGAGGAGCTGGCTGAGTTTCTGGCGAGCGGGTCGTCGGGTGAGGAGGACGGGGATGATGATAATGGCGATGATGGTGAGGATGATGAGGAGGATGAACAGTTTGGGAACGGCCCTGATAGTGCCCGGCGGCCTGGTGAGGAAGAGGAGGAAGGGCTGTCTTCGTTGGGAGAGACGCACGAGAGGAAGGGGAGCGCGGGTTCGGTGTCGCCCGCTCCTGCAGAGGTGAACAATCGCAAGCGGAAGAGCCGGGACGAGGATGCTGATGCTGGCGAGGAGGAAGAGCAAGGGGTCGGTAACGAGGAAGAGGAGGAGCAGAACGGCACCCCTGTGAAGAGGCTGAGGAGGACGGAGAGCCAGAGGGGGTCGTCGTCGTTGAGGAAACAGTATGTTGTCGGGGAGGATGGGCCTGGAGGAGATGTCGAGATGGGCAGCAGCTTGCCTACGCCGGGACAGTCGGACGGGCAGAATGGCGAGGGGGAGAGGGGTGCTGATGACGAGGGGGCCGGGGATGGGGATGATGAGGACATGGACTTTGACGTGGACGAGCTAGAGGCGGAGCTTGCGGCTGAGTTTAACAAGCCTGACGGTGACGGAGGGTTTGAGGCGGAAAGTTCAGGGGCGGTTGGGACGGAGAATGGGTGAACTCTCCTGCTCTGGTCTTTCTGAGCATGGAAGCGAGGCCTGTGTGAGAGTAACTTGTGTCAACACTCGGAGGGTTTTTCATTCGGCGTGGATTGGTTGTTTGCTCGTTGGGTTGGGCTTGGTCTTCGGAGGGGAAGGGGGTGTTTTGGGTCTGACGGTTATCGACAGGAGTTTGCTCGAGATTCTGGTGTTAGCTTATTCTGTAGGGGTACCATTTACGGGAGCATCTTGCATCCTAACAGACAAACTTCATTATTTTTCTCTACAGTCTGCAACATCTAGTTCCCAACACTCGCATTGTTGTTTGTTGTTGTCCTTAGGTGTCGAAATCAGGTTATTCTATCCAGCCACTCCCCGCCGTCGACCTAACATCCCTCCCACAACCGACCCACATCAACCCACATTACGTAATCCCCCAATCACCGTGCTCCAATCCCCGAAACCTCGCAACTTCCCGAGCTTGCTCTTTCGACGACAACATCACCACCAAACCGCGCCAGCGCCAATTGCGAAACCCCACGAACCACGCTCCCGAATCTGCGCAGCTGGGCGTGCGATTCAGTACCCGATCTCGACCGAACCGAGCGATTGATCCGATCCGAACCGATCCCGACCTGGGGAAAGCGGTTGGCTGAGACGCTAGAGGGGTTGGAAACGAAAAGAAACAGAGGGGAAAAAGGAAGGAAATCTTGCCCATCATGCCGCAGGATATGCCGCCGACTGGCGGCTATGATGCCGTTCAGTATAAGGTGGGTTTTTTCTCGGTCTTTTTTTCTGCTTTTTTGGTGGACGGAGGAGGGGGTGGTGGTGCAGCGGGGTGACCACGGGGTGGTGCGAGCGTGGTGGGCAGCGCGCTGCTTGGGGTCGGTTTGGAGGGGGGATATACCTGGGTCGCTGGATTGGTTGGGGGATTGGGGGTTGTGGTGGCGTGGAATCGAGCGTGGGTATCTGCGGTTGGGGATGAGATGGCACGGGTTGGTTGGGAGGATGGGTGGAGGCACGTTGATGGAGTTGGAACGCACCATGGAAGAGCTTGATGCTGGAGCGGAGGAGTCGGGAACGTTCTGCGACGGAGGCTGGTGCTAGGCACCGGCAGCGGAAATATTATCTCTGCGTCACCCGCTTTGAGGACACCAAGAGCTAACAAAAACCTCCCGCAGCGCAACCTCCCCTCCCGCGGCCTGTTCCGCCCTGGCCCTCTCATCGCCGGCGGCTCCCTGCTCATGCTCTTCGGCTGGTACAAGCTTGTTGTGGGCATCCGCGAGCAAAAGTAGGTCTACGCCCGCCCCGCCACCACTCCCCAATGCCCAATGCTCGATGCTGACACCACGCCCAGCGAGCTTGCCCGCGAGAAGATGTGGGCCCGCATCCACCTGATCCCCCTCCTTCAGGCCGAGGAGGATCGCGATCAGGTCCGCAGGCATCTGGCCGACCAGGCGCGCGAGAAGGAGCTGATGGGGGAGAACGTCCGGGTCTATCACTCCGACCGGTAAGTCTTTTCCGCTAAACGAACTTTTGTTCTGAAGGGAGTGCTAACAGCAGCAGGTTCGTCCGCCCGACGTTTGGCGTCACGCCCGCGACCGTTTCGAAGGAGTAGAATTTGCAAGGCTGGTGCGGGTGGAGCTGGGTAGCGTAAAACCGTGCTGGGATCAAGGCCAGCCGGCCGGAAGGGGGTTGTATATACTGTGTTATAGACGGAACGAGAGAGTTGTTGTGGGTAGTGTGTTTGTTTCTCGCGATTTCAAAGCGCTTCCCTTGCATCGCAGTGTGCTCTCGTGCACACCCAGCAAGTTTAAGGATGCAGTCGTTGCTCCTGCTTTGAGGCAGACGGGCCGAATAACTTCGATACCCGTGTATGGATGGACCAGATTTAGTACATGAAGATCCAGCCTTATTCGCAGTTGGATGGTCAGGCTGCAACCAGTCGTTCCCACATCGACAAGCCCGTCTCGAGCCTGAGGATTGAGAGACAAGATGGCGAATAAAACAGTGAAGTAAAGGGGAGGCTCGCGCATGCGTTATGAGAGTCAAAATGACCAGCTCAACACGAGCCAGCAGACACGGCCCTCTACATCTAACTTGGTCACCAAGGTCTTTGCCTATCAAAGAAGACATGGTACAACGCGTCCACAAAACAACAATGTACCGCGACACTTGACTTGAATCACCATGTATCTCTTCATGTGCCACTAGACGCATCAAAAACAAAAAGGAAAAAAACTACACACATCCAGCCCACGCCCGGATATCCCCACGAATCACCCACCCAGCAAGTTCAGTCCGCAGCGCCAAAACTCCAACAACATCCAAACCCGGCAAGCCCGCCTAAGCGGCAGACGGCACCAGCTTGAAGCCCTCAGCCACCAGCTTCGTGATATCCTCATTCTTGTGCTGCAGCAGGCCCAGCGCAAACGCGACATCATTCCACTGCCGCTCGTTATCACACCGCGGAAGTCTCGCGGCCAACTTGTCGGCCAGCTGCTTGGCGTGTTTGTCCTGTTCAAAATACAGTTAGTACCCCACTCCATTGAACACGACAAGAAGACTTGAAATTGGAAGAGGAAAAAAAACTCACCTTCTCCACAAACCCAAGCAAGAACCTAACAATCCGCCTGAAGCTCTCCTCCTCGATCCTCCGATCCGCCGACAACAGGCTGAACATGTCGACAAAGTGGTTATACACGGCATTGTCCTTTGTGCTGAGCTCGGTGAAGAACATTCTCGCCAGGTCGGCAATCCGCTTGTCCTCATCCTCAAGACACTTGGCCATCTCGCCGAGCTGGCCCTTGACCTTGACCTGCCCGGCCAGGATCAGGAACGTCAGTGTCATCAGGCACGTCCGCTTGACAGACGGTTCCGGGTCGGCGAGGCGGCGGTAGAGGAAATCCGTGTTCTCGTCGATGAGGTGGTTGAAGCAGACGGCCATGTCGCCGAGGGCGATGACGGCGTTGCTGCGCACCGTCGCGTCGGCCGAGCGCTCCATGATGGTGATGAGAAGCGGCAGGTTGGCTTCGCAGTACTCGGACGAGACGCACATCAGCTTGGCGAGGCACAGCGTGGCCGCCTGCTGGAGATTGCGGTCGCGGTAAGTGGTGTTGTTGGCGCAGACCTCGCTGACCAGCGGGCCGAAGAGAGCCAGAAGCGAGGTGGGGCCATAGAGGAGCTCGCGCTCGCGGATGTGCGCCATGGCTTCGGTAAAGTCGTCCTCGGTCGTGCCGCCGATCAGGTCGAGCTCGTCGCCTTCTTCGTCGGCATTGGGCTTGTCCTTGAGCTGCCGCGACGCGGACCGGCGGCTCGAGGTGCTGGCGCCGAGGGACGAGCGGGCAGTGGCGGCGGCCGACTTCTCCTTCTCCTGCTTGCGCCGCTTGAAGTCCAGCTCGCAGAGCTCGAGATGGACGATCTGCTTGATGGCGACGTGGCCGACAATGAAAAGAAGCTGCGAAAGGGCAACCGTATTGTCCTTGTTCTGCTTCTTAGTCGGGCTAGCCGGAACGGCTTGCTGAGACCCCAGCACGGTTGGTTCGCCGTCTGCGGGTTCGGCCGTGGATGCGGGGCTTGGTGCCTGTGCCTCATCACGCGAGGCAGGACGAGAAACCGGACGCGAGCTTGACCGCGACGGCGCCCGAGAGAAGACGGCCCTCGTCTTGCGCCGGATAAGCTCCGAGCAGAGGACGTCCGGATGCCTGGAGAGGGTGTAGATGGCATTGATAGCCTGCTCGGCAACGCCATACCAGTCCTTGCTCTCCGAGGGCACCTCGGTGATGGCAGCCAGCCTGACGAGAACGGCGTGGTCATTCGGAAGCCTAGAAAACTTGGCGGTCGACTCCTTGGCCTGGCGGCCGGTGGGATTGATACGGCGGAGGGCGACACAGGTGTACTTGGCAAGCTGGAGGTCGGAGCGCCCGTGGGCGCCGAGGCCAGTGCGCAGCATCGTCTCCATCTCGCCAACAACAATCTCCGGGCTGGCCGTGGCGAGCATCCCGAGGACGATGATGGCACCCCGTCTCTGCTTCCGCGAGATCTCTCGCTTCTGCACGCCATAAACCTGCCACAGCTTCGCAATGACGAGATCCGGGATCATGCCTTGCTTCATCATGGTGCTGAGGAGCTGTTCCAGCGAGGTGAGCTCGGCAGGGGTCGCGCCAAAGGTCAAGCTGATCATGTTGCGAGCGATGTAGTTGGCCGCGTCGTTGGGACTGAAGCTATCCGGCGCTTCGAAGAAGAGGCGCTTGTAGCACTCGATGAGGTGGGTCTGAACACCCTTGCCCTCGTCGCTGTTGCCCTTGGTCCAGATGAGTCTCAGCATGCGCCGGATGCCAACCTTGTTCTGTTCGATGTTGTACGCGTCGCCAATCTCAAAGTAGTCCATGGCCTCGATCACCTCGCTCTTGTTCCTCGATCCGAGCAGCTGGCAGACGATTCCTGTCGACTCGTGCAGCACGTCGATGAACTTGAGCGCCTCCGTGTAGTATCGCTTGGTGAGAGTGAGCTTCTCAATGGCCTCGGAGGTGGCGGCTTCCTCCTGGGCCTTCCGAATCGCCGCTATCTTCTCCTCGTCGGTCATCTCGGTGGGCTGCTTCCTCGGCGACTCAATCTGGGTGGCATCGTCGAGCAGATCCTGGTCCACCGTGGTGTTACCCCTGTCGCCATCGAGGCCCGGAGCGTCTACTGGTGGCTTCAAAGAGTTGAGTTCCGAATCCACCTTGTCCAAACGCTCCTGCCAGTCCTTCCTGGCTAGTTGCGCGCCATGAAGCGCGGTGAAGGGATGCGTGCGGATCAGAGTGCCAAGCAACTTGATGGCATTCCTCCTGACATGGCTGCTCTTGTCCTCAAGACTCCGGCATGCCAGCTCAGCGGCCTTTTGGCGCCGCTTCGGGAACTTCTGGTCCAGGTCGCAGAGCTTGACGTAGACTTGGATGGTTCTGCAACGGCAGTAGGGGTTGATGTCGAGAAACCGTTCCTCGAGCACGTCAAAGAATGCGTTCATCTGGGTCTTGTGGTTCTCGCCCCGCTCATCTGACTTGCTGAGATGCGCAAGCATGTTGCCAAAGACCTCGACGAGGGCGCACCGAAGGGTGTACGACTGCACACGTCAGCTTTGAAGTGAATAACCCACGACTTGGCAAGCCTACCTCGCTGTCCAGCTGCTTCGCCATCAACGTGACTTGTTTGATGACCAACCTAGGAGCCAGTTCCGACAGCCTAATCATAAAGGTCGAAACAGACTTTGGCCCCTTTGTGTCGTTGGTGTTGAACTCCTTGTTGCTAAGTTCTCGCAAGATCTCGTCGGCCAGTTGCGGGTAGTCGTACTGCTCCGCCAAGATGTGGAGGAATTCGGCCATGGGCTCGGACAAGTGCTCGAAGTAGGTCAGGTTCTGGACAATGGAGATTTGGGCAGCTGGAGGAGCATGTCAGCGGTTTCCCCGTCCACTCCGTTGTAGCGTGGACAACCTACCGTATCCGTGCCCGTGATGCTTGACGGCAATGCAGAGAACCTTGAAGGCGTGCATGCGGATGCTCGTGCTCTTGGTACGCTGTTCGCTCTCGAGGATCAGGTAGACAGGGCGAGTCAGAAGTGACATGAAGGTGTCGCGCTCCGACGTTGTCAGGAAGATCTTGCCGAGCTTGAGTCGCAAAACCTTGCACATGGTGCTCAGCGCCGTCTCGAGCTGCGTCGACGAGTCCCACGTCCCGTCCTTGCCGGCATCCTTTTTGCTCTTGGGCTTGCCGCGGCCGCGCGAGGGCACGGTTGTTGATGACTTCTCGGCGGCCTTGGTCTCGACGGCGGCGATGGTCCACTGCAGCAGAAAGCCGTAGATCTCGAGGAGTTGCTTGTGGTGGGCGATGAGCTCCTGCTCGTCCGACTCGAGGTCATGGTGGATGACGTCGGCCTCGGCGGCCAGACCAGAGGTGATCAGATCAAAGATCTTGCTCAGCGCGTGGGCCGACAGAAACGACGTGTGCCTGGATTGTTTGAACAGCTCAGAATCAGGATCCCTCAAACGACGATCTGTGGCGGCAGAACCCAGAGGACGCGGGCGCTGGGCCGGGGCGGGTGTGTCCGCGGCCAGCAGCGACGTGTCTCTTGTTGTACTTGTGCAGGATGGCAGTAGGGGGTGAGAGGAGATGGGTGCACACTTTAGAAGGAACTGCAACGAGTCAAAGATACTGCTGCGGGTGATGGCATCTGGGTTCTCGGCCACAGCGTCGACGATGGGGTTGAGGACGGCATTGATGACGGCGTTGTCGGCGAGGGAATCGGGGTCGTTCTCGCAGTCGGCTAGCGTGCCATCAGCCTCGGGGGTCGGTATGCTAGCGGGATCGCTCATGTAATGCTTGAGCGCATCGTTGATGTCGAAGGTGACACTGTCCATGGCGGACAACGGCCGAGGGCGGCGGGGGGTCGGAGGGGAGGGAGGCCAGTGGGTGTGTGAGGTTCGGAGGGGACCGCGCGGCACAAATCGGTATGGAAACAAACGAGGAAACCAGCAGGAAATGGGATCGTTGTGTCCTGGGTGTCGTAGGTGTCGTGAGTGTCGCAGTTGTCGCGGATGACGGCCGACTGCAGACCGGGCCTTGTCGGTGTCGCGTCGCAAAAGTTGTCGGGGAGCGCAAAGCCAAGATGGGGAATGAATGCACACAAGAAAGGCGGCCCCTCCTTCGGTTTGTTGCGCTTGCAGTGGGGGACGACCCTGGCAACGCTGCAATTTGTTTGTTGACTTTTGGCTGCTGCAGCCAGTCGCGTCCCACAACGGGCCAATCGCGTCTCAAAATGGCCCGTGCGCTACCCCTCCAGCACGCCTCCCAGTCCAAACCCGCCCAGGGCTGCTCTTTCCAGGCTTTAAGTTGCAGCTGCTTGTTTGGCCTCCAGAAGCACGCCCAAGCCCCGATTCCAAACTCGAGCTGCCAATTGGCTTGCTTCTTCCCTTAATTTGATCATTCCAGGCCCGGCGAAGCTTTGCACCAATTCCCGTGATCCCATGCAGCGCCAATAACGCAGAGGTCAACGTCTCGACCGGGCCGAGTGCAAGTGGAGAGCGTCGTCCCTTTTTTCTTGCGGGTCTCACTTTTTGTGCCCCCCGAGCCCCGACAATCGCCCGCCATGGCGACAGTGGTTCCTGCACGTCGCCGTCGGCCTGAGTCGTTCCGAGCAGAATCACAGTCGTTCCGCATACACGAGGATGCGCCTTCCACCGAGGACACCGAGATGAACGAGAGCGCGCTGCAGGATGAGGACGACGACGCAGAACAAGAGGGCAGCGACCCCGCCGACGAGGATGCCCAGGAGTCTGAGTGCTCAGAGACCTCCGAAGAAGAGGACGCCCCGGATGGGGGCCACTTCCAGCAGGACATGGAGAAGCTGCAGAATTGCTTTGCTGGGTTCCGGCAAAAATACCGGTTGATCAAGCGGATCGGTGAAGGTGGGTGGGCATTCATTCTCCCGGCTCCCGCGCCCGGCCTTGCATCCCACTCGGTCCCATACCGTGAGCTTCCGTGGTAACCCCGTCGCTTTCCAGGTACCTTCTCGACCGTCTACAAAGCCGAGGACTTGCTCTATGATCGCTACGACAACTCTTGGGACCTGGACAGGGAGACGGAGAAGTGGACGCCGCCGCCATTGAAGAGCTTCACCACGCAGTCAAGCGCAACACTCGATTACCCGTCGCAATCGCAATCGCAGCATCGCCGCAAGCCAAAATATGTCGCCATCAAGAAGATCTACGTCACGTCCTCTCCGAGCCGCATCCTCAACGAGCTCGAGCTGCTGCACGACCTGCGGGGCTGCCGATCCGTGTGCCCGCTGATTACGGCATTTCGCTGGACAGATCAAGTCGTTGCCATTCTGCCTTACTTCCGGCACGCTGACTTCCGCGAGTACTTCCGCAACATGACGATCCCCGACGTCTCCATCTACCTGCGCTCCCTCTTTACCGCGCTTGCGAGCGTGCACTCGCGCAACATTCTCCACCGCGACATCAAGCCGACCAACTTTCTCTACGACCCTGCCACACGACGCGGTGTCTTGGTCGACTTTGGACTCGCCGAGCGGGAAGGCTACGAGTGCAAGCCTTGCTATTGCCACGACGACCCTCTGACGCGGAAGGCGAAGTTGCGACAGCTGGTCAGCAGGGAGGAGAAAGGGGGATATCCCCGTGAGGACACGCGCCCGTCTCGGCGGGCGAATCGTGCAGGTACGCGCGGCTTCCGCGCACCCGAGGTGCTCTTCAAGTGCACCGAGCAGTCGACCAAGATTGACATCTGGAGCGCCGGCGTGATCCTCCTTACCATCCTGTCACGACGCTTCCCGTTCTTCAACTCGGCCGATGACGTCGAGGCCATGATTGAGATCACGACGATTTTTGGGCGGCAGCGCATGCAAGCCGCCGCGTTGCTGCACGGGTGCATGCTGGAAACGACGATCCCCACAATTGGGAGATCTGGGTACGGCTTTGCGGGCATCGTCTTGTGGAGCACCGGCCGGAGCGAGCCGAAGGAGGAGCTATCAGATGACGAGAAGCTGGCTGTTGAGTTTCTCTCGCGGTGCATGGAGCTGGACCCGAGCAAGCGCATCAGCGCCGAGGAGGCGCTAGAGCATGAGTTCTTGTGCATGGGGCTCGACGAATCGGTCGAGGGGGCGAGCGACGCTGGGGATGACGACGAGATGGATATTTTGAAGGCGTAATTAGCGGGGCATGGATTGGAGTTTTGGTGTTTATGGATGTATCATAGGGGGGTGTTATGTTCCGGATCAGGCGTCTGGCGGTCCAGGCATGGTTGATATCCCATCGTGTAATGCATCGCCCATCTGCCACTTTGTGTGTCTCACGTGACTGCGCGAATCTCTGTGTTTCATCAAAAAACATCTGCAGTGTCAGTTGCTGCGGCAGCCCACCCAATTCAAGTAAAACACCAACAACCGGAAGCCGTCATCAATCGATTCCACGGATCCGCATTCGTCAATTATCCCACCACGTTTTCCAACTAATAAATCAAGCACCAACAAACCACGATACTCCGAACCATCTCACGTAACAACAGCCTTCACTTCTCATTGCCATAAAAATTACCATCACGATGCCCGAACTCACCCCCGAAAAACACAACGACCCACCCGACAACCCCAACCCGCCCCCAGCAAACTTCCACCACCCGTACCAACCCTACACCGTCCAGCTCGAATTCATGCGCACTCTCTACGACGTCCTCGAAAAGGGCAACAACCAAGTCGGCATTCTCGAAAGCCCCACCGGCACCGTAAGTCCCCCCATCTCTCCCTCTCCCTCTCATCAACTCATCATCAACATCAATCCAAAAAAAAAGGGAGACTAATAACAACCAAAAAAAAAAAGGGCAAATCCCTCTCCCTAATCTGCGCCGCCCTCACCTGGCTACGGACCCACAAACGCAAGCGGTACTCAGCCTCCTTTGACGCGACGGCGGCCGGGATGGAAGGAGAACCGGAGTGGATGGTCGAGGCGGCGCTGAGAAGGAAGAGGGAGGAAATTGCGCGGGCGTGGGAGGAGAGGGAGAAAGTGCTCGAGGCTGTTCGGGGGAGGGAGCGGCGGTTGGAGGAGAGGGGACGGGGTGTGAAGAGGGTTAGGGTTCATCATGATCATGATGTTGGGGTTGGGAAGAGGGGGGAGGGGGAGGAGGAGAGGGAGTTTTTGGTTGGGTTTGATGGTGGAGGGGGGGAGGTTGGGGATGGGGATGGGGATGGCGTCGTGGGGGGGTTGAGTAGGGAGACGAGGGCGTTGATGGAGAAGGTTGGTCTGGGGGGAAGTGGCGTTGGGGGTGGTAGAGACAGGGAGGATGGGGAAGGGGAGGGGGAGGAAGAAGTCAAGGTTGGTATGGTTTCGATTTGTTTTGATTGTTTGAGGCTTTGGCGGGATAGGGTGTTCAGGGGGCTTACTGACATGGTTATACACTTGCAGATCTACTACACGTCCCGAACACACTCCCAACTCACGCAGTTCATATCAGAGCTGCGCCGTCCAGCTTTTCCTCCATCTCTCCCCGAGGAAATGCTATCCTTGAGAATAAAAGACGGGGACAACCCCGCCACGGAGACGGTCAAGCAGCTGCCGCTGTCGTCACGGCAGAAACTCTGCATCAACCCGTCCGTTGCGCGGCTAGGCTCGTTGTCTGCAATCAATGACCGATGCACAGAGCTCCAGCAGTCGAAGTCCAAAGAGAAATGCCCATTTATGCCAAGCGCAGAGAATCTGAAGCAGACACATGAGTTCCGGGACGCAGCGCTCGCGACAATTCCTGATATCGAGGACTTGCACCGGGTGGGCAAGGAGCTGCAAGTGTGTCCGTACTATGCCTCGCGGACGGCAATCCCAGGGGCTGAGGTCGTCACTCTACCTTACCCCCTGCTGCTGCAGAAGAGTGCCAGAGAGGCCCTCGGGATTAAGCTCGAAGGGAACGTCGTCATTATCGACGAGGCGCACAACATCATGGATGCGGTTGCAAACGTCTATGCGGCGGAGATCCATCTGAGTGAACTGCGGAGAGCGAGGCAGATGCTAGGGGTCTATGTAAAGCGGTTCGGCAAGAAGCTAAAGGGAGAGAACAGGGTCATGGTAGCCCAGATCGGCAAGATCGTCGAGTCGTTGAGCGAATGTCTAAGCGGGCTCCTCGAGGCCAAGGTAGGATTGATTGCTGCCCTTGAAATGATGGCGCTAACTTGTGTCCAGGGCGAGCAAGGCATTATCGACTCCAACGCTGTACTGAAAGCGCGAGGTGCCGACCAGATCAACCTTTACCAGCTGATCAAGTACATCCAGGACTCGAAGCTGGCCTTCAAGGTTGAGAGCTACATCAGTCACGCGGAGCAAGAACAGGAGTCTTCGACTGTCTCAACCGCCCCAAAGACCACAACGGCACCCGTTTTTCACACTCTCGTCTCGTTCCTCACTGCACTCACGAACCTGAGCGCTGAAGGTCGCATATTCTACGAGAAGCTTCCCGGGACTCCGCCCGACATCAAGCTCTCCTACCTCCTCCTTTCCCCAACGCACGCCTTCTCCTCCATCGCCTCCGCCGCCCGAGCAGTGATCCTCGCCGGCGGAACCATGTCCCCCTTCGACGATTACAAAACGCACCTCTTTCCGACGCACCCTCCTGATAAAATTACCACCCTCAGTTGCGGACACGTCATCCCCTCAACCAACCTCTTCGCCTGGACCCTCGCCTCAACCAAACCCATCCCACCAGGAGGCAGCAGCACCACTACCGTGGCTACCCCAGACAGCTTCGAATTCAGCTTCCAAAAACGCAAAGACCCGACTATGATCCGCCAACTGGGCCTCGCCCTCCTCAACATCTGCTCCATCGTCCCCGACGGCGTGGTCGTCTTCTTCCCCAGCTACAGCTACCTCGACGAGGTCGTCGCCACCTGGCAGACCTCCGACCCTTCCTCTCCCGCTGGCACGATCTGGGACCGTCTCGCCGCGAAAAAGACCCTCTTCCGCGAGACCAAGGGCGCGGCGAGCGAGGAGATTCTGCAGCAGTACAGCGATGTGATCCTCTCGCCGCCGCCGAAAGCAACCAATATCCACAACGACAAGAACACCAAAAACACTCACAGCGCTTCCCGCAGTAGCGGCGCGGTTCTCCTCAGCGTGGTAGGCGGCAAGCTGTCCGAGGGCATCAACTTCTCCGACCGGCTGGGGCGGTGCGTGGTGGTGGTCGGTCTTCCGTATCCGAACGTCAATGCGCCGGACTGGAAGGCGCGGTTGGAATACATTGAGGCGACGACGCTGGCACGGCTGCTTGGTAACCCAGAAGGAGAAACTGACAGTGGGAACGGTGGTGGTCTCTCGCGAGCGGAAGCCCAGGCACAGGCGAAGCACGCGGCCAGAGAGTACTACGAGAATGCGTGCATGCGGGCGGTCAACCAGAGCATTGGGCGGGCGATACGGCATCGCGGGGATTATGCGGCCGTGGTGCTGGTTGATCGGCGGTTTGCGCTGGAGAGGACAAGGGGGAAGTTGCCTGGGTGGATTCGGGAGGGACTGGTGCAGGGCGCGGAGGGGAGGGGCGTGCAGGGGCTGATGGGGGGGTTAGGTTTGTTTTTTCGGGAGAAGAAGGAGAGGGGTTGATTTAGGCAGGAAGGTTGAGTGGTGGGTGTGATGAAGAGTTTGCTGTTCACCAAGAGGACAATTGGGCATCACGGCCGTGTCTTCTGGACGTGCAGAAGCAGAGGCGAATGAAGATCAGGCGTACCCGCGGTTACCCAGTAGGTAGGTATCTTCACTTTTCGCCGACACTTCCTCTCTGACCACTCTCCACCATTGGCACTTCACAGTCATCTTGGCTTCGTGTGACAAAACGTCCCTTCTCTGTGGCTCCTGACATTCCCGCTTGAATATTGCACTTTTGCGGCATTGGCGACAGCCGGTGGCCACCTCAAAATCGGTCATCAGTCGGTTGCCCATGCATGTTGGCGGCCAAACAACCTCAACCTGAAGCCGGCCACCCCCAACCGCAGTACAGCCGTGGCGGCGACAGAGACGGCCGAAGCACAGGCCATACGATCGGTGGCCTCCAAGACCCTATAATTAGTGCTGTTTCAGTCCGAGTTTGTCTGGCAGCATGGCCGAGAAATGAGCAACCCTGTAGTCAAATTTGGTCTGCGGCGTTGCGGTGGGAGAGGTTGCCGTTGATTGCCAGGGGCAGGTTTCGTTTGTTACCTACCAGAGCGTTACCCGAAAGTCACTTGTCCAGAATCTCTCAGTCAGGCGCATGCTTCCAAAGTGTCATTAGTACCGTGGCCTTGAGCGCTGGGCTTCGAGACACCGCCTCGCCTTGCCAGCCGCCGGCTCAAACGCAGACCCAGCAGTGGGAGCGGAAGCAACACATGCAGCCCTGTTTTCGCCCCGAAGAGAAGCCCAAACTTGAAACATGCTGCGAAGGACGGCGAACATGGTCATGTTGCCGTGGCGAAGAGCAGGTCTGACCTGCCAGATGCTCACCCACGATTGACCAAGGCAGGTATAAAGGAGCAGGACGCCGTCTCCAAAGGGAGTCATATCAGACCCTTCGGCTGCACCTTATTCTTTGCGTTTCAGCTGCACCACCATCCGTCACTCAGCAAACCCGACCTCTCTCGCTTGTCTTCTCCACGCCTGCTCTCTCTGTTCCATGTAAGACGCCAAAAGATATTCTCATTTGCTTTCCATCTTCTTTGACACTGTCACAGTCACCGTCACCGTCTGCTACCGTCGCCTGCCTCCTTCTTCTCTTAGGCCTCGGACGAGATCCTCTTGTCCTGCTGCACGCCGAGCACACTTGTAAGTTGTAAGCTCAATGCCTACCACCAGCAAAGTGCCCCAAACTCACGAGTGACAGAACTTCTATCATCCAAGATGGCTCCCCGTACTAGTGGAAGCAAGGCCGCTTCCAGCGGGAGTGGAGGCAAGACCGCTGCCGGCCGAACTGGAGGCAAGACCGCTGCCGGCCGAACTGGAGGCGAGGGCTCTGGCAGCGGAAGCGGAGGCAAGGGCTCTGGCAGCGGAGGCAAGAGCGGAAGCAGTGCCGGATCCATGCCTGAACCCAGCGGTTCCGATAATTCGCAGCCAGGAAAGCGACCCGATCCAAACTGCGAAGTTTGCTTGGACTCCGGCACTTGGGAGGAGCAAGTTCCCATCCGGGAAATCCATGAGCCTTGCAGCACGTGCAATGGCACTGGGAAACAAAGCGACTGTACCTGTCCGCGTAGACGGGGTTGTACAAGGTGTAGGGAGCGCCTTCCGTACTATCCGGACTGCCGTCGCTGCGCTGGCCACAGGCGGGTTTCCTACACCGTGTACAAAACTGAAATACGCAGGTGCCCCTGTATGAGCTATTACTGAGGGGAGAGAAGAGTTGTTGTGATGGATTGAGTTGGTGCTAGCTACCGGAGGCTGGTTCCTGCAAAGAACATAGGAGACAGAAGGCAGGAGACAGGAGAAAGGAGACAGGAGAAAGGAGACAGGAGAAAGGAGACAGGAGAAAGGAGACAGGAGAAAGGAGACAGGAGAAAGGAGAAAGAGGAAAGGGGAAAGGGGAAAGGGGAAAGGGGAAAGAGGAGGATCACCGTGGTGGTCAGGGTTGGGGTTACGTATGGGTGTGGTTATGAAGCACGGTCCGAAGAGGCCGCCTCAATAGGATTGCCCTGTGGCCGGTCCACCGCAATGTCAGGCACTAGTTCCCTTTAGCTTTCTGAGTGCCCGGGCGTCTTTGGGATACTGTCCAAGAACTCAAGCCAAGTCTGCCCCTCTTTCGCCCTCAGTAGCCAGCTGTCTACCGATCTCACAGTCGAGGGGTATTCAAACCTCGCCCACACATCGGGCGGGACACGCGCCTTCACCCATTCCGCCACCTCCGGATGGTCCCTCACGAAGCGGAGGAGCTCCTCAGTCATGGTCAGGCCACAGAGTAGGGTATCGCGTAGCATCTCCCGCCGGACTTCAATCTCCAAGGCAAGCGACGGGACTTTCTTGGGGGCGGTTTCTCGCCGACGAGGAAGATTCGTCTCTGGCGCCTTGCGAATCTGCGGTGGCGGAGTTCGCGACGTACACGACGAGGGAGCGGATCGTGTATTGCAACACTGGAGCGGTCAGTTGATCGGGGAGCTTGGAAATTGAAACAAGTAGTAGGAATTTCCACAAGGCGAGCTTCTTCAGGACAGGGACTGACAATTCCGTGCCGGTCCACGGGTACCAGAGCACAGGCGGATCCGGCGGCGGGGAATTCGGCTCTGGCCCATAATGGTCGACGAGAAACCAGCAGTCCACGTTGTCCACCGTCAAGTGGCATTGGTGGCTCCAGGTGAACTCCTGGAGGCGGTCGAAATCTCGGTGCTAGACGCGCTGGCAGATCAGGTTCTCCATGGCGTCGTGGCGCTCCTCATACTCAGTGTTCTTGTCCCCCGGGACGAGGTGGGTTTTGGTTTGGACCAGCACTCGGACGGGGCGGTCATCCTCGGGTTTGTCAGGCCGGGTGTTGACGGCGATTTCGGGCTCGGTGGCGGAGGCGAAGGCGGCAGCCTCTGGCGGGGAATCGACTAGCTCGGTCGGTTGCAGAGACTCGGGCTGTTGGTCAACCATTGAATCTGGATTTAATTTCGCTGCGATGGAACAGCGATCGCTCAGGAAGGTCTGTGGTGGTGGGTTGTGTTCTCGGTTTAGAAAGGTGATCAAGGTTTGGTTATTATCTGAGAAATGCTGGCTGGTTCTTGATGGGATGAGTGCGCAGAGGAGGAGCTGCGCTTGGTTGTGAGTTTACTGCAGTGCGGAACACTTCTGTACATACAGTTCAACGCCTGAGGCGGCACAGCCGGCGAAGTCACGTGGAGACGCACAGGTTGCGTTTTTCTCATGTTGTTGCTCTATCTCGACGACAGACTTTGAGACAATAACTATCGCGTTGTTTGAGACCATTATTTTGTTGGATTCTGCTGGCTGGCACTCAAGGGGTGGCATGTTGGGCAATTGAATGGCCCACCTACAGTACCATGTCGCCATGTCAGCCCCTGCTGGATAAGACGCCGTAAGTAATCTGTAAATCAGGCGTGGTATTGAGCCCCAGTTGATGGACCCGTCTTCATTTCTCTCTCTCACACACACAAACTCATACTTGCAAATGCTCTCTTCTATCTCCGGCTTCCATGATCTGGCCCTGCCGTGGCGCCCTACCGACTCCCGTTTGGATGTTGTCGGGAAGTGTTGTCGGGAAGTTGAGGCGGCGGTGGCACCTTGCCGTGGCGCCCCTGCTGGGATGGCCGTCGCTTCGGGTCGCTGACCCGAGGTGGAGTGGGGCCGTCCAGAGTTTCAAAAGGCGGGTGGGGTGGGTTCTGTCGGCTCATGGAAGGGGGGTGGGGGGGCAAGGGGGTTGCAGGCATTGCCCTTTTTCCTTTCTTTCATTCCTTCTCCTTTTCCGTGCTTTTCTTTTGGTCCAATTTTCGATGAAAAGGGTCGTGCCAGGGCAAGTGGCCGCGGTCTGCTGGATGTGGATGCATTGGCCGACGGTTATTTTTGGCGAATCTGATCTGCAAATGGCGAGTTTTGTTTACATTACTGGTGCGTACCCAAGTGTCTTGGATTTGCTGGTTCAGACGTTTGCAGGTCGGCGAGATCTGCGTGGTTCCTGCTTCGTGCCGTCGTCGTTCGGTCTTGCTGCCGCCGCTCCCCGTCCCCGTCCCCTGAGGTTCTGAATGCGCATGATCCGCGCTCAAGACAGAGCGTGCCGTCTGTGCGCCAGTTCGTTTCTGGTAACGGCCTGTGGGGAAGACCGTTGGCGACCCGCATGGAAGTTTTCCAGAAGTTCCAGGTTTCACCCGTTCCGCGTTCCGCGTTCCGCGTTCCTCGTTCCACGGAGCGAGGCGGTGACAAGGCTAGCGTACAGCTCTGCCTGGGGGCGGACGCACGAGACGGAAGCCATCACAAGCCAAGCGAAACGTCGGATATGAGATCCTTGCGACTCCGTACTCGACACTGGTCGAGTGATTCGTCATTGGAATTAGTCTCGCCACACGTGGCCTGGAAAAACAGCCATCTTCAAAAGTCCAATCTTGGTTCCTCTTTCGGTGTCCCCGGAGACCGGCAGACGAGGTTCCACCTTCCGGAGCCAAGAGATCTGTGCCAGTGGCCCAACGCCCCGATCGAGAGCGCTAACTTTAACACGGACAATTGACCAGAACGGTACAGAATAATGAATGGAGCATAGTGCAGTGTAATTTTGGTCTTCGTTCACCGACAAGAGTGGAATTGGTTGCTTGTTTCCCTCGGTTATTTTATTTTTATTTTCTTCTCCACCCGACCGACGCCTCTGGCCCCTTCGTTCGCCCGCGGTTCGCCATGTGGTCGGCTGCATGCTGTTCTCGTTCGAGCAAGGTTCCTCGCCAAGACGTTGCAGCGTGGGAATCCTGGGGTAGCATGGCCCTTGGCAAGCGACATGACAAGTCTAGCTCTGCGGAGACACCTCGCCGAGATCACATGAGCAAATTTGCATTCCTCACCGATGAAAGAGCCCCTCTTGTTCATGGCAGGAGCGGCAGCCCAGTTCCAGTTCCTCTCTCATGCAAATCCTGGCAAGACGCTGAGTCGCTGACACTGCTCCGGAGGGCCGAGGGACATACACACACGACACGACCACTCATTGATCTCGCATTCTGCCCGCCACGCAAAAAACCTGGGTTTGGGCATTTCCTAGGGTTGGTTCCGCAAAGGGAAACCCAAAAGAAAAAAAGAACACGCAGCTAAGACGCAGAGAGGACAGGGCGCTGAAACGGTTCGTCTGATCCAGCGAAAGCTAAAAAGAGGGCCCAAGCAGCAGGCCGCAGTTGCGTGTCCTGCAAAGCATTGAAGTACTGCCCTGCGCGCGCACACACCGGTCTGCACCCCTGGGGTCTGGTCCCGATCCCATATCACCTTAGCCGGAGCCGACAAATCCAAAATCCACCCTCATCATCCCACCTCGTCGCCCGCACTTCCTGGTCTCCTTCTGCAACCGCAACCACCTCCCAAAGCCTGGCAGAACGTCGACTTAGACATCTCGCCAACAACGGCAGTTTATTAACCGACATCGAAAGAGTGGAGCTGTAACGGCATTCCTTCCATCGCACCCCAGCGACAGCGCCCCAGTTGCCCGGGTCCGTCAACCACAGGCTAAATACCCGCTCCACAACCGCAACAACGGTAGTAGCAGCACCAGGAAGAGCAGGACAAGCAGCAGCAGCGGGAGCAGCGGCAATTCCAGCAGCACCAACAGCACCAGGAGGAGGAGGGAGCAGCCCGTAGCAGCCCGCCACAGTCAGCGCTGCCGGCCGCTGTGCCGCGGCACACCCCTGAGTCCCAATGGTCGGCCTTTACGACGACCCGTTCGCCTATGACGGCTCCGACTTCAACGCCTTTTTGGCACAGGACCAGTTCGCCTCGGGTTCTTCCCCAGAGGACTTCCACGTCACCCACACCCCCACCGAACCGCACTTTCCAGCCGCCATCCACCCGCTCAAGGGAATACCACGCCAGCAGCAGCAGCAACATCACCCCTACCAGCTCTCCCCCACCGATCCCCTCCACCCCAGCCTCGAGAATGCCCTCCAGCCGCACCACCTTGGACGTTCAGCACCCACCAGCTTCCCAACCTCTGCCGCCCAGCACGGCGGCCTGACCATCAACACCATGGGCCTCTCCTGGACACCGCACAGCAACAACAATAACAGCAATGCCAACCCACCACCATCACACCGCCCCATGCAAATCGACCAAGACCTCGACCCCACCGCCAACCACCACCACCAACAGCAGCAACAACAGTCACAACAACAACCCCCAACAGACCAACCCGACATCCAAAACCTCCTCGCAACACTGCAATCCGAGCTCCGCCAGGCAAGCCTCGACCGCGACGCCGCCCGACTGCAGCTGAGCAGCGTGCGCAACGAGCTGTACGCGGCGCGCCAGAACGAGAAGCGCCTGCGCGTCGAGCGCGACGAGGCCCGCTCCCAGGCCGAGTTCCTCGGCGCCGAGCGCGTCAAGACCAAGCAGCTTGAGGGGCGGCTGAGGCGGGAGAGGAACGAGGCGAGGTTGGCGCTGATCCGGAAGGAGGTTGGTGCTTCTGGGGGGGGGGCTGGTGGGGTCGGGAGTGTGGGGAGGAAGGGGGGGAAAAAAGCTGGCGGGGTGGGGATGGGGGGTGCTGGTGGTGGTGGTGGTGGTGTGGGGGTTGGAGTGGGTGGTGTGGATAGTCAGGGCGAGGAGGGTGAGTCGCCTGAGACTGTGTTGGGTGAGCATTGAATGAATACCTTGTGGAGAGAGAGTATGTGGGTTGGTGGAGATGGAGATGGGCGACAGATGGAGGGGTTGACACCAAACTGACACCGAATTGGAGTGGGATGGATGAATCGGGCACTCGACGAGGCTCTGGACGACTGGCAGAATGCAAAGGGGGAAGACGATACCATGGACGGATAACAACAACGACAACAGCGGTATACCATTTTTATAATCCGGAGAAATAAGGGGGTGTGGCCTGGTGGGAGGGAAGGGAGTTTGTTTGGTTTTTGTTGGGGGTTTTTGGACATGCAAGGTGTCACACTGCAGGGAGCTTCTTGGTAGTGAAAATAAGGGGGTAAAGTTGCCATGTTCTTTACAAAGGAGAGCTGCTCTCTGGAGCTGGTAAATATACAAAAGAAAACCCCCTCTACCTGCATACCAAGCTTCTTGGATTCTCCACCAAGCTCTCACGTGCCTGTCACGCTAATGAGAGCTTACCAAAGCATGGTTTAGCTGCAACACACCCCCCAGTTGGGCCGCGCGCGCGGCTCAACTGTAGATATCGCCAGCTTCAAATCGTGGTGTTGAGGCCGATCGTTGGTGGTTTGTGGTCTGGTCGCCCATACCTGGGGGATGTTTTGGGAGCCAATTCTGACCAATCAGAAGCCAGGATTCTGGGGTTCCCAGCTCCCAGTATTTCTACCACCTTCGTGGCTGGTCGCGCGACCAACCTTTCAACCCACAACATCACCACCACCAACAACAACAACAATAACAACAACAAAATACCCTTCCTCGCCGACATCGAGATGTCGGGCTCTGCGTCGCCGTCCCCTGCTCCCGAGCTCCCGCCCGCTGCCTCGCCGGTACCCCCGCAACAGCAGCAGCAGCAGTCGCCGCAGCAGCGGCTGCCCTCCTCCCCCGCTGTGCCTACGTGAATAATTCCTTCGTTTTCAAGCTCTCGAGCTAGGCTAATCAGCCCTTTAGCGAGAACAAATATCCGAAAGCTGGCGAGCGTGCGGAGCCCTGCGTACGCTGCACGCGCTCAGCTCTTGCCGGCCGCGCCTCTGGCGCGTGTTTCGACCACTCGGGCCCTCGTGGTCAGCGTTGCTAGGCTTGCTCCCAGCACAACCATAGCTACGTTCCTCTATAGGCTCTCATTTCGCAGCTCTCGTTCCTTCACAAGCGGTTGGTTAACCTCAAAGCAGCCCAGAAGCCGCCATCCCCCTCGCCGCCGCCTAGAAGGAACTCCTTCTAAGATAGAACCCGGTAGGTTCTTCATCCCTCTTTTTCCAGCTTTCGGACTAATATTTCCTAGCTCTCTAGCCCGCCAAAGCTCTACGCGAGGTGCGCAAAGCGCTGCGCTCGCTGCTCGAGGAGCAGCAGGAGGAGGAGGAGGACGTGGAGATGGAGGAGGAGGAGGAGGAGCAGGAGCAGGAGAGGGAGGAGGAGGAGCTAGCCCCGCACCCTAAGGTGGTTGGGGAGCTGGTGATCGCGCTCTGGCGTGAGCTCAACCGTGGCCGCGGTTGAGTTCGCTGGCGCCTAGCTTTCCGTGGTTTTTTTTTTTTTTAATTTTTTAAGATACCCGCGTCTAGGAGCTCCGTCTGGCGCTCGGGAGCTCGGCTCCCTCAATCAATTGCTCTTGCCCCTCGTATTCTCGGCGTTGACTATATACTAAATGCTCTAGAGGTTTAGAAGAGCTCTGAAGTGCTTAAACTTCTGCCTCGAGAGCTGCTTAGTCAACCCATCAGCTAGCATTTACCCTATTGGTAGATAGACCACCTCGAAAGCTCCTCTTGTACGCTCCTGGCGAAGCTATATATTGTGGATATCAACGTGCCGAAGCCTGGTATTCATACGCTCCCCCTCTGCCACAACCAGTCGAATCGTTTGTTGGTTGTCGTAGAAGATGGTCCACAGCTCTAAGAGCTCGAAAGCGAGATCTCGGAACAGTCTCTAGAGCGCCATTGTCTCTTTTCCAGTGCTCGCGAGAGCTAGGAGCTCGGCTTCAGTGGATGACGTGGTCATAGTGGCCTGGCGTGTAGCCTTCTATGCAACAGCTCCTCCAAATAACGAGATGATGTATCCCTAGGATGACTGGCGGGTGTCGGCATCGTCGGCGAAGGAAGAGTCTAATACAATGGCCAAGAGCTGCGCAACAAGCTCTCCCCTATATTGAATTCCTAGGAATCTCGTATTGTAAAGGTATCGAATCACCTGCTTTGCACCCAATAGGTGTTTAGGAGCTAGGTTTGTAAGGAATTGGGAGAGCTTTATAGCGGCAAACGCCACGTCTAGTCTAATCATAATAGCGCAGTAGAGAATCGATCCTACGAGCTCCTGGAACTCCTTGATCTCCAGCTTGTTCGCCTGTCTACTGAACTTCTTGAGCTCTTCACTTCCAAGGGGCATTGAAGGGAAGCTCCCTTCTGCAAGACTGTACTGTTTGGCGATCTTTTCGATGTACTGGTCGTGAGCGAGCCAAACCTTTCGAGCTCTCTGGTCTCTGACCACCCTGATTCCAAGGAACCAGGCAATATCGCCCTACTCATGGACCTTGTAGGCCTTTCTGATTCCCTGTATCACAGGCTCTGCAGTTTTCGAGTTGTTCTTGTGGTACAGGACCAGGATGTCATCGACGTAGAAGACGACGATCACACGCTTGTCTTTACTCATAAAGAGGTAGGGTTCCTCGCTAGATAGCTCCATTCCTAAGCTCTTAAGAGTCTCTATAAAGTGACGGTACTATAAGAGCGGCGAGTCTCTTAAGCTGTATAAAGCTGTTTTAAGCTTTATATACTTTCCTGGCTTCTTGAATCTATCTGGGAGCTTGCAAAAGACTAGCTCTCCGTCCTCTCTTTTAGCGTTGAGGAAGGCTTGTACTATATTAAACTACTTGACTTCTAGGTCGAAGTAAGCTGCTAAAGCTATTATAAGCCGGAATGACCGCGCTGTAAGCGTTGCTACGTAGGTGCTCTCTAGAGAGTTGATATCTTGTATATCTCCTTGTACGCAAATGTATACCTTGCACTTGTTGAAGCAGCCATCTTGGTTGAATTTGTAGGTGAATACCTATTTTAGGGGTAGTGGGCGCTCGGTGGCCTGCTCTCGCGGGATTTCCTCCTACGTTTGCCTGCTTACGAGCTTTTGAATTTCCTCGTGGGCAGCTGTTTTGAACTCTTCTCCCTTTGGGTGGTTGTAGAGGTCTCTCTACCTACTTGGAACTTTGACAAAGTCTTCCACCCACTAGGGAGCTCGTTGACATATTGCAGCGGCCACTACCACGTACAATGTTTAGTATTGGTCTCTGTTTAAGAGCTCTTCCTGTTGATCAGGCAGGAAAGTCTCACGAAAGAGGCGCTATATCTAGCTCTCTAGACCAATCTTCGGCCAGGTAGCTTGAACGTACTTTAGGTTCGGTTTCTAAGCTCTCTTGCTTCTTCTCGTTGGAGGGCTGTAGTCAATCCTTGGCCTTCTTCGTGGTAGAGAGCTTGGTCCTGGTTGCTCTAGCTGCTCTGGCGGCTCTACAGCGCTCTCGGGTGTAGAGTCTAGGGCGGCTAGCTCCTCTTTATAGAGTTCAACCTCATCTCTTGCTTCGCTATTGCTATCTAGCTCGCTCGAGGCCGTTTGCTAGAGCTCTCTATACTCCAGCCCCCTGCTCCTTTCCTCAGGAGCGTCCCCATCTCCCACCTTTGTAGAGCTCTTTAGCGGAAGATCTAGTTCTAGGGACTGTTCAGGGGTCAAGAGTCTACTACGCGCTTCTTCCAAGGTGTTCCTATCGTCTTTAGGAGCTTCTAGTTGCGGCCCCACCCCCGAGTCTTGACCTAGTTGCTCCTGAGAGCTGGGTTCTAGCTCTTGAGCTGGTGGTAGCTACGCCACCATAATGGAATCTCTGATAGGTTCATTGTTCGCTAGAGCCTATAGCGTTTATAGAGCTCTCATCTCTGGACTAGTGTCCTAGTCCTTATCGTCCTGCTTGAGGAGGTCCGCCTCCCTGCTTGTGATTGTGTAAGGCAGATTCTCCAGCTCCTCGCTAGTACGATAGAATATCTCCTCATCAAAGGAGACGTTGCAGGTGATGATGACCCTCGTAAGCTCGGGAATCTATATACGGAAGATGTTGGAAGCTTCGTAGCCAACAAGATACCCAATGTAAGCTCGTAGGCGAACTTTATATCCTCTATAGTCTTTCCTAGCTTCCTGGTCCTTCTCGAGTATGTAAGCTCTATAGCTATATACGAAGGTGTTGCTCCAGTCAAGGCGTAAATCAGCGGTCAGAGAGCTCACGTAGTTCGGCTCCTAGAAATGGAAGTACTACGAGAACCAGGTCAGGAGCACCTCGTTCAGGCTCTTGAATTGATTTCTCTAGCTTAGGCTAAGGTTGATCAGGTGGGCTGCAGCTCTAGTAGTCTTATACCACAGCTCCTTTGGCAAATTCGCTGCGAGTCCCATTACAAGTATACGCTTTGTTATCTCTTGCCCAGCTCTCTCAATCGCCCCGTTGGGCTTATGAGTGTTGGAGGGCGTAGGTTCGATTTCGATGCCCAGCTCGCGAGCCCACCTTTGGTACTCTGTTTGCCCTCTGATTCCAATCGTTCCTGGCTCTCTGTCTTGTCGGAACTTGTAGATCGAAAGCCTATACTATCGCCTTACCCAGCTCTCAAAACGCTGGAGCTAGGTGTAAATCTCTATGCCTGTTTTGTTGGGAAGGGGGAAAGGCCACAGCTTTCCACTATACTCGTCCTTGATCACAAGCAGGTAAACGGAACTGTCAAGAGCTGGAGGGTACTCGAACAGGTCCCAACAGACCCTCTAGAACGGCCGCATCGAGCGGTTTTCTAACATGGTCCTCGAGACCACCTAGGAAGCGTGTGCTCGAGCACAGCTCTCGCACTTAACCCGCGCTATCCCATTGATCTTGACGTTCCACGCGCTGCGGACGAGGTGACGGAGAGCTTCTAGACCAAGATAGCCAGCTCTTAGGTGCCAGAGCTCTTTGGTATCTTCTCTTGGGCGCTTGGTGGCCTTGCTTCTTGACTGCCGCAAGCGGCCCAACGCTTCTTTCATTGTTGCTTCAAACATCACGATGCCTGCAAGGCTTACTGGGACCTGGGGGTAGGTGGAAAGAGGCTTGTATTCGAGAAAGGCGAGGTTGTGGTGGCTCTCAAGCTGCGCAAGCTTGATGCTAGTTTGGAGCTCTTTTCTATACCGCAGGGAGCAGTCGAGCCTACAATACCAGACATTAGAGCGGCGAAGTAGAGCTTCGGAGACGATGTTGACATAGAATCCCTCTACAACCGCCACATCTTCTAGAATCAGGTCCTCTGTTCGAGAGCCGTATGCGCCGTCTAGAACGTTCTTGATGACCCTCTTGCCCTTCCCCTTGATTGGGAAGCTCGCCATACCGGCAAGCACCTCCTCTCCCCTGCTTACAAGCTTGAATAAGTCCTTCACCAGGAGCTCCTCGCTGTTGACCAGGTGGACTGCACTGTAGTTGTCGATCAGTGTGCTGTTCGAGAGCGGGTGCCTGGCTGCTTCGTAGCGGCTGGAATCGACGGAGCAGACCATTGCCCACGTTCCTAGCTTTCCCATAATGGTTGGGTCCATCACACTCGCGTTGATTGAGCCTGGGTAGGAAGGGGAGCTACTCGGCTTGCTCTTTTGGGCTTGACCGCCAGTCTGAGCCCCGTACTTCTCTTGTAGAGAGCTCCGCAGCTCATTAAACTTAGCGTCATTCAGCCGCTCTCGGATTTCTTGGCACTTCTTTTCCCCAGCTCTCGCGCGTGGAGAGCCCCTGCCGGTCCAGGCTTTCTTGAGCGTGTCGCACTCATCGGCCTTCTAAGGGTGTTGTTGGTGGTTAGCTGGTCTGTAGGGGCAAGGGTTACCCTTGCCGCAAGCTCCCTGTTGGTTGGAACCTTTGGTTTTCGGAGCTCCTTCAGCGTCGTTAGCTCTCGAATCCTTACCTAGTTCCGCTGCTCGGAGGCTCGTACTTGCAAAGATCCCTAGAGCCGAGGTGCCTTCCCTGCTCTTATTCTCCTAGATAAGAAGGCCAAGCTAGTGGGAGTACTGAAGGAGGGTAGGTGGCTCTCCCCTGTAGCTCGCCTCCCCGAGAGCTTCAAAACGGATGATATCCTGGAGCTACTATCTTGCCTAGTCAGGGGCGATCCTTTCTATGACTGCGCTGAGAAATTCCTTGCGGCCGCAAATGCCCTCGAGCTCTGGGATTTTGAAGGAGCCCGCCTTGAAGAACGCGATCTTCCAATCCTAGTACCAAGCTTCCACGTTGATCCCTCGCTTGGTGGTGCGTTGGAGTATAGCTCTGTATTCCTCAGCGGCTGTGAGCTTCTCTGTGGCGTCGCTGGGCGCAATCATGAGCTTGAGGTGCTGGAAGAGCTCCCGGGGGCCCGTTTTGTCGTCCTGGAGCATCTGATACCTGGCGGCATTCAGGAGATCTGGAGCCACAGAGCTGTCCATCCAGCTCGTGATCTTCGCGCGGCGGCTCCTCCCTTTCTCCTACAGGGAGAGCTGGGTGTAGTAGTCGGCTTGCATGCGCCGCTCCTCCATCAGGATGTCGCTCTCGGTGACTGGGACCTTCGTCGGCTGGTGTTTCCCCTGGCGCTGTTCGGTAGGGAGAGCCTCCCACGCAGCCATGAGAGCCTTGAAATCGCGTTCATTTTTCTCCTTGGCTGCTCTCTCGGCTGTTCCGCGTTCGGGGACCTCCGGCTCCCTGGGTTCTTGCGTTTGGTTCGAGGGGTCGATGTACTTCCAGACGTCTTGTTCAACCGCCTTGCTCTTGAGGGCGATGTACCATTCGGTCCAGTTGGTTCGGTCCTTGAGGATGACCCTCTGCGAGAGCTCGGTTGTGACCATGACGATGATGCTGGGCTCTGGAGCCTGTAAACAACAGTGGACGAAAAGAAAGAAGGGAAGAGCGAAGCTCCTAAACAGTGTCTTGGTGGCTGCGTGCGAGCAATTAGAGCGCCGGGCTCATAACTGTCACACTGCAGGGAGCTTCTTGGTAGTGAAAATAAGGGGGTAAAGTTGCCATGTTCTTTACAAAGGAGAGCTGCTCTCTGGAGCTGGTAAATATACAAAAGAAAACCCCCTCTACCTGCATACCAAGCTTCTTGGATTCTCCACCAAGCTCTCACGTGCCTGTCACGCTAATGAGAGCTTACCAAAGCATGGTTTAGCTGCAACACAAGGGTTGTCTTTGGGTTTTGGGTTCTTGGGTTCTTGGGTTGCGCTGTATCAAACGTTCCGGTCAGGCATGAGTGAGTTAGTGTCAGTCTTGTAAATGGCTTTGGTATGTCGGGAAATGTGGATGAAGCTCTTTTTTGTTATTAATGAGTGATGCTTTGCTGCAGTGAGGTTACATGTATGATTCCGATGAGTCGAATTAGTTCAACTTCAGCTCGTTTTGGGCCCTAATAAGGGTTCTGGTCTGGTCTGGTCTCGTCTCATTTGCGGTCTGGTGCTCTGGTGCAGATTGGATGAGTGCTCAACCTTTGCCGCTTGTTCAATCCAAGATCCAAGACAGCGGACACGAGCCTCCAACCCGGGTCCCTCTCCCCAATGTGTCCACCCCCCTCCCAACTGTCAAAGAAGTCTTCTACCCCGAAAGGTCTGTGTCGTGCTCATACGTGGATATTAAAAACTCACCATCCCTGCTCCGCCTCGGGATCACCGATTTGGGACGTAATGAAGTACGAGCTTTTAAGCAGATGAGTCCGTTTGCGAGAGATTTCAGACCATTCCGTACCAAGGACGGCTACATCGGCTACGGAAGCCAGGAGGTGCAAGAGGGAGACATCGTCTGCGTGTTGGCGGCGTCGACGGTACCTGTTACCCTGCGCCAGGTGGGAAATCATTATCTGTTTGTCTCGCTCTGTTATGTGCTCGGGTGTATGGAGGGCGAGGTGTGGCCGATGGTGGAAAGCGGGCAGCTTGTTCTCTAGCAGTTCGACATCCGTTAGGTTTGTCGTGGTGTTTGGATTCTCAGTCGCCGGGGAGATGACAGGCCAACACATGCGAGGGTCTACGGGTTGTCCAGGGTAATGCCGATCCTGTCTTGCGTCTTCAAGAAGATGGTGAACCAACGGGATGACAGCCGGGGAAATAACATTCTTGCTCAGTGTGACCAAGGTTGGCAGAAGTGTTCATTCGCTGTAACTTGTTGCCTGTTCGTGATATGTTGAGAATTACAAACAGTGAGGGCGGCTCTCAAAGCCAGCGCTTTTCGATGGCGCTATCAAGCGGCCCTCTCATCCGCCCCTTTTCCACCGCAACATATCCCATTCCTTGGTGGTTTGTAGTACTAGTATTTGCTATGAAATTGTCAGCTAGGGAGTGAAGATATGCTCTCGCAGACCAAAACTCACCCTGTATGTCTTGTACCATTCCCTGGATGATGGGCCCCTTTCCTGTTCCCAGAGCAGGATCTCACATCACTTCTTTAACCCAGACTTCGAAACAGCCGACCTTGGCTCAAGGCACCAGTATGAGGCTTCGTTTCCTCCAACCGTCTTCCGCTGTCTTAGTCGTCCGGCCACGGGGGCATGCCTTCTCCTCCATCCTCCTGGCCGTCCCCAAAGTAGTACGCCGCCGACCTCGGCCTCCCCAACGTCGGACTTTCTCCCCTCCCCCTCTCATCTCTCCTACTTTCACACGAATGCCAATTCGATGGTCCCGCCTCGCTAAGCTCAGGCCCGCCATCAACACCAATACCAACCCCAGGCCCACCACCACCCCCCTCCCTCCAGTTTTCCACCCGAAACCCCTCTCTCCCCAGTCCACCATCACCATCCTCCTCCTCCTCTTCTTCTTCCTCCTCGTCTCCAACCCCCCCATCAAAAATATCCGCAAACGTATAACAAGCCACACACCCCTGCCCCGTCTCCCTCAACTGCAAATCAAAATGCTCATTCCCAATGACAGGATACGCAAGCAACAGCTCCGCAGCCTCAGGGGGCTGGTCGTGCTCGGGACGGCCGGGGACAAGCATCTCGTCGTCACGGAACATGTCCAGTGCTGTGTGCAGGCCGCAGAGGAGTTCGTCAATTATTTCGCCGTGGGTGCGTGGCGGGGTGGGGGTGTCGGGTGGGAGGGTCTGGCGGTGCAGGTGCATGTATGTTGCTGTGCGGGCGGCTTCGTAGTATTCTGTTTGGTAGGTTATGCTGTTTTTCCCTCTCCGTCTTGGTTAATACGGAGTTGGACTTTGTGATGGGGTAAAGGGGCTCAGGGGTCAAGGGGCTACAAGGGAGGGGTGGGGTTAATACATACAAGGTGCAGTAAGCAAACTGACGGAGGTGAGGTTGGACCGACTCGTGCAGGGCGTCGAACTTGTTGCCATAGCTGTCGGTTTTGTGGCTCAGCACGGACTGGGTGAACTGCATGACTTGCGGGTAGACGGTCATTTGGAAGTGGAAGGCGCAGCAGTAGAGGACGGGCAGACTCCGTGTCGTGTGGATGCACCCCGGCGTGCCGCGCCGTTTGCACGGCCGCACCCGGGCCGTCAGGTGGCTGCCACAGTGTCGGGTACAGGGTGGCTGAACGAAGTCGATTCTGTATGCCCTGCACATGGCTGGACGGGAGTTGTGAGTTGTGGGAGGTGATAGTTCGGGGCGTATAAGGGGCGCTGGCGTGAGGCATGGCAGAACGACAATAAGGATGGAGGACTTGGTGGTCCAGGGATGGCTGACCCAGAGGGGTATCACGGTGGCTCAAAACAACATGGTTACGCTGGAATCAGTTCATGTCTGCTCTGCATGGAAGGTGCAAAGATCGTGTTGGGCGTTCGTATCGCTTTCCCTTGGCTTGTATTGCGCATACAGTAGATACCAGGTTGGAGAGAGACTGAAGGTGCGCCCTCCTGTTACCAGATACGGTTCTTTCTCGCATGGTCATCCCAGTGTTGTGTGTAGATCTTCTGGGACAAGATTCCAAGTACCCCTAGAGTCAATTGCATACCTTGCTTGTGGTCAAGTCTGATCCACCATCCTCTTACTGTCCACACCCTGCCACATCTGTCCCATATTTTGATTAGAAAACACCACAAAACCGTATCAGACCGTTGCTTTGTTTAAATGTAGAATAGCTGATGCCAGGGAGCCCAGCTTATTCCGACCTCGATGACAAAATTACATACATGTATGAGGTGGACAATCTTTTTTCCCATGCCCCCCGCTTCTCCATCCTTCATGCGACGCCGCTCACAGCGAGCGTCGGCTTGTGCCTACATTCAAGCTTGTCTTACGGGTTTTGACATGTTGATGGCCGCGGCGCGGTATTATCTGCCAAAGACGGACCACCGAGTGGGAGAAAGGCTTCCCTTACCGAAGTGGACAGGGCAATATCGTTGGTGAGACAAGGAGTTGAGCGCAAGAGGCTTGGGACTTTCTCAGTCTCCGGTCAAAGTTTTGTCGTGGGACATCCTTGTTCGCTCAATGCGCACGTTGGGAATTCGAGGGTTCGACCCTGTGCCTGAAGACTGAGTCCTTTTGGCGGTTGCTGCCATGTTGTCTCCCCACATGTGCACCGGAAGTCCGCTTCAGGGTCTCGAGGCTTGCTTGTCGCGAGTCCTTTATCGCCCTCAATCCTTCTGTGTGTCGAGCCGAAGCGGTAAAGACTGAATTTGGGGATGACGGTTGGGTTCTCGTTGTGTTTCGCTGCTTGTCCACAGCGAGTTTCGTTTTCAGAGACCCTTGAGTCGTCGTCCAGTTTCCGCACAACGTAAGAAATAGTCGCTCCAGTTTCGCACTGTTACTCTTTCACTTCTCGACCTTGATCTCCATGGTCTTGACGATTCCTTTCAATCCTGGACCGTGCAGCGGCAAAATGACGTCCTCGTCGGTGCTGCACTTTTCCTTGCTGCCTTCCCCCTTGCTCTGTGAGTGCTCAGCTGCAGTTGCTGAGAGGATTGCAGCATCACCATGCTTGGCTGACTCCCAGTTCTTCTGCCCCTTGACCAGCTCGACGAACTGGTCCGACGTGGTATTCTCCCGCAGGCATCTTCGTGCCGAGGTGCCGGTGACGGGGAGGCGATCGAGAGCCTTGCCGGCTCGGTAGTAGTTTGCTCCGCGGTAGGGATCGAGAATGGTCGCCAGTCCCAGGGCGCGACCGAGAAGTGGGCGGAGAGTCGGGGCGCAGGCGGCAATGATGCCAATGTCGAGTTGGAGTCTGTCTTTCGGGTTGAGTGAATCCAACCATAGCTAGTTGACAGGGGGGTGACTCACGATGAAAAGAAGGGCGCGAATGGTAAGCTGCGCAAGGTATGGATTAGTCTGGGTCATTATTCAGGGCCTAGGGGTAGGAATTGGAACGCTTACAAGGTCCCGTCCGTCTCGTGCACGTAGGCAACGACGAAAACCGCCTTTGCGATCCCCAGCGCAACCTAAGTTCGTCCAGGGTTAATACCTAAGCATTACCATCGTCCTGTTGACCCGGAGTATGTCTTACGGCGCTGCCCAAGAGTTAACATGAGTCAAGGGTAAAGGATAATGACAAGGCTCACCAGTAACCCCCACTGAGAATGAGGATCAGATATAAGCGTACGCGCCTCTGCAGCTGCAGGCTCCATATCAGAGGTATCGGCATCGTAGCGAATGTGATGTCGGTAAAGATGTTGCATGCTGGAGAACCAGTGGTTGATTAGTCGACCACATGCACGGAAGCTGGTCAAAGACGCTGGCTTACCGACGTTGAACAGGCCAAAGTCCCTGTATAAGCTTCTGCTGTAACACTTGGGTCGCAGCTCGGGGTTCCATTGCCCCGCGATGGGCTTGCAGAAGGTGAGAAACGTGATGAGAGAAAATATGGTGTAGAAGCACGTAAATCCTGTCAGGTCTTCGTCAATGATTGCCAGATGCAGTCTGAAGTACAGGATGGCATCGTGATATTCTTACCAATAAGCGCCCACAGGATCCTGTTATACCAGTTTCCCCTGCTCAGCCGGAGAAGTGACAACGCGATAGATATTTTGAGAAAACCAAAGGCAAACGAGGCCTCGACGACAGACTGGATAAACTGGGCTGCGATAAGCTTCCCCCAGTTTCCCGGCGGTATCGAGTACTGGTGCTTGCCGAAGCCGTATTTGCATTGGACAATCCACGACACCAGCCCTCCTATTCCGCACAACTGATCCACGGGGATTTTGTCAGCTTGTCTACTTCATCCAGCAGAATGCAGAAAACCTTACCACAGCAAGCACCATGAAAATGTCATCCTTGCCAAAAGACCGCACCAGGACGGCGCGGGTGTAGAACCGGACCAAGGCCGTGACAAACGCCAGACTCCAGACAACGCAGACAACGGTGAGAAAAACGGCGGTGTTGGTTTCGGCAGCCCGTTCGGGGTCTATCGTCGGTATCCAGGGCGGGGATGACATGGTCACCGTTGGGCGGGACAACAACTGTCGGCCGCAACCATGGTGGTTTGTCGAAGGGACAAGAGTGTGGAGTGTGGGAGAAGGAGATGGACAAGGGGGAAAAGGGGGTTTCTCAAATAACGGCGCAGATGGCGCAGAGCCAACAACAAGTAGTATTTGCCTCCCCCCTTTAACCTTCTGCAGCGCATTCATCCATCCGCCAACAGGAAGCGGGCTCTCGGTGACATTCTCGGCAGTGTTCCGAATTAACTCTAAATTGAATCCGGGGTAGACAGGGGCAGGATCCACGGAGTGAGGGAAGCCACAATGACTGCCGGCCTCGGAAGTTTGGGACTGGAATGCCGTAGCGTTGCGACGTCAGCTCCAATAAGTCGGGCAATACTCGCCAATCTTGGCGGGACTTTTCGAGTTTCCATGGTCGGGGAGGTCAGGGATGACCTATGGGAAACGGGGCCCATCCCAGGGTGTGACAAGGAGGGCTATTATTACAACCTTGCCTCCTTAGGTTACCTACCGTACGCAGAGTGGCCATTTGACGTTCTGGCTAAAGTCCTGTGATGGCCCCCCTTCCCCAGTCCTCTCTCCGCCCCTCTCCAATGCTGGCGCACCTTCTTGGATGCGCCGACCATACGAATCATCCATCTTACATGGGACTGGCATACAATGAAAGGCTCAGAATCCTCGGATAGTTTCTTGAATCCTGGCTTTGTTGTTTCTGCTCAGGGGTAGTTGAGGATGCTGTCAATGTTGTCACAACCCTAACCCCCAAAAGCACCGGAAGCTGGAGACATCAAACGCTTACTCCGTACCATCATCTTCTCTTGCCAGCTGTTTCACTAACCGGACTTGGATTACTGTAGGCAACGGTTTCGGTATGAGAGGAGTTGCAGACATGCAGACACCCCCACCCATATGACGAATCTTGAGCAATCCATCACCAAAGGCGAAAAGACACTTGCCATGTCGATTTCCCCTTTTAGCCAACTTCCCGTGGAAATTATCGAGGGAATCTGCAAATGCCTCTGCTGCCACTGCAGTACTCGTCCCCTCGGAGATGCTCACAGCGCTGCCTGTTATGTCCCTTTGGGGGTCCGTCTGGGGGCTGTTGGGCTGCATCGCCTGGCGCTGACCTGCAAGCTCCTCAACGCCATCGCCACGCCGCACATCTACCACCGCCCGCTTCCTTCCCGATGGTGGCTCCTGGTCCGGACGCTCATTGCCCGTCCCGACCTTGGTCGGCACCTCCGGCACCTGTTCGACAACTATTGTGGCCCGTGGCGCGCCATTGGCCCCGAAGATGGCGACGAAGAAGAAGAAGCCAAAACGCTTCCTCCTCCCTCCGCTGAGCCCTTCCCGCCGGAGGTGCTCAGCCGCTTCCACGACTCGCAGCTGGCTCTCGCTTCCGAAGCAAAGAGGAACGCGATCCTGAACTACGGCAAGGTTTCGTGGTGGGAGGTGTCCGAGAGCCTCGACATGCTGGCCTCGCTGTGCCCCAACCTGCGAGACATCGCCGCCGCTGTCACCCTGTTCAACATCTTCACCTGGAACGCTCCTGGATCACTGGCTGACCTCAAACACCTCACGTTGTGCCATGAGCCGTACATCCCTCTCTGCATGAGCCTCAACTTGCTCAGGCAGATCGCTGCCGTGGCCCCGAACCTGACCAGCCTCACATGCGAAAACGTCCTCCAGGAAGCAAGGCACCTGCAAACGCTGCCCACCATGCGCAACCTGCTCATACTGTCCCTACGCGACGCCACCATCTGCCCGGAAACGCTGCAGCAACTTCTTGCCGCCTGCCCAAACCTGCAAGCCTTTTCCTACGACAACTCCCGCAGCACCATCATGAAGTTCACTCCGCGGCAGGCCGCAGACGCGGTCCTCAGCCACGCCCCAAATCTAAAGACGCTCATTTTGCATCTCGGATCCGACCCACTGCTCCCCTTCCGGACCGTGACCATGCAGCCCCTCGCCGGCGCGGCCAAGCTCGAGGGTCTGTCGGTGGGGCTCTCGTCCGTGCTGCACCACGATATGAACAAGACGGTAGACGGCGCGTTGGAAGCAGACCCCATGGTACTGGTTCGCCTGCTGCCGGTCTCAATCCGGTCGCTGTGCGTGAATGGCCATGATGTCTCGTACCCGGCTCTGCACCCCGCGCTGATGCGCCTGGTGGCTGCGGCCCCCGAGTCGTTCCCTGGGTTAAAGACGGTCGAGTTCCTAAACATAACGGGACTCAGGTTATGGCGCTGGCGGTATGCTGAACAGATGGAGGAGGCGAGGGCGGCTTTTGGGGCGCTGGGCGTCAAGATGTTGGTCTCGGACTCTGTGCGGTCGCAGCAGCCCTGGACGTACAATTTGCATGTGACGACCTAGATACGGCGCACTCCAAGCTATGGATTCGAGAACCAGCACAACGCACACGGCTGTACTGCTGGGGAATGGCAAGAGTGTATTATTCAAGCCGGGTTCCGGGGAGAAAGCTGCCACCGCCCAGCTTGACTTCCAGTCGTCAGCACTGTGTGTCGCGGACCGGCGTCAAGAGAAACCAGGTAGACTGGTAATTTGTGGTATTTTCATATCCCAAGCCCTATCTGGCCGTCTGCAGTCTAGAGGGATTCAGGACGTGAGTCTGAGGTCTCTTGCAGCAAGTTGCAGGAACAAATAGGGTTAGGGTTAACTCCTTTTCCGTCCTGATGAGCATCTTTCTCCGCTGGTCTCCGTTGTCAAGCATGGAGTTGCACTCTCGGACGTACGCAGTACAAGAGTTAACTAGTGCAGTATAGTGATAGTATAGGCAGAAGCAACCCATCTTCGCATCTGTGATTGTTTGCGTGGATGGACAAGCAGGGAGAGCGTGGGTTTGGTTAACTGCCCACCTCACGTACACCACAGTAGCTTGTCGCGGTTGCAGATAAAAAGGTCATCGGCAAAACGCAGGGATTCGCCCAAAACTTGCAAGGGACTACTTGAGGGCGCTGATGCAGCGCAGTTGACACCAACAAGTTCAACAACCCAAACCTCAAGGCGCATCCCTCAGTTACCGACCTTGTCCTTGTTGATGGTGCTGTATCCGTGCAATTTCACGTACATGGTGCAGCCTTTTGAGCCATGCCGTGGGGACAACACGAGGACATAGCTCACACACGATATCCTCCGGTCCTCATTTCAAAATTTGCCAGCCAGCGAGCCCGGCGTGGAGTTAAGCCGACTCTGACCACTCCCCTACCCCCTTGTGTGGCGATGCCGGGCAATGCCGGGCGGTGATTGGGGCGTGGCCTGTCGATCTTTAACTTGGCAGTCAGCCTCAACACAAACACCATCCACCAGGTCTCGCTAGCAGATCTCTGTGCAAGCGTCGGGTCGCGCTGTTAACGACGTGGGCTCGAGGTGGGATCAAGCCAGGGTCCAACGGTGCCAAGAATAAGACGATACCACCTTTGACACCGGAGCTAGCTGAGAATAGCAGCAAGCCCCTTGTCACTCTGCGCGCCGAGACAGCTTGCAGACAGGCGAACTAGGGAAAAGATCAGATGCGAATGAGATAAGTATCAACTCCCCCGTCTGTCGTCGGTCATGATGGCGTTTGCGACCTCCTCGTCGGACCTACGGTTCTCCAGTAACATACACCACACGATCTCGTGTAAAGGATGGCAACAACAAGGCCAGCCATGGCCCGCCTGGCCATCTTCGTCACGTTGCTCGCGGCTCAGCTGCAGCCCGTGCTGGCTTCCTTCTACACGGTCACGTCCTACTTCATCCTGACCGAGACGCGCTCCCAGTACGTCTCGACATGCACCTCGGACTGCCTCGCCTACACGGCGACCAGAACGCTCACGGTCAAGCCGAAAGTAACGCCAACGGGGTCGCCCATCTCGTCACGCACGCGCACCTACACCTACGACGACGTCGAAATCCTTAGCCTCTACTACCCGGGCGGCGCGGTCGACGCAGCCGACGCCTTCTCAACCCGGGAGCCGACGACGACGCACGACCCAAATGACGGCTACGTCTTCACCCGGTTCGCCATCTCCGTCACCTGGACTGCCCCCTCAAGCTGCCCCACCCCCTTTACCGTTACCACCGTCCGCACCGTCGACGTCCCCTACGAGGTCACGGACCAAATGTCCCCCGTCTCGACCGCCACCTCCATCTACACCTACGGCAGCAAGACCGACACTTACATCACCCTCTTAATCGACCCCACCGCCCTGCCAGCCTCCCAAACCGCCAGCCCGACCAGCAACTACTACTACAGCTACTACGTCGCTAACTGCCGCAACCCGACCGCCACAGGTGACGCCTACTGGGGCCCGACCGCTACCGCCCGCAGCGGGTCCGGCTCTGGCTCTTCGTCTGGCGGCAGAAGCGGAAGCAGCTACAGAGTCTGCTCAGCCCTCACAGGGTGCGTCAGCCTGGCCACATGGGTCATCGTGATCGCTACGATCCTGCCGACCATCTTCGTGCTGGGCTTCATCGAGTCCTACTGCTGGTTCCGGCGCATGATGCTGGGCAAGTCGGCGCTGCGGCTGGGGACCGTCTGCTGGTGCTTCCTGTCGCTGTGGTTTATTCTCCTGACCCGCAAGTCGCCGACAAGGAGCCCGCAAGATCAGGTGCTGCTGAAGCAGTACTGGGCGACGTTGGGGGGTGGGACGAGGATCAAGTTGTGGTTTAAGTGGGGGTTCAGGTGGAAGTATCCCGTGGAGTTGCTGGGCAATCCGGAGGGCGGGAATCCCGAGGTTGTCGTTGCGCCTGCGCCGGGGCAGGGACCGCCGCCGCCGCCGCCTGGGGAGGGAGGGGAGAAGGGCGGGCCCATGCCGGTGTACGCGCCGTATCCGGGACAACAGGGTGGATTTTCGCAACCGCCGCCGGCGCCGCCGGGATACGTGATGGTGCCTGTGCCGCCGGGCTATCCGCAGGCTGCTTATGTGCCGGGGCAGCCGGGGCAGCCGGGGTTTGTCCCCATGGGCATGCCCCCGCCGCCACAGCCGGGTGTTGGAGGTGATGGCCAGTATCAACAGCAGCAGCCTCAGCAGCCACCCGTGTATCCGCCGTATGTGCCCACGCCTTCGCCAGTGCAGACGAATGCGAGTGGGCTACCGACCACGTACCCGACGCCGCCCCCGGGACATGAGGGACACCCGCCCCCTCAGCAACAGCAGCAGTCCCCACCGCATTAGGGGGTTCGGTCTCGGTGCTTGAGCTTGCAATAGTTCTCTTTACTATGAACCTTACTATGCTGGCTTTCTTCTCTTTTCTTTTCCTCCGATTGACACTGGAGTGGTCTGCTTCGGCACCTGGGAATCTCGGCAGGACTTAATGGGGCAGGCCAGATGGAATGTGGATGTCTACTACAGGACGCAGGAAGTGCAGAAGTACCCTTGTATTACATACCTTAATCATTGATACCAAGTGTTTTCTTTTCAACCCGAGGATTAGTTCCTCTCTTTATTTTCTTTTTTTGTTGGTTTTCTACATCAGGACGGGTTCCTTGTGTTGAGCGTTTTTCAGCCACAGACCAGCCCCTGAATATCGGCCTTTGTCTTCCCCAGTTTTGTCTCAGCGCGCCACCACATCAACAAAGGGGCTTTTGGCACCATGACTTGGATCCCGTTTCTGTCTCTTGAAAAGGATCAACAAGCGATGCGTCATTTGAGAAATCCTGATGTGGGGGGCTCATTAGTTGACCGTCCTGCAGAAGAGTCAATACATGTATGCGAACTTAAAGTGCTCGGTGGGATTTCAACTTGAAGAATGCCATTTTGATGATCCATACAACCCAAGTCACTCAACACTCAAACCGCGCACACACCCGGTCAATTGTCCCATTGTTGACTTGAAACAAAGAATAGCGAGATTCGCGCCTCCGTAACTTCCACGTCATGTTCCCGGATTCGGACGAGGCCGTGTCTCTTTCATCAGCACAGACAGACTTGGACTCGATGTCAATTGCCGTCGACTCCATGGCTTTGTTCAATGGATGGTCATCATATAACCGACAAGACTCACTTCGCATGACAGTCATACCTTGAGTTCTGCAGAGACTTTGATCAACCCCCTGAACGACGAACAACATGGCACAGGCTGCACAGGCATTCTACGATGCAGCCGACGAGGCGACCCGAGACTGGCTAGCCAACGTCCTCTCCTACCGGGAGCTGGAGAGCATCCGTCGGGACAAGCCTCTCCTCGATCAGAGTGCGTATCCCGTGGCATCACTGGAACTGTATGACCGCGACCAGCAGCAGCAACAACAGCAGCAACCTGGAACAACCACAAACGTTAACCTCCGTGGCGGCGCCAGCCCGATTTCCTTTTTCCCTCTACTCCGGAGGGCAACCCTGTCTTCTTGGTTTTCGACAGGATTATCAGCAAAGCCAGCGACCGTCCACGTGCTCAGCGACAGCGATGGCAACGACAACGACGGCGGCAGGGGCACTGGCCAGGCACAACCCACGGGCACAATCCCCTCAACAAACCTGAGGTTCTCGGACATCAGGCAGAAAATCGGATACACGCAAGACTTTGCGAAGCACTTCCCCATGGAGGCCGCGGCAGCCCGGGGAACGGACCACGAAAATGTGGACCAGGAGACCATGCTTCAGGGCCCGGACTGGCTGCCCTACCTTGACTCATTCCGTGGCAAGGTCCCGGGCGTGCTGTACAAGGGGTTCCCCATGGTTGAGGACGTCGTGTTCATCAAGCACCCAAACTACTGGACGCGCATCAACGACCACGGCAAGCTCATCGAGAGCGGGCAGTGCTATTGGATCTCACTCGCCTTGCTGCTGTACGGCAATGCCAGCTCTTGGATTCGCATCAAGGCAGAACACCTCAGCTTCCTCGAGAACGTCCTGAGCAACCCAAGGCATCCCAGACACAAATTTTATGTGAGGGACAACCAGGCGGGTACGCAGACACGGGCAACGGGCCCGGGTGGCGGCAATTGGTCTGGGTCGGCGACGCTATGGGAGAAGCTGCAGATCCCTGGGTGCTGGGTGAACGAAGATGTCTGCCACCTCACTGCGGATGTGTATGGTGTTTTTCTGGTGCTGTACAAATACAACGAACGCAAGCCCGAGTGGAAGAACAAGGTGTACGACATGAAGACGTATGGTGCGTACAACAGCCGGCACATCTTTTTGTGCTACTCGGTAAGTATTCGTTGTCCCTGGTCTTTTTCTCTAAACGTGAATATCCTGGCTAACCCCTGAAGCATGGCAACCACTTTCAACCCATGATCCCGAACGACTACCTCACCTCCGAGTTTAAGCTCCCTCGTTTGACGCTACAGGCTACGAAGCGGTACAGACTTGTGACGGGCGAGCGCCGTCGTCTTGTGAAGGACGGTCCGGGGCATCACTGGCGCAACGGATCCGTGCCCTCGCCACTTGCCCAGCCGTCATGTACACCGGAGCATCTGAGACGGGCGGTGGGTTATGAACCATTCAGTGACGGGTCAGCGGCAGATTCCACTCCCAAAAGCGTGCGGTTCAATGACGGCACCCAAACAGCCAACCAAGGCGCGCAAGCAGCACCCCCCGGGTTGCGACAGCCGGCCAGCCTTCCTGCCGCCGCCTCTCAGGGACACACAGCCCCCCTGATGCCGGCCCTGCACCCACCAGCCGGGGCTACAGGCATCAGCTCGTCCAGCAAACGCCCAGCTACTGCCGCCCTCCCCTCCGCCGGTCCGACCAAGCGCGTCCGCACGATGCCTCCCCCGCCCCATGTCCATCCCCCATCCAGCGCAACAGCAACCCTTTCCCATCCTCAACCACCCGCCATCGTGATATCATCATCCTCCTCGTCGTCCTCATCATCGTCTTCCTCCTCCTCTTCGGTAATGATCATCGGCTCCAAGCCCGGCCCACGCGGACCCCAACCACCGCCTCCTCCTCCACCACCACCCGGAGCACCCGGAGCAGCAGCAACAGCCGGAGCAGCAGCCGGAGCAGAAGCACCCCAATCAACCCACCCCAACCCCAACCCCAACCCCACCAAAACAACAACACAAGCCCGGCGCCCCCTCCCAACAAGCCGCCCACCCCTGCCCCGGCCCCAACAAGAAGAGTCCGAAGAAGAAGAAGATGAAGAAGAACTCTTCTACCGCCTAGCAACGAAATCCCTCCTCAACAAGATCAGAGTCCCCCGCCTCAGACAGTGGTGCGACCAGCTCGGGCTGGTAGCAGTGACACAAGATCAAGACCAGGAGCATGAGGCCACCGGGTGGAGCAAGCAGGAGTGTGTGGATGGGCTGCTTGCGGTGGGCGTGGAGGTTTTGATGCGGAGGATGAATTCGAATGGGAGGGGGGTTGGGGTGGGGGTTGTTGTTGATGAGGATTATTGTGGTGGGGGGCTTGTTGTGAGGGTTGGTGGTGCGGCTTAAGGGGGGTGGCTGAGGTTGATGGGTGTTTGGGTTTGGATTGGAGGGAAATGGAGGGTTGTATAATGTGGTCTGAGGTGAAGGGTGGTTTGGGGGTGGAAAAAGGGGTTCTGCTTTCCAATATGGTAATGGCGTTCTTGGTGGATATCTGGGATGGCATGCGATGTGAACATGCAGTACGTATGGTTGGAATGTGGGGTTTTATCTTGCAGTAAAATTCATTATGCAACCACATCACCCTAGCTTGACCTCTCAAGACATCACTTTTTATTCCCTAGCATGTGATCACACGAATACCAAGGACAACTCAAAGGTCTAGAAGCACGGAGAGTGCCTCTGGTCTATACAGCCCAGAGGTAAACACCTTATTAACTGTCCTCACTACCTAGCCCTGGGGACCCCTGACACCAAAAAAGGGGGGCTCCATGTTGACTGGAGCCAGGCAGCAAAAGTGAAGCTGAATGCCCAATAACAGGATTGAACTGTTGACCTTCGCATTGACTCAAGATAACATTGCTGTTATATTAGTACGACGCTCTAACCAGCTGAGCTAATCGGGCTCGTTTTTGTTGAGCTCGGCGTTCGCAACTGCTGCTCGTGTGGACGGCGCCGACATCTTGCTTGTCCTCAAATTGCGCCAGAAGCACAGAGCTCACAGTTTGCACGGAGGCTCCTCCCGAGCCCGACAGTCGATGCTGGAGATACTGGCGTTCAGCGTGCCTGGACACTTCAGCAGCCAAAACACCATCGGAGCATCTAAGCCAAAAGTCATGGAACCCGTAAGTCAGTCCTCACCTCTCTTAGTATGGCTGTCCCGGACTTTTCCGCTGCCCGTACGGTGATCTTGATACTAACCAGACAAAGTAAATTCGGGCTGGAAGCGCTCTCGGGTCTTTCGAGACAGGGGGGTGGCAACAAACCGCGAGGCACCAAAAATAGATCACAATCGCGGAAAGTTTGCCACGAACAAAGAGCATCCCTTTCCGAAATTCCGAAGTCCTTGAGTGGGATGGGCACAAAGGAGATGGACTGGAGGCAAAGGTCCATCGAGACTCTTGTGTGCTGACCATGACCACCGAAAACATCTGCAAGACTTGCAGGCCACGCGTTGAGCATGCTGAAATTGAGGCAGCAAGGTTCCCACAGTTGAGGCCTGCCATCACTCCATGATTGCTTATTCGGGATTGTCTGAGAAATTAAATATACCTAGCTTTTCTGTCATCTTTGCGGTGTGTCGGGGGAATTAGGTTGGTTCCCAAGTTGTAGGACGAGTCGGGTTCCAGCACTGGTGCGGGCTTGGTCACACCGACAATGTCTTGCGAAAACAGTGAAACCAGACATGGTCCTCAGGAATGCCGGGGTTGGTTCACAAGCGCTCTGCTAGATACCCAGTAATAAAGATCCCTTGATACTGGAGTATCGAGCCGAAAAAGAACTTGATGATATCTGATGCGTTGAACCTTTGGGGGAGGAGGCGGCGAGCGAGGAGGAAAGATACACGGAGACGGAGGGGGACAAAGAGAGGAGAGGGAAAGGAGTGAATGGCGGAGCGACTTGGGCAGGAACAGACTGCATCCGAATACGGAACAACAATAGCCAGGTCGTCAGCCTTTGTGCTACAAACCGCTTGTTCTACATCCGGATGGAGCTCTTTGGGGTGAGGCTGTCCTTGCGATGATGGTGTCAAGTCGCAAGGCTGTGCAAGGGGTCCAATCATTGTCAGCTCCTTGTCCGTGGTCTTGGTTGTTTCACAGCCAGCCGTCAAGACAATGATATTCAATCAGAGAGAAATACAAGTATATTGTCTTGTCCCACACAAAGATCTTGTTCACCATTTGAAGCCGGCTTGGAGTGCTGCCGGGAAAGTCTTTGTCTAAACACCATACCGACAGCCACAACTCACATGAGCGGCAGTCAACGACTCCATGAGTATATATAACCCTCTTCCTACCTGGTGTAACAGGAGATCTTTCTATCATATCATTCTTTACACACGCAGTCACATTCACTCACCACTCACTCAATTTATATTACTCACTCCACATACACACCAACCAACCACACACCGACGGCAAGATGCCTTCACAACGCTACGCCCTCCGCAAACACTCCGCCACCTCATCCACCATCTCAACCACCACAACCCCCAATACCCCGACAACCCCCAGACCCCGCATCCGCAACCGCCCACCCCGCCAACCAACAAACCCCCTCTTCACCCGCCTCGCCAGCGCCCTCCCCACCCCCCTCAGCCAACTCCCCAGCCGCCTCCCACCCTTCAACATCGAAGCCCACGTCCACCGGTCCGCAGCCACCCGCCAGGAGGAAGTCGTCACCAACCGACGCAACCCCCACCGCATCCCGCGCCCCATGAACCCCTTCATGCTCTACCGCATGTGCTACCAGGCGCGGGCCAAGGCCTACTGCCAGAAGGTGACGGGGTGTCAGCAGGGGGTGTCATTTATCTGCGGGGTGAGTTGGCATCGCGAGGGGGAGGAGGTGAAGGGACGGTTTAGGGCGTGGGCGGAGGTTGAGAGGGTGGGGCATACGGCGGCGTTTCCTGGGTGGAAGTACGCGCCGGAGAAGAAGGTGGAGCTTGTTGGGGAGGATGAGGTGTTGGTGAGGGGTGAGGATGTTATTGTTGTTGGTGGTCAGGAGGGGGGGGAGGAGGATGCGGAGGGGGATGTTGAGGTTGTTGAGCGGGTGGCCGCGGAGGGAGCACTGCAGCCGTTTCAGTTCCAGGAGGTTGCTGGGTTTGCTGGTGTTCCTCCTGTTACCGTTCCTGCTGCTATTCCTACTGTACAGGGAGCCGGCATCATGACCCCTTGGGGATGGTGGCCTGCTAACATGCAGATGGCGCTGCCCCAGGTCCCGATGTGGCCGATGGACGTCGATCCTCAAGCTGCCTTCATGGCTGCCGCCGCCGCCGCCGCTGCCGCTGCGCCTTCCCCGGCTATGCCGTTCCCGGGTATGTATATGCCTACTCCGGTTCAGGCTGACAATCTCCAGCAACAGCCCATCTTGTGCACGCGGTGCTCGTGCGAGGTGTCGCAGCCGGCTGCGGTCAACGACTTCCCAGAAATACTCTTTTCTGAAGACTCCTCTCTGGCCTCGACTCCGCCGGCCGCCGTCACTGCCCCTAGCTTGGGCTCTATCTTGGAGGAGGACATGTTCGTTAGTGAGTACCCCGACCCGAACATCTTGACTGCTGAGCAGTTCCAGGAGGGTCTCGACGACATGTTGATTGACTGGGAGGGTGGTGCTCTGGACTTGGACTTTGACTTTAGCCTCGAGGGCGCAGGTCAGGACGAGAACTAAGGACGTGTGTGTGTCTGGTTTCGTATTACAGGTAGGTCTATTTTGTGTAGCAGTTTGTTTGGGCATGGTCTTTTTTTGGGGAGGAGGGGCGGTGGACTTTTTCGCTTGAGTCTTTCTTCTTGTTTTTTTTTTTTTTTTTTTTTTTTTTTTTTTTTTTTTTTTTTTTTTTTTTTTTTTTTTTGTGGTGTGTGCTTCGGTTTTAATTG
>JAMAKR010000030.1:0-135126 GCA_023628425.1 Chaetomiaceae sp. PYS4301M
GTTGTGTGGGGGGGTAGCGCGTCGCGTAAAAAGTGGTGCACTCGCTTATATGGTGCACTCGCTTATAATGTACGTTATATATTCTAGCTCTTATAAATGTTAAAGATAATAGAAGGAATTGAAGATAGGGTAAATTAATTAGAGGTACGAGTTATTAGGGTTGGAGTTATATATAGATAACTAGGGTTATGTGGGATAGGATAATCTGAAAAGCGATGTCTATAATTAGTCTGAGGAGTACACCTCAATATCAAAGCGAAAAGCGCATGCGAGGTGGAGGAACTAATAACTCGATGTTCGATACAAGACTGGAGCTATTGAATAACGAGAAAGGTCGAGGTCGCTAATAATTAATATTTCACAAACTCACCGCTGCCATTAAAAGTTGATTAAAACCCAACAAATTATATCATGACTTCCAAGCATGTAGGTGCATGCACCAACCCGAGAGTGACTGTGTCCCACAACTTCACAAGCACTGACCGTCCGGCCCGGAGAGGAACCCTCGAGCCAATGTCACTACGTCCCTTGGAAGGTTGGCTCCGGCTTTGTGTTTCAATTAGAGAGAGCTCAAAAGGCCCGCCTCGTGCAATGTGTTGGCATGGTTGGGACGGTTAGTCGGTTGTGAATGAAGCGCAGGCTGTCTTCCCCTCGCCCAAGTCCAACGTCCAGCAAATCAACACCACCCATCCCTCCCAACAATTCCCTCCATCCCTCACGCAGGCAACTCCATCACTGCCCCAGCCCCCCCCCCCCCCCCTCTCCCCCTCTCCCCGCCCTTCTTGGGGATAATAAGCCTCCCCTCTCCTTTCCTCAGCCACAGTCCCCAACGGCGCTCCCCACCCCAAACCCCCATCCCCCCAACCCACCCCAACCAACGACCCCGGCGTCGAGGGCGTACCAGTCCCATCCCCCTGCAGCTCCGGCCTAACCCCCCACATCCCAACGGGCAGTTCCGAGTGCGCCGGCCGGGGCGGGACCTCGGGGGTCGGCATCTCCGCCATTCCCATTCCCATATTGTTAGCCACTGAGCCGAGGCTGGGGCCGGGTGTCTTGTCGTTTTGATCTGGCGCTGTCGCGGTCTCTTGGCTGGACGGTTCATTGGTGTCGTTCTCGCTTCTGCGGCGGCGAAGGACCACCCAAAAGGCTGAGAGCGCGCCAAAGAGGAGGATGGCGCCGACTGCCGCGCCGATGCCTATGCCTGCCTTTGCGCCGTCTGTGAAGGTGTGGGTTTCAGGAGTGTGTGTTGATGTGGGGAGGTGGAGGGTTGAGATGAAGGGATCAGTCGTTGATGCGGTGGTCGAGGGGGTTGTTGAGGAGGAGGACGATGAGGGGTCGTTGGTCGGGAGATGGCCTGCCTCCCACTCGATGGCGCCTCTTGATGTTGCTGGAAGGCTGGCGATGGCTGTGATGACGGGCGGAGCGGAAAAGGCGACGGTCATGGCAGATTCGGGAGGACAGGTGCACTGGTCGCCTTTGGTGATGGTTGACGGTCGGGAGCTCTCTTCGCAGGCCACCCTGTGCTGCGTTAACGGACCTGGGATGGTTGGATCAAACACTGGAAGAATAGAAAATTATACGGACCATCGGTTGGGTCGGCAGTAAATCAGGCCCGCCCATGGGTAATCTTGGAAGTTGGAAGAGGTGTCGGTCAGTCTTGCACCCAACACCCAGCCATCAACATCATCAAGGCCGACATAATTACCCTCGTACGACTTCTTGTTGGGGCAGCTTGGATCTTGGTAGTCAAAGTCGGTGCATCCCGCCAGGTAGCTGGTTCCGTGCTTGCTGTTGAACCAGGCATTGTCGTCGAGGCAAAAGTCGCTCGCCTGGCAGCAGTGAATATCGCCAAAGGCCGCGTTGCCACAGGGGATAAAATTGCCACTGGCCTGTTTTCCTGCTGCATAGACGCAGGTGCCATTACTGATAGATCTGTCGGGGTCGGCCATGGTGCATGTTGACTTTGGTTTTGAAGAAGTGCGTGGGCTGGGAAGCGAGCGAACTTGGCTTGGTCGCGCGGTCAAAAGTGAGTTTTTACAGCGTAATCAGACCGACTGGGCTGGGGGAATAACGGAGGAGGAAGGAACGAGATTAAGGAAACAACAATTAATCTGCTTGGGGGAGGAAGATGCGAACTTGGGACGGTTGTGTTTGTGTAAATTGTGTTTGCTTCAGTGAAACCATCTCCCACTTCTACCATTTCTGTTACCTCGTTACAGATTTCACGCATCACAGGCCACGGGGTTGATGAAATGGAAACCATGAATCTTTGTTTGACTCAACTTTTACTATGCTAACGTTAACGTATTTGATAAGCGAGCGCCGCAAACAAGCAAGCGCCGCACTGGTAAGGGCTGTAAAGACATTTGGTAGTAGCACTAATATCTAATTCCCGGTTTAATCCCGTTTGTTAGTGCTGCAACCAAATTTCAACGCAGCCCTTACCAGTGCGGCGCTCGCTTGTTTGCGGCGCTCGCTTATCAAATACGTTGGTCAGTTTTAAAAGTTGGTAAATAATCGAGAATAACCCGACCTCTATATAACCCCAACCCTAATAATTCGTACCTCTACCTATCTTTAATTCCTTCTATTATCTTTAACATTTATAACAGCTAGAATATAAAAGAAAGATAGAAGAGAAAGATAGAAGAGAAAGATAGAAGAGAAAGAAAGATGGAAGATAGGAGAAATGAAAGAAAGAAGAGAAGATTGAAGGTGATAACGAGGTACGGTTGGGGTTCTATATGAATAACTATTGTTATGTAGTATGGTGTAATTAGGTAGGGAGTTGATGTCTACGGACCGAGGAGTCTGCCTCAAATAATTACAAGAGACTGGATGGAACGAAACGCTCCTGGTTCTCGACCCAACTCTTCAAGGTTGCTTCTCGCTTTTCCCAGCCTGCAATGTGTCTTTTCTCCGTGCCAACAAACTCACCTGGTTAGGTATTATGAACCTATGTCTTCCGACACAACCGGCCATTCTGCGTCGGAATCCACGGAACCTGGCCCGTAACATACCAATCCTCCGACCCAACCGCCGTGGGCGCATAGAACAAGCCCGTCGGATCATACTGCTTCTTCAGCGCGTACAGGCGCGGGTAGTGCTCGCCGTAAAATGACTGCTGGAAGTTGGGCTCGTTGATGTCGCCCTCAGACATGTACGACCCTGCGTTTGGAGAAACCTCACGCCACTTCGCCATCCAGTCATTGGTAAGCGTCTCGCTGACCTGCTGGATCACGGCGTCGCTTGCGTCGGCCGCCCAGGCTGCAGCGAGGATGAAGAAGCCAGTAGCCTTGCGCCACGCCGGGTTGACGCTGTTGTTCTGGTTGACGCTCGGGTTGGGCGCGGCCCGGATGTTGTATCCCACACTACAAGAAGCGAGTTCACAATCAGGTAAGCAAAACTGCAACACGTTTCAATCGTCAGGACACCTGAGGTACTCACAGGATGCCACCGCCCTCAACAGCGTGGCGAACCGCTGCGAGCGTTGCGTTGCGCTTGGCCGGGAGGAAGTTCTCCTTGGGGAAGAGGCGCGAGGCTGCGTGGTTGTCTGCCCCGCCGACGACCTCTGGCGGGAAGCTGCCGTTGAAGGCCTGATAGAGCGAGCCGTACTCGGTGATAATGGGCGTGACCTGAATGCCCAGGTTCGAGAGGTCGTTGAGGAACGGCGTCACAAGGGAGGTGAACTGGGGCTTGGTCATATTGTTACCCCACATGGGGTTCATGCTGAAGAGGTACTGCTCAGGGCCAATGGCAGTCACGAGGAAGTAGCCGTAGGCGCCGGCTGCGGTGAAGGTGTCAAAGTAGCTGAAATACGTGCCAAGCGCAGTGAAGAAGGTCTCGGTTGTGACGTTGGGGCCAGTAGTGTAGGCGTAGGACAGAGTGCTAACAGGGATCTTGGGGTACGCGCGAACGGTGACCGAGGAAACGACGCCGTAGGTGCCTGCTCTACTGTTAGGCGCTGTATCTTACGGGATCAAAGTGGTCCAGGTGAAGAAGAGAACTTACTGCCGCCACCGCCACGAAGCGCCCAGTACAGGTCAGGATAGGAGTCCTCGTTGACCGTGACATAGCGACCATTGGGAAGCACCACTTCCAATGACAGGACCTGGTCTGCTCCCATGCCCACGAGAGCCGCCATGGGTGAGTGGCCACCTCCGGCAATGTAGCCGCCAGCAATGCCCACCGTCTGAGTCCGTCAGCTGGTGATTCATCTCGAACTATCCGAAGCAAGACTCACCCGACATTCGCCGCCAACAACAGTGACGTTGTTCTTCTCTGCAGCGGCGTAAACCTCCTCAGTCACCACACCTGAGCCCAGCTTAAACGCAGGCCCCTTGTATCCCTTGCAGTTGTAGTTGGCCATGAACTGGATGTCCTTGAGCTTGTGGGTCCAGACGGAGAGGGCGCCGGCGCCAATGGACTTGTCGCCAAAGTCGTGGCCCGTGTTCCGCACGACCAGGCGGATGTTTGCGTTGCGAGCAAAGTTGAGGGCCAGCTGGATGTGCGAGACCTTGGTGACGGCCACCGAGTACGAGGCGTAGCCGCCCAGCGTGCAGTTGCTGCTGCTCGGGTCGTCGGTCGGCAGGCAGGTCCGGCCCTGGTAGATGGGGAACATGGCCGACGTCGGGTCGTTGACGTGGAAGTGCGGGTCGTTCCAGTTGTCCTTGACGTGCTGGCACGCCGCAGGGTCGTGCTGCGGCATGTTGTTGTAGCAGGGCGCCGCCAACGGGACGGTCTTAATGAGAGCCCCGCCGAGAGTGCTGTTGAGCTTGTTCCACACCGTCTGCGAAGGCCAGGAAGAATCCCCAGGAAAAGCTTTGCACACCGGGACGGCAGGGCCGGGACTGCCAGGTTTGTTGATTTGCGTTGCGTTGGTGGCATCGCTGCCAAAGCCAAAGATTGCGGCGTCGCTCCCAGACACGGTTGACTCGGCCAGCTGGGCATTCTCCCAGGCAAAGCGTGTCGGACACACCGATGGAGCAATGGCGGTTGCCGTGGTGTGATCGGCAAACACAACCAAGAGGGCTGCGATGGCCGCGGACCGGAGAGTAGGAGCAGCCATGGTGGGCGCCGGTCCAGTTCTTCCGAGGGTCAAGTATCTTGAGAGTTATGGGAAGAACTTGGGCTCGAAAAAAACAGCCAAACCATTGCGGAAATTTGGGCAGTATTTATACCACGCCGTCGTCAAGGCCGTGGTGAGGGGAAGAACGTGTCTATCCCGTTGCAACTCTAGCTCCCGGAACCCCAGCAAGCTTCGCCAAGCACCCTGGATCGTCGCATGGTGTTGACAAGGTCGCCAAGCCTAAAATGCTACCTGGGCCCTGTGTTCCTGGTCAGTGTCTTGCCCTTTGTGAGCTGTTGGCTGACCACCTCCCCAGTTTGCCCCCCTTGCCCATACAACCCGCACGCGGGGGCCGCCCGGGCCAGCAAGCAGGAATGATTCCGAGCCAATCGGGTTCCTCTGGGCTCATGCAGTCCCTTCGACGACGCCATGCAGGTTGTCACTAACTCATGTTCGAAGCGGGAACAAGCTCAGGGTCAAAGAACAGGCTATGCATCGCGAACATGTAACCATAGTGCTCGACACGAGCCGCTGGGGGACGGCCATCGGGGATCCCACCACGGGCGGAAGCGGGCGTGCCTTGGAGAGTCGAGGCGGGCGGTGAAGGCAAGTCCTGGGTCGCGAAATTTGGAAGACTTTTGGGCCCTCAACCCCGGTCTGGCGCTCCGGGTCGGTAGGGGCTGGGCGCTGGGCGCCGGGGGCCGAGAGCCGAACGAGGGTGGGAGCCGGGGACGGCAGACAGGGGTCAGGAACGGATGCGTCCATGCCTCCACGAGATCCGGTTCGCTGCGCGTCTTGATATCCCTGCAGCATATAAAAGAGGAGGTAAGCCCGAACCAGTCTGTTGGGAGAGAGCCGCGTAATGCAGTAAGACAACAGAAGGCCATCTGCGAGGTTGATGGTATGATTACCGATTATTGGACGGACGCTGGACGGGCCGAGGGGGGCGCCAGGTGGAGGAGTGAAGACAACGCAGACCGTACCGAACATCGACTCTCAACTTTTGAGTTTCGACTTGGAGTCATCAGTGTCAGGAATAGGATGCAAAACGCAGAAAGGAGACAACTACCGAGCATTCATGTGGCGTCGTGAGAAATGCCGGCTGCCAAAGCCACTTGACGCCATGATGTATGCAATGTAAGCGACAGCACGAAGAACAGATGCAAGTTGTCGGCGTCGTCCCGTCCCATGATGCGCAAGCGGAGTCTCGGAGAGTCGGAGGTAGGTAACTTTTTTCAGGGAAGAAAAGAGAACTTTGGAACGGTCATCCCATGTGGGTATTCGTGCCTTCCACGTTGATCGACCGAGGTTGTTGAACACTGGCACTGTGCAACATTTACCATATTTCCCAGGCCAACCTTAGTACTGAGGCAGACTCCTCGGACTACAGACGACTCCCGAGACCATGCCGCATAACAATATTCATATAGAACCCCAACCGTACCTAGTTATCACCTTCTATCTTTCTTTCTCTTTTATCTTTCTTTCTCTTTTATCTTTCTTTCTCTTCTATCTTTCTTTCTCTTCTTTCTTTCTTTCTCTTCTTTCTTTCTTTCTCTTCTTTCTTCTCTTCTATCCTTTTTTCTCTTTTATCCTTTTTTCTTTTCTATCTTTTGTTCTCTTATAAATATCAAAGATAGAAAGATAAGGTAGTGTTGGGAGGTGCGAATTATTAGGGTTGGGGTTATATATAGGTAGGGTTATAATTATAGTCCAGTCCGAAAAGGCATGTCTATGGTCTGAGGAGTACGTCTCTTAATATTACCTCGTCCGAGACAGTGCAGGACACAGCGTGGACGAATCATTGCAGCTTGCGGCTTCCAATATTTTGTTATCAAATCTTGGTTCTCGGAGCAACACGCACGTTGTGAATAGCATGGACGTTCTCCTCGAAGCTTCCCTCGCTGTTCGCAACATTTCTCAATGCCACAACTCACAGACCAGACCGATGAATACTGAGATATCTTATCCAAGGTTAGAGACTACCTAATCAACACGCGAGATACAGAACCCTCCTCAATTCCGCTCAGGCAACACCCCTTGCCGATTATGAAAAACGTCCCTCGGATCATAAACCGCCTTAATCCTCCCCAACCTGGCCAAATTAACCCCCCAATAATGCCACCTCGCCATCTCCGGCTGCTCCCTCACATCAACAAACCCAGCATACTCCCCATAATACGCCTCGGGATGCCCACTCCTCAACAACCGATGCAAATCATCCAAAAACCGTGTCGTCGTAGCCGTCACCTCCCCACCGCTCGTCGCAGCATACAGCAACATCGTCAACGTGGCGTCGCGGTGCGGGTTCGCCGTCGCCGTCGCTGGCACCGTGGCCGTCTTGCCGCCGCAGGCTTGCACCTCGACGTCCCAGTCTTGCGTGCCGGGGTTGGCTGTGGCGAGGTAGGCGAAGACGCGGTCGATGACAGAGTTGGGGATGGTGGTGGTGGCGCGGAAAACGAGGGACTTGAGGTAGAAGTAGGACGGGTTGTCGCGGCCGGTTTGGCGGACTTGGGATGCCCAGAGCTGGGAGAGTTGCAGCCAGTTGGTGTAGAGCTGTGCTGAGGCTTGTTGGGCGGGCGGGAAGAGGGCGGGGAGGTTGAGGGTGTTGTATTGGTCGAGGGTGCCGAAGTAGGCGCCGCCCATGAAGATGGAGTCGGGGGTAATGCCGAGCACGGTTTGGAGGGCTGTGGGGAGGGTGGAGTTGGCTGACAGGGCTTGGTAGGCTTTGAAGATGGCTGCGCGGGAGGGTGCGTCGGTGGCGGTCCAGATGAACGAGAAGCTGACTGTTTGGGGCGGCGCGGGGAGAGTGTTGAAGACGTACTCCGTGACGATGCCGAAGCTGGCGCCGGCGCCGCGGATGGCGAAGAAGAGGTCGGGGTTGCGCGAGGCGGACGCGCGCGTGACGGTCGCGTCGGCCAGCACGACTTCGACCTCTTTGATGTAGTCGATCGTCAGGCCGTAGTTTTGTAGCGAGTAGCCAGCACCTCCGGCAACCCCATGGCCTCCCATGCCGACGTCGCCGCTTGTGCCGTGAGGGATGAAGCGTTGTCCGGCGTTCCACATGAGCTCATCAACGGCGCCCATGCGCAGACCGGGTCCAACCCGCGCCACGAAGGTGGACGGGTCAATAGAGAAATGCTGCAGATTCTGTAAATTTATGGACAACTCGCCAGTAGACGACCCTGGCCAGATGGATGTCAGTATTAGCAACAGGTATTCGGCCAGTTTGGAGACTAAGCTAAGATGCTATGTACCAAAATTGGCAGCGCTGTGCCCGCCGCTCTTGGGCTGCACCTTATATCCCGACACAGCGGCACATTTGACGAGTGCAGCAACCTGAGTCGTCGTGTGCGGGAAGGCGACAGCAGCCGGGGCCACCGGGACGTCCAGGTTGAAGGGGGCGACAACAGTCGAATAGTTTGCCTGCGACGGGAACGCCAGGAGGTTGGAGTTCCCGCCGACAGCAGCGAGGAGGCACTGAGCAAAGCTCGGCAACGGCATGTTAACTGCAACGAACATGAATTGGGTCTGGTATTGTTGAGGAGACAGTATGTGTATGTCGCCGGCTGAGGCGGGGAGTGAGCGTCGTGACGGCTTCCTTTCGTCATCTACCCTACTCAGTCTTTATGTACCTACCTACATCCGACAAGTTTCGGGCGCCATACAAGTAGGCCTGCATCTTATGAATGTGAATTGGGTAAAGGAGGGTTGTACAAATTGCTATTAGTAGCAGGCCGGAGTCCGAATCTGACTTGGGTGGCTTGCAGTCGGGTATGGGACTGTCAGCTAGGCAACTCAGCCCTTCCGGATCTGAATCAGCCCTCGCTGGAGAGGTCAATTGTTAATCGGTGTGATCGGCGGGGGTAAGCGCTAGATAATTACGAAATGCTACTATTGAAGAAGAGGCGCACATTGGGGGATGAGAGGGACCAAACGTCGATAATTTCACCGAACTCCGGCCCGTTTGGTGGAAGACGGTCATGTTTTCCTGATGAGATCTGTGTGATGGAGTCAGTTGCTAAGTCTCATGGTTGGTTGGTGTCGTTGTTGGTGGGTTGGGCTCTCACTTGGTTGGTTCATGTTCGAAACCCCTTTCCTCCCGAGCCCTTGCCGGTTGTCTCAACTGCAGTTTGGTGTCTCTGTTCACACTGGTCTGTGTTAGCGAGACAACCGTGAAATAACCCAAGTCAGCTCGAGCAAGTCAAAGACATGCAGGCACAGGTAGCCATAGGCTCATTGGGTGGGCAGTACATGTAACTCACAAGGACAAGTCAGAACGGGAATTCAGGACTCAGGGGTCTCTTTTGATGCAGGCAAGTTAATCCATCGGATAGCACTTTGATACCATAGCCTTCTTATAATACTGGTAGATTCTCATCATTCACCAACAACCATAAACAAAACAACTAATTGACCGACCTTTTGTCACCGACTCATTGCCAAATCATGGTTGGTGCTGGCGCAGCCCTCAGCCACGATTCAGGGGGTCGAATCGTCGCGACCAACACAAATTGAGCCACTCCAGAACCAACAGCATATGTGCCCTTGCTCGAGTCTTCCGGTGACTCACCATCCAACTCTGCACCTCCAACAGTTTATAAAACACCATAATATTGGCAGTCTCGCCTCCCAACCCCCAACAGCCGTCCCTTCAACTTTGGAACGAACCTGTTCCAACACCTTCTGCGTAACTTGAAGGACTTGAACGTACCTAAGTAAACATGGCGGCAACCTGAAAAACACCTTGAAAACACCCAAGGGCACCCGTGACTGGCTCGGAGATGACCTCCTCCTGCGCGACCAAGTCATGTAAGTCCACCACCAACTCGTTAATTGCGTCTCAAACCTCAACCTGCCTCCCCACGACTCCAAGACACAGATGAACCAAAACCAACCAAACCCAGCTCAAAAATAATAACCATCCTCACCACCCACTCCGCAACCCCCCTCTCCACCCCAACCTTCGAACTAACCTCCACCCTAACCTCCAAATACGGCGACGACACCGCCCCGCTGATCTACCACCTCGCCACGGACTCAGACCAAAACAGCGGAGCAGGCGAGCCCTGCGCCCTCCGCTACGATTTAACCGTCCCCTTTGCGCGCTGGCTCGCAACACGCTCCGACATCCAGCACCTCCGGCGTTACCAAGTAACTCCCGCGTTCCGGCGCGACCAGCCGGCGCTCGCGCGCGGGCGGCTGCGCGAGTTTTGGCAGTGCGATTTTGATATTGCCGGGGTTTATGACCGGATGATTCCCGATGCGGAGGTGGTTTGTGCGGTGAGAGAGGTTTTTGACGCGTTGGGGCTTGGGGTGGTGGTGAAGGTTAATCATCGGAGGGTGTTGGATGGGGTTTTTGAAGTGGCGGGGGTTCAGGGAGAGGGGATGGTGAGGGGGGTGGGTTCGGCGGTGGATAAGTTGGATAAGGTGGATTGGGAGGAGGTGAGGGGGGAGTTGGTGAGGAAGGGGGTTGGGGGGGAGGTTGCGGATCGAGTTGGGGGGTTTGTGCGGAGGAATGGGGGGCTGCGGGAGATGGTGGAGGGTTTGGAGAAGGATGCTGAGCTTGGTGCTAATGAGAGTGTGAGGGAGGGGGTGAAGGATATGAGGCTGCTTGCGTCGTATCTTGAGGCTATGGGTGTGTTGGACGACAAGATCTCGTTTGACCTCTCGCTTGCGAGGGGCCTGGACTACTACACCGGGTTGATCTACGAGGTGGTCGTCACGGACGCCATCGGCCAGGAGACGCAGGTCGGTAGCATCGCCGCGGGTGGACGGTACGGCAACCTCGTGGGCATGTACGGTCGACGGCCGCTGCCGTGCGTCGGGGTGTCGTTTGGGATCGACCGCATCGTTACCGTCCTCGACGCGAAGCGGAAGAAGGAAAAGATCGGCGCCAACAACCTCAGCAGCCGAGCGCAGGTCTACATCATGGCTTTCGGCGGCAAGGAGTTTGACGGCCTCCTGCTGGAGCGCATGCGCGTCGCCCGTGAGCTGTGGAGCGCGGGCATACGCACCGAGTTTGCGGCCAAGGTCAAACCGAAGCCGCAGCAGCAGTTCAATGCCTCGGAGGGGGTGCCGGTTGCCGTGATACTGGGGGAGGACGAGGTTCAGAGCGGCCAGGTGCGGGTGAAGTGTCTTGTGAGGGAGGAAAATGTGGTGAAGAACAAGGGGCGGCTTGTTCCCAGGGAGGACCTCGTAGAAGAGGTAAGGAAGTTGCTAGCGTCCGCTACGCCAGAATAGACGGAGCCATGGGGGGTGGCCTCTTTGGAGTTTTCTACCTATTATGGCTTGTGGAATAAGCCGTGACAAATCGAGCTTTCCCCTTTGTATTATCGGGAGGAGTCGCATGCGATGCCATTAATCTCACTGATCTGGCACTTCCCAGAATGGCATGGTTTATTACAAACCTGATATGCTTATTTATCCACTGATTCCTAGGGCCCTCTGCAAGCTTCCTCTGGTATCCCCATAACCTGAAGACATCATACAGTCCCTTCTGGGCACAAGACGTGTGAATGGTTGTGGTCCGGGTGGACCTCATCAGTTGACTTTGCCAACAGGAATACTCGTCGGTCACTGTACCTGACTCCCATCTGGGTATGTATAACTTGCGAGTTGAAAAGTGTGCCGGTGTTATGCTTTTGGATGAGGAGGAAGTTGGAGGACGTCGTGATGAGCCGCCCCTGAGTGTATGTGTCTGTCACTGTAAGTCTGTAAGGTAAGGTAATTTCATAGTACAGTAAGGTAGGTACTGATCACACTTGGGTCTGGTACAGCGATCTTGGAGTGTTAGGAAGCAGAAAAAAACGACGTTGGCGACTGTGACAATGAATATGATTTTATTTATTTTTTTAAAAAAAAATGTCAATTTAAACATTGTAGCTATCAAGCAATGTGGCAGTAACTTAAGCAGGAACGGTACTCCGTACCAATCTGTTTGAACTGTGGGCTGGCTCGCTGGTACATATGGTAGGTATTGCTAACCCCAACCCTCGTTTCTGTTTTGCAACAACTTCGGTCTGCCCCACCAGTCCGCTCACTCCAACTTCTCATTCAACGACAACAAAAAAAAACATCAACGAGAACAACAAAAGTGCATTGGTTTATGCGCCATGTTGAGAAGGCCCTGACCCTTTACATGCTATCAAATTTCCAAGACTTTTCCGTCCATGGCTTGAGTTTTGCGACACTGCAGTGCGCTTTGCACCGATTCGCGGCAGGGCATCACACGGTCCGCATTTTCACGGAAGTTTTGCAGCGAACAACTCGAGGCAACTCAGGCAACTCATCCCAGCTTGACGCAGCCTCGACGCCACTCTACCGACAGCCCCAAGTGGGCAACACTTATGCAATTCGACCACAGCACAACTCCCCGCATATTCCTCGCACAACCTCCCCAAAATGCGTCTACGGACCACCCGGGGCGTCAAGAAACGCTACGTCGAAGAACCCATCCTCTTTGACGACGACGACGACGACGAGCCCATCGTTGTGCCCGAGGACAAGTCCAAGGATGGCGACTTTGAGGCGCAGTCGGAGGGCCATGCAGCCCAGGATGACGAAGAGGAAGACGAGGACGCGGTGGAGGATGAGGGAGAGCCAACGAGTGACGAGGAAGAGCAAGAAGAACCAGAACCAGACAATGGCACCGCCACGGAACAGGGAGACCAGTCAGCCCAGCCTAGGAGGCACCGCAACGCCGGCGTTGGCATGATACAGAGCCGCAAGACCTTCCACTCCATCCCCCATTACCCCCTGGAGACCCGCATCGTCACCCGCGTCTACGCAGGGCCGCTGCGCCGCTATGCCCGCTACAGCGCCCTCCGCGACGCCATGTACGGCCCCGAGTATGACCGTATCAAGGTCATCTGGGACCTCGAGATCCGCTGGGCAGACTTCCCGGTCTTGCCGCCCAGACTGCCGCCAGAGAACCAACAGGGCGTCATCCCGAGCCCCTGGCTGCCCCCTGGCTTCGAGCGTCGCCAGGAAAAGAACGCCTCTCTCTGGTATGACGACTTCCAGATCAACGGCCCCGCAATCCAGCAGTCCCATGTCCTGGACCCAGAGGAAGGCCACCGGTTTGTGCCCCAGGCAGGGGGCGATATTGCCACGCTGGTCGGGCCCTGGGACAGGCAGAAGGAGTTTACGCTCAGCCAGGGCAGCAGCCTATCGCTCTCTCCGTCGGGGCTTCCCGTTGAAGACGCCGAAGCGGACGACAAGACTCCAAGTGGCTGGATGCTGGATGTGGGAGGGATACCACTGGCCATGTCGTGGGCACCATTGTCCCGCCAAGACATTCAGGTGCTCGCCGTGGCCTCGGTCCCGTTTGCAGACCAAAAACCGGCACGGCGGGATGCCCCGGCTACGGATACGGCGGAACAGGCGACAGGGTGCATCCAGCTTTGGGAGTTCGTTCCCGAGAAGCGTCCGGGACAGCTGGCCTCACCGTCCACGCGGCCCCCGAGGCTGCTTGGCGCCAAATGTTTCGACTGGGGCAGGCCGAAACGGCTCGAGTTCTCCCCGATCCCCCTGGACTCGTCCAGCCTCTATGGCACGTTGGCTGTTCTCTGCGGGGATGGCAAGGCCCGCATCATCGACGCTAGAGTTATCGATGATGCGGAGGTCCCGCTCTATGGTACGTAGTGGTTCCTTCTCAACCCAACAGCCGTTTACTAACCCGCCGCAGAATGGGTCGAGTCTCCGGTTGTAACGCTGGGCCTCACAGAAGACTACAACGTCAGCGTCACCTGCCTCACCTGGGTGAACACGAACCGGATCGCCCTCGGACACTCGGACGGTTCCATCACGTTGTGGTCCTTGTACCCACGCCAGCTGCTGCAGCGCGTCAGCGCGCACACCACCTACATCATCGACATCTGCTCCGCCTACCCGTCACACCCCTACCTCGTCGCGTCCGTCCCCGTCGGCGGTTGCGCAACCCTCACGGACCTGTCCCAACCGAGCTCCGAGCTCACCTACTTCCCGGTCCCGGCCATCAGCTTCCAGCCAAACTTGCTCTGCTGGAGCGAGCCGATGCAGGGCTTCATGGCGCTCTACCCGTCCTCGACGCCCAACACGACCATTGCATTCCTGCACTACCGTTACTTTTGCCAGGCTCGGAGCATCACCACCGGGCCGAACACGCTCACCTGTGTCTCGGCAGGCGCAACACATCCGTTCATCCTCGTCGGCTGCGCAGACGGCTCGGTATTCGCGTGCAATGCGCTGCAGAAACTTTTTAAGCAAAAGGGCGAGCCCCTGCGCAAGCTCAAGGTGTTTGAGCACGAGTACAAACCGCTTGGCCCCGAGGCCCAAACTCAGTCCAACGCCCCGGGAGTTCCCGCGCTCAGGGGCGCCACCAGGATTCTGCAGGGTTTCCTTCCGGAGCAGAACGACGACCCGAGGACGGAAAAGCGCAAGGAGATGGACAGGAAGAAGCGGGCTGCCAAGAAGAAGAAGGCCGGGAAGAAGAAGAAGGGAGGTGTCGAGGATGCGGCAGAGGACCGTGAGGCCGAGCTCGACGAGAGGCTTGCGTCTCGTGTGGTCATTCATGAGCCGCTGACGCGGCTGACGACGATTCAGTGGAACCCGAATGTGCAGTTCAGTTCCTGGGCGGCGTGTGCCATGGCCTCAGGGCTGATCAAGGTCATGGACCTCGGGGTGGAGTAACCCCTGAGTGTATCACTGTGTATCCTATCCAACACGGCGTATCTCAGCACGGCGCCAGCACAAGCCATCTTGAGAGTTTACGCAAGTTGTATCAATGCCTCTATTTCTCTATGGCCCGGATTCTATTCTATTGCTCGCCCAATCTAGCATTGTGCCCCAAGAACGGTGTGGTGGTAGTCAAACGCCTTGACCATGCCATACAAGTGTGATGCCGCAGCCAGAACCACACAAACGTGGAAGATCTGATGGGAGCTCCCCCAGATGTCAAAGACGCCCGGATACTTACGTTCCGGGAACCGAACCTGCACCTCAGTCAGCACTCACTCCTCGTTTCCTGTTTTGACATGCGTCCAGACACTCACCGCATACAAGAAGGCGCCGAAAATGTACAGGCCGCCCTGGAGAACTACCCAGCGCAGCCCCATCCTCTCGTCCAGCTGGTGGAAGCCGTAATAGCTGAGGGCATGCAGGATCGGCACCACGCCCGACAGCCCCAAGCCCACAAACATCATGGCCCGGTACGGTCGCCACGCTGGCGTGCGGAAATGCTCAAACCACGACACCAGCAGACACCCCGACCCAAGCAGCGCAATCTAGCCCACACAGTCAGCCAGGCTTCACACACCCAAAAACAACAAACTCCCGGAAGCATCCAGGGGGGGAAACTCACCGCACCCAGATACCAAGTCAACCACCCCGCCCAGCAAAAAAACCCATACCACAACGCCGGCACATAACTCCCCACAATCAAAAACACAATCCCCGTATAATCCAGCTTATTCCCCCACTTGGCCACCTTCTCACTATGATTACACAACAAATGATACGTGGCACTCATGCCCAGACACCCAAACGCCCCGCCAAAAAAACACCCAAACACCAACACATCCGCGCCACTCGCCGACTCGTACCTGGGCGCGATCAGCGAGTGCAGACACCCCCCCGCGAGCAGGAAGGCGACCGCGCCGAGGAGGTGCGTGTAGATGTTGACGGATTCGTTGTGCAGGTAGAGCAGGGAGTGGACGCTGCCGCGGATGGAGTTGCTGGTGGTGCGGTAGCCGGAGAGGATGGAGGGGTTGTCGCGCCGCCAGGCGGGGAGGTCGTCCCAGTGGATTAGGCGGGTGAGGGTTTCTTCGAGAGTGGTTTCGAGGGTTTGGGCGGTTGTGAGGAGGGTGGAGGTTAGGGAGGGGCGGCGCTGGCGGAGGGTGTTGCTGCCGCCGGAGGGCGCCGGGGCTTTGTCCGGGGCTGGACTTGAGGCCGGCCCGGAGGCGGAGGTGGGACTCCCGGGTCTCGGCATTGTGGCGCGGGGGTTGGCTTTCGGTTCGTTTTGTGTTGTTGTTTTTCCGTATGATCAAGGTAAGGTAAGGGGTGAGATGAATGTAAGGTACTGTAAGATACTGTGACTGTCACACTGGGGTCTGAGTGCCGGTGTTTGGTAAACTTTGGTCGCGGCACTGGAATTGGAGTGGTGGGTTAATTTTGGCTGGCCGTGGTCGCTTCCACTCCCGCTTTTTGTACTAATAAATTAATCGCATCATCAGATGTTAGGACTCAACGGCGAACATTTCCCCATGCAATGCCACGCAATGCTGGATTTTTTTGTTGGGATTCCGGTTCACATTTTGTCACAAGGAAAGAATGGAGATTCCACTTTTTGGGCTTGGCCGAGGCACGTCTGCGGCAGCTGAGCGATCATGGCCATCAGCTGTCTGTCACCTGAGCAGGCAGCCGAGCGTCTCAGGTAAATGCGCCTGCCGAAAACACCCATTTCGACCATCACCAGTGCCTGCTCCACCCAACTTTTCTCTTACACAACAAAAACCAAGCACTGTCACCAGCAACAACCTGGAATGGTCGGGATTTGTCGTCATCCCTCCAGCGACGCGCCACTGGTCGTTTACAGGCGGGAAATCATGCATCGAATACCCACGCATCACTAATTCCTAATTCCTTCCTCTTCCAGTGACGTGCAGAAGCGATGCCTCAGGGTTTCCGGCGCCGCGGACCTCCTTTGCCCGCCCTGGACTGCTGGAGGCTGGTGATGCTCAGACCGAATCTGGGAAGGGGACCTCCTCGGGACCGACAGTCTGCCACCTGCTGAGGTCGACCGTTCGCCGTTCGTGGACATGGCGTCTGCCGACGGAGCGCATTCCTGAGAGCCGATTGAGTGCAACACCATTGTTCGGCATAGATGGCCGCCCCCAAGTGAAGCCGCACAAGGGCCGAGCACCCACCCCCATCCACGTTCGCCTGGTCTCTGACAGATTGGCCACACGGCAGGTGAAGGGCCAGGCCGGGATGTGGGACTGGGTTCGGTTGTGCAACGGACGGGTCCCCGGTCTCCCCATGGCCCAGCCGTCCTCGGCGGGTCTGTTTCCTCGTTCCTGGAACAGAATGGAGCTCGGGGTGTCTTGTCAGCACGGCCGGTCTCCAGATACCCGGGTCAGTTCAACGCTGGGCCAACTTTATTTCTATTCTTGGGCGCTCGTTATAACGTCGCATGTCTCTTGCAGCATCAGACATCACGACACTACCTTTACTGCGACGACAAGTGTCCAGCAGAGTCTCGAACAAGTGTCATAACAGGCCATCCCCGTGGAGGAACGACGGCCGGGTAAAGCCACGCGCGCAAGTGCACGCGGCAGCTGCTCAGAGGAGAGAAGGCGAGTGTCGTCACCGGAAGGAGAGATTCCTCTCAGCCAGGCCGCGGCTTCTCCGGCGAGCTTCGCGGGAACCGTCGCCGTCAAGCTCTCTGGCCAAGAACGCCGGATGCGACAGTGTCGGACGACGATGAGCGAATGGATACAACTCACAGGAGCTCTTGGCCACCAGGCCAAACGATATTGGCTCCTCGACGGGATGCAGCAATATCGCGGCTCATTTATACTCTGTAAGTGAACCACTGAACCAGGGGATCACGCACGTCTCCAGTTCCCCATGGGGGATGCGAACCTGGGACACATGCAAAACACCACGTCAGGCCAAAAATAGCTGCACATGGGTTTTCCCACAGACTGGCTTCCAGCGGACTCGGTTTATCGCGGCCCTCAACCCCCGACGGCCCAAAACTGGCTGGATTGGGCGTGCGGATATAGGCACAATTGTGAGGGTGCAACCTCAGCATCTGGCTCGCCTGCCTGCCGTCAAAGTCTGGGCATGACCGAGACTGGCCGAAGGGGGCAAACAAGCACCGTCAAGCTCCCGGGTAAATATGCCGAACCACTTCATAAGTTTGGGTCTTGCCCTCGCCCTTTCATCTATTCCATATTGCACAGAGATTGTCGCCACCAAACAAACTGTCGCCATGCGGACCATGTCACCACTGCTATCACGTTGTCGCGAGAGCGGGGCAGATGCACCATGCCCGTTGCTACCGGGAGGTTCTATAAATATTCCGATTAGGGGGCGATGGCGATGGCAAGAAGCAGAAGGTGCCAAGTACAGCATCGACAAGCGGTGACCGACGGGGTCTATATCAACAGACGACACACGCATCGCTCTTCCAAGAAACTGGACCGCATCGTTTCGGCCACGGACCCTGCCAACACGAATCGCCCCTGAGCAGACACATCCGCCTCGCCGCAGAGATGGTCGCATCGGCCCTTGCTCTGTCGCTCATCGGCCTCGGCGCCGTCCAGGCCCTGCCCTCAGGACAGGTCGAGGAGCGCCAAATCTGGATCGGAGATGGAACTGGCGTCTTCGTCCCCGGCGACGGCACCCTGCCCGTTTGCCTGACAGACGCGCCCCTTCAAGGGCAACCGCCATGCATCCTGCCGCCCATCGTCGGCGGACTCAACCCGGGCAAGACGAAGAGGGAAGTTGGGAAGCGGCAAATCTGGATCGGAGACGGGACCGGCGTCTTCATCCCCGGTGACGGCACCCTGCCCCTTTGCCTCACAGACGCCCCCCTCCAAGGGCAACCACCTTGCCTCCTGCCACCCATCATCGGAGGGCTCAACCCGCCAAAGAGCGGGAAGCGACAAACACTTATCGGGGGTGGCTCTGGAAGCTTCACCCCGGGCACGGGCGAGTCTCTCCCGGTCTGCTTGACGAGTGTGCCCCTGAACCAGCAACCGCCGTGCATCCTGCAGCCCATCACGGGCGGACTCAAGCCCGGCAAGAACAAGAAGCGCCAATTTTCTTTTGGCGGCGGCTCGGGAACCTTCACCCCTGGCCAGGGATCGCTGCCCGCCTGCTTGACGAGCGTGCCCCTTAGCCAGCAAGCGCCGTGCGTCCTGCCACCTATCACTGGCGGGCTCCTGCCGCCCACGCTCCCTCCCAAGGAGAAGCGCAGCTTCATCCTTCCCCCTGACGCCGCCTCGAACCCCAAGAAGGTGATCCAGGTGCTGGAGCTGCAGCTCGAACAACTGCAGAACAAGAGGTACAAGACCGAGGAGGACCTGGACGATATCCAGGCCATCAAGGCTGCCCTGAAGTACCTGGCTGGCATCACCAACATCACGGCCCCGCCGGGAACCGGGAGCACCTTCACCCCCGGAAAGCGCTCGTTTGTTCTCCCCCCTGACGCCGCTTCGAACCCCAAGAAGGTGATTCAGGTGCTGGAGCTCCAGCTTGAACAACTGCAAAACAAGAGGTACAAGACCGAGGAGGACCTGGACGATATCCAGGCCATCAAGGCCGCCCTGAAGTACCTGGCCGGCATCACCAACATCACTGCCCCCCCGGGAACTGGCTCGACATTTACCCCTGGCAAGCGCTCGTTTGTTCTCCCCCCTGACGCTGCTTCGAACCCGAAGAAGGTGATCGTGGCCCTGGAGCTGCAGCTTGAGCAATTGCAGAACAAGGCGCACAAGACCAAGCAGGATCTCGATGATATTCGCGCCATCAAGGCTGCGCTCAAGTACCTCGCCGGCATTGTCAGCATCAGCGCGCCCCCGGGAACTGGCTCGACCTTCACGCCCGGCAAGCGTGGGTTCGTGCTCCCCCCTGATGCCGCCTCGAACCCCAAGAAGGTGATCGCGGCTTTGGAACTGCAACTGGAGCAACTGCAAAACAAGGCGCACAAGACCAAGCAGGATCTCGATGACATTCGCGCCATCAAGGCTGCGCTCAAGTACCTCGCCGGCATTGTCAGCATCAGCGCACCCCCCGGAACCGGCTCGACCTTCACCCCCGGCAAGCGCGACGTCGCGTTCAACCCCGACACGGTCGGCACCTACGCCGCTCTGTGCCCCAATCTCGACGGCGCCGAGAAAGCGCTGGAGGCGCTGTTGCACAAGGCCAAGCCCTCTGTCGAGGAGCGCATCCTCATCCAGAAGTTGACGGCCTTCCTCAAGGGCTGCGGCATCAAAATCGTGCAGTCCCCCGACGGCACCTGGACCACCATCAAGCCCTCGGACAAGCGCGACGTGCAGTTTAACGCCCTCGGCCTGCAGACGGCCTACGCCGTCCTCCTCGAAGCGGCCAGCATCCTCACGCCGTCGCAGCCCTCGTTCGCCAACTGGCTCGCCATCCAGCACGTCGGCGGCCTCCTCGAGATCCTCGGCGTGTCAACCACCTTCACCGTCGACTCGGTCAGCCACCCCAAGCGCCAGACCGACTCCATCACCCTCGGCACCAAGACCTGCCAGCTGGCCGACGTCATCGGCCTGCGCGCCGCCCTCGCCGCCCTCCTGACCGCCTACGGCAACCCGGCCAAGGCCCCCGTCAGCATCTTCCTCGTCGAGCAGGTCCTCGTCTCGGCCCTCCAGCTCTGCGGCCAGTCCGTCTCGGGCTGGACCACGCTTATCCCCGGGTCCCCCGTCCCCGGCGGCCCCCTCGTCCCGGACCCCACCGTCCCGGGAGGACCCATCAAGCCCAGCGACCGCCGCCGCCAGGCCCCGGTCGGTGACCCGTCTGCTATGCTGGAGGCGCTTAAGACGCTGGAGGAGGCGTATGGCACGTATGGCAGCGGGAAGATCCCGGCGCCGGTGTTCCTTATTATGGTGAATCTGGTTACGATCTTGCAGAGCATTCCTGGTGTTGTTGTGCCGGGTTGGCCGGTGCTTGGGCAGGGGAGTGTGGTGCTTACGCCGTCGACTTGAAGAGGGTTGATGGGTGGGGAGTGAGGTGGGGTTGAAGACTGATATCCCGGTTGGTGGTGGTGGTGCCGGTGGTGGTGGTGGTGTGTGGTGGTGTGTGGTGGTGGGTGGTTGGTAGTGTTCGTCCTTGGACAGGGCAAGACACAAACCAACCCCCTTATTCTTCCCCTCGTTTAATCTACGTTTTTATTTGCTTCCCCCTTTTTCTTCTTCTTTTTTTCTTCTTTTTTAGTTCGCTCCATGTATCTCTACCTCTTTTACGCGCTTCTCGCGTCAGAGTTCCTCAAAAGGCTTGATTGACTCTACTGAATCTTCTCCCGTTCCTGCTCATGGACGATTTGTGTTGTGTGTGTTGTCGATGTGGTGGTTGTGCCTTTGTCTCATCTCAACTACTCCGTACACCAAGCTGAGCGGTGTAGTACACACATCCCTACCCTAGATAAGGGATGTTGCCAGACCAAGTTCCGAACTCATTTTCAGTTTTGTCATGAACCTCCTCCATGAGTCCGTGACCAAATCCATCCCACACAGTTCCAGCCCAGCCCGCGGCATTGGTGAACACATGTACATGTGCAGGCAAAAGCTCATGAGTACAGCATTGTTGTTGTTGTTTTAAGATGTTGTTGATCTCCTTCCCGGGACAAGATCACTCTCCTCGAGGCAGAGAGTCACGATACAACGGCTTACAACGTTGTAAGGTTGGCATCTCAATATCTTGGTTCAGCACCAATTCTACCCCCTGGGAATCAACATTGTTCAACTAAACTGGATAAGACCATAAAAATAACTGTTGCCTGCCAACCCTCAAATACATGCTTACTTGATAAGGTACCTCCCTTTCCAATACGCGTGTACGGAATACATGTGTAGTTATGTATGTACGGAGAAGTGTCTTGTGTGGCAATAAGTGCCCCACGATCCAGCCCCGGCCAGCCCCCCTAACGGTAATTCCCCGGACCCGGGGCCGGTCCAAGCTCCGTTCCGGAACTGCGTCAGCCCCGCACCGGCGTGTTTTACAAGGCGGGGTTTCGGGGTCAGAGACAGACACAGACGCACAAGCAAACCTCCACACGGACGGGAAGTATCATGACGCTGCGATTCAGCTTCTCCGAGGGGTTTGGGCATGGGCATGGGGCATGGGGATGTGTGGCGTTGTGTGATCCGATCTCATGGCAGAGCTAAGCTACACAACACATAATCGCATTGTAATGATAACTGCCAAGTTTACTGTTCTGACAAGTTGCTGCTTCCCGGGGGCGGGTTGCCTGACTCGGAGTCAAGTTTCGAGCAATCGACAAGTTAAACTCCAGGATAAGGCGGTGTGATGGCGTGGATGGCAATATCGAATCGATTCCTGTTAAACTGTGGTGGGCCGGGTGACACAAGCTTACGCAGAGCTGAGCACACTGATATCAGTGTCGAAGTGATTCGGCGGATGTTTCGATCTCCGATTCGCAGACTTGACTCGCCGGGCGTGCACAGGCGGGCCTAAAGTCCGGCGGTGATGGTGGGGTGGTCGAGAAATGCACCGCAATTGGAGGGCGTGGTGATCCGTCGTTTTGCCGAGCTTCACCAACCCGACAGTTCGGTGCTTGTGAGTGGTGTGCCGTGTGTGCTTGGTTCTTTCACCGCCAGATCCAAATCCTGGCGGGGATCACATTCTCCAAGCTCCAACCCTGCCCCTCTTTTCGCACCTCTGCTGGTCGTTCTTTCCAGTTCCTCCGACTGGGTGCAAGCTGCAGCACGCACATCTGAGCTGCCTGCAATTCAGGCAAGGACATCCAAAGAAATCCAAAGTCCTCCAAAGTCCCAAAGCGGAAACAACATCATCGGGGAGCTTCGGTCTCGGCAAAACCAACATGTTTTCTGGAAGTCGGCCGAGTCATGCATGCATGTGCCCAATCAAACAGCCGTCCATGTCGATGCATCTCGGCTGAACCCCTTCGCAGCCTGGAAAGTGCTGGTGCTGTCATGTTTCCCTGACCAGAACCTTATTTGGTCCCATCTGACTGAACTGCAAAGTTTTGCAAGTCACGAACCTTCAAACTCGGCATTTTTCCTCTCTTTGTCACCTGTTCCCGGCGTGTTTCGGTCAGGTTATCCCGCCCGGCGCTTTTCACCGATGTTGTTTGTCGGTCTCATCCCGTGTCCAACCGCCCGCTGCCTGCGATGCAGATTCGTCATCAGAAATGCATTCAGTTGCTGCTGATCCCAATCCCTCCTTCGGGCCAGTTCCCCCTTTGGCCTTTGTCCATCCCCTCATGGCAAACTCACGAGCTCCCGGCGGCGACCCAGCCGTGGCAAGCAATCAAGCCATCGCCCGGCCTGTTGGGAAACAGGCAACCCGGTTCCCTCTGCTCGGTGACCGTGACGGCCTCCCGCCGCACAGGAACGGCGACAAGGGGCCTCAGGGAGCCAACCACCCCTGGGCGTTGGTCCAGGCCTCGTGATTGACTTGTCTTTTCTGATCCTGCACTCAACCCGTGAATGCTTGGAGCACATGGCGCAGACGGGGGGATGGCTGAACACCCTTCAGCAAACCCCGACAGTCATCGTTCATCAGCCATGCAGTGCACCCTGATCCCACACGGGAATCCCACTCGGGCCTCTCTTCCTGGGGCTGTCTGATGGCGTTGCCTAGTGGGCCCGATGCAGTCATCCGATGTGGGAGCTTTTACAGTGCTTGCATTAGCGCCTTCTCGATGCCTCCGCCGCCCTCCCATGCCCAGCCAACGGCCGGCCTTGGTGTGTGGTCTTCGAGCTGAGTGACCGGCCGCATGTGTGGCCCGCGCTCCGTGCCGTCTGAACCCTCCATTGGGTGTGCTCTGGTGGATGGGTCTTTGGAGGACAAAACAAGTGGGGCACATGGCCAATATTGAACGCACAGGCCAACGACTCGCTGCCTGCTGGCTGTGGACGATCGCCATCTCACCCACCCTTGACTCCATAGTGTCGACGTGGAATCGCGGAAGTGCGGAAGAACACTTGCAGAAACTCCCCCGAAGAAAAAGCAAAACACAAAAACGTGAGCGACATGCCGCGGTGCACGACAGCCCCTGTTGATATCCATGTTTCTTCCTCCCAGCCCATCCCTTCCCTTCCTTTCGCGTCGTCCGTCCCTGAACGTTTTTGAAGAACCAAGCTGTGATGGGTGTAGCGTGCCGTGTGAGTGTGTGAGCGGGCCAATCAGAGCGAGTACATGCACGCAAGCCTCACATTTTCTTTCATTTCCCGCTTGGCGCGCAAGTGAAACTGTGAGACGTCCTCCGTCCCACCAGCCAATCACATCAGGCAGATCCAACTGCAACCTACCATTTCCGGGGTCGAGCTGCGAATGCATGCAACACACTCACTCTGGCTCATGATTCATGATCAAGGGTCGAGTGCATCCTACTGTGTACAAAGTATTCCTGACGGCACGCCCGAGATCCGATACCACCGCATGGTGGCCATGCGGGAGAATCAAAAAGAGTTCTGACCGATACGAACTCGGCCAGCTCTCTCTGATCCACAGGGCGGTCGGTCAGGGTACTGGTAATTTGACCGAAGAAACAATCTCGAACACGAACATCTGTGTCTCCATCTGTCCACGTACGCACTGTACCCACCGACAACGCCTGGTGGCAGTGGCAGCCTGCAGTGCACTGCACTGTGAGACTAACGACTGCAGCGGAGGGAGCGAGTGGGCTGGTCGCTGCACTAAAGCAGGGCTGCAGCTGCATCATGCGTTGCATGCAAGACAAGAAACCAGAACCAGAAACAACTCCACAGAAACAACCTGCCTACCACCAGACAAGGCAGAAGAAGGCAAAAAGGAAGGCGACGTGGCGCCCGTCCTTCCCGCCCACCGGGCAGCCATGATCCACTTTTCAACCCTTCAATCCACCCACCACCACCACACACATCCATCCCCACACACACTCACCCGCTCCACTCACACCCAACCACAACGCCCTCTCTCCCTTTCCCGTCGGGCGTTTTCTGCAATGCGTGCATCAGGGCGGCGGCGGGCGAGAGTGGCTTGCTGCTGCTGCGGACTGGAGCACAGGGTCGGAGGGCACTGCACTGCACTGCACTGCACTGCACTGCACGACGCTGCACCGAAACCCCCGACTGATGAACCTCGGGTTGCCATGACTAGATTGACCTGCAAAAGCAGCACAAACAAAACAACCGATCCGCAGTGTCGATGCAGACGGTCCACCTCGTGTTAAAACTCTGTGAAGAAGCACAGCCCGGCATGGCTTCGTCGTCTTTTATTATTTGTGTACGGTGTGTCAACAAGCCATCGTAAAGCTCAGGTGAATGCAGTGAGTCGACAGCATAATAGTGTGCAAGTTGCTTGCCGCCGACCAGAGTCGGGGGGTTCAATCAAGTAAACCAAGATACTGCAGTACGTACTCCGTACACAATCACAATAACAACAACAGGGGCCCCACCAACGAGTTAGCTCCTGTGTAATTAGTCTTTGTTCATGTTGTATTTGTTACTCTATCCATGCCTGTCTGTGCCCAGCCTGTTTGCCGCCGACTACGACAGACCGAGTTAGGATCATGATGATGGAGGATTCAAGGATTCAAGGATTCAAGGATTCAGCCGCCAGAAGTGCCCGTCGACTCAGCTGAAAGCCAAACTCACAATTACCAACAACAACGAGGCAAAAGTTCCTGATCCTCCTTCGTCATTCACCCAAAAGTACCACGCAGACACAGAAGCGCCATTCTGATGCCATTTCCCTTTCCATTCCTCACCGCCTCTCAAGCAAAGCATTCTTTCTAGCAAGATGTGTGTACCGGTATGTATGTATGCTCGCTCTCGGCCAAACAACAACACACAACCTCACCAAACCCCACCTGCTTCCCCCATCGACACACACAAAGGTAAATAAGAAAAAAGAACAGAAAAGAGGTATCTTTCTTCTCGCGAGCCTCAGCAGCATGCGCAAGGTCGGGCTATTGACCCGGGGGTAATGTCTAAAGTAGTAGCAAGTAGAAAAGGCCACAGCAATAACACCACCGGAGAAGAAATAATCGTTTCATGTCCCATTTGTCACATTTTCCCATCTCTTTCGCACAATAAAAACCCAAAAGCCAACAACGTATCAAGTTCCCCAAGCAGCACATCATCAAGACAGATAGAGAAGAAGAAGAAGAGCACGAAGAAGAAGAAAAAGATTGGGGTATTAACCAACAGCAACAATGACCACCCAGCAAAGAACTCCTGTATCAACCCCTTCTCCAAATAATTTACCATCCCATCATCCATTCCCTTTGCCAGCCTGCCTGCCTGCGCCAGGAAAAAAAAACAGGAATATGCATGCTTTGACCGACCCCCCCCCCGTACCGTTTAAAAACCCCCCCAAAAAAGAATATTCCACCCCGCCAAAAACCAAGAGCGCCGCCATGACCGAGAACCAAGAAAAAGATACACGAAAAAAAGAGTATGCACAGAGAAAAAGAAAAGGTTCTCTCATCATCCAGGCAAGACCATCCATTCCATTCCGGGAATTTTGTGTCCTTGGTTGGTCCTGAAGAATCCGGGAAAACCTGACAGAACAAGAAAAAAAATCCTCGGGGCGATTAAAAATTCCACTCCATCCAGGTTGTCCGGGCTTTTGTTTTTGGTCGCTCTTTCAACTCACTCCCTCCCAGGAGAAGAGCCGAAAGCAAGTCAAGTCAAGTCCCGGCAGAAGGAAGAAAGTGGACAAGAAAAGCCGAAAAAGAGGAAGATCAAAAAACGTTTTTGTTGTTGTTGTTGTTGTTGTTGTTGTTGTCGTCGTCCTTCCCGACTCGGTCGAGTCCAGTCCCGTAGTCAAGTTCGTTTTGGCGTGAGTAAGGGTGAGGTGGGGAGATAACGTAGCAGAAAAGAGAAGCGGGACGCGGGTTTGTGTCCGCGCGCCCCTGCGAAGGCGAACCACCCATCGCAAGGCGAAGCAAAAGCAAGGCAGAGCGCAGAGAAAGAAGATTTCCATCCATCAATCCCTGGCTGGCTGGCTTGCTCAGGCTCAGGCAAAAAAAAAATGCGGCTGGGTTCGGGTTTTGGTCCATCCATCCATTGGGTTCAATCCATCCATCCATCCAGGTTTGGCTTGGTTTAAGCTTGGCTTGGCGTGGGTAGCATCCTCTCAACATCCCCCTCCTCTCTTTCTGTCAATTCGAAATGCAGCAAGACACACATGCGGCGCCAGGAAAGGCCCTCCGACCGCAGCGGACTGTGCAAGACAAAATGAAAAAAAAAGAAAATAAGAAAAGAGGGGGAAAATGGTAAAATGAGAGAATTGCTAGTAGCAGCCTTGCATGTGAGCAAAAAGCGGCACCTGGTGGTGGTGGTGGTGGAACGGCACCGGATGGTGCAGGGGCGCTGCCGCCGCCGCCAACGGCGGGGACGGCTGCCCGTACCGAAGCATGTCCCAGACGTATTGGTGCACTTGGAACTTGGGTGGTGCGCACTGCGCCTGGACCGGCATGGGCATGGGCAGGGGCATGGGCATCGCGTGGTGGTGGTGGATCGACATCGGATCCGGAACCGCCACGGGATACGGGTGGTGGAGGAACTCCTGCGGCTGGCAGAGGTGTTGTTGTTGTTGGTGGTGGTGGTGGTGGTGCGGGTGGTACGGCGCCATCCTCGGGTCCTCGGACTCGTAGATGGCTGGCTCGCCGCCAACGACCACAAACGGGGGCGGCGCGGCCTGCGCCTGCGGCGGCGGCGGCGTCTTGGCCTCGGGCATGTCCTCCGGGAAATCGTCGTCCTCTTCGAGGTCCTCGATGCTGGAGCACGTCGAGGTGAGGGAGCCCTCATCCGACGAGCACGACTCGCCGTCTGAGGACGCGGGCGAAAGCGGCGCCTCGTGGTCGTCGTACTCGTACTCGTCGTCCATGATGGCTTCTTCGCAAACGTAAGTGGTGTGTCCTGGCGATGCAGGCGGCGTCGACAGAGCGGCGGGCTGCTGTTCCGTCAGCCGAGAGCACGCCAAGATCCGGGCGCGCAGCTCGGGAAGCGTGATCCTCTCGTCAGGATTCCGCTCAAAAATGCGGCCCAAAATGTCGTTCATCTCGTCCGACACTGGGAGGATTGTCTTCAGAAAATCCCGGTTCCTGGTGTACGCCCGGTATGTGGAATCATCATAGGAAGCCTGTTTCCATGGGTTGCGTCCACATGTGAGGTTCACCAAAATCACGCCCAATGACCAGACGTCGTTAGGGCGGCAGTTATACCAGGGTCTCCTGGATGAAGGGTCCAGGCATTCTAGAGAAGAGAGAAAAAGAAGAAAGTCAGTGTCGGGGTTGGAAGGGTGATAAAAGGTCAAGTCCTCTGGGCCAGGATCGGAACGAAAGAAAAAGAGGGGAAGACCGGCCGTCGGACGCTGGAAAACCTACCTGGAGACATGTAGAAAGTCGAGCCGCAACCGTAATCCTCGGATCGCTCGGTTGAAGTAGCCAGGCCAAAGTCTGCCAACTTGACAGTCTCTCCCAGGTCGGAGACCAGGACATTCTCCGGCTTCAAATCCCGGTGATAAATCCCCAGCTTGTGGCAATGCTCCACGGCGTCCAGGATCTGGAGGAAGACACTCTTGGCCAACTCATCCTTACCCACGTACTGGCCGCGCTCGGTGATGTTGGTAAACAGATCACCCTCGGGGCAGTATTCCAAGACGACATAAACACAGTCCGGGAAGTCGATGATTCTCAGGATAGAGACCACATTCCGGTGTGATGAGGCGAGGTGATGCAACCTGATCTCCCTGGTCTGAAAGGCGATTTGACGGCGGTCAAGCGGTGTCCCGTCGGCGTTGAACTTGCTGAGGCACTTGACGGCGTACCGGCCGCTGGTCGCAGTGTCGACGGCGGCGTAGACCACGCCGTACGCGCCAGTGCCCAGGATACCCGTCAACTGCAACGAGTCGGTGATGAACCTTCCTAACCTGTCCTCCGGGGCCACCGGAGGAAACCGTGGCAAGCATGGTTGTTGGATGGCGATGTGCTGGCTCGGGATGCCACACGGCTGGCCGAAAGCCGGTGACGCTGGCGGTGTGGGGTATCCGAACATTGAAACATGCTGCATGATCCGGGCTTCGCGCCTGACGCACTTGTCCTCCTGTAGGCAGGTTTCCTGAAGCTGGCTCTCAAGAAAAAAGGAAAACCTTCCGGGTCCTTTCCTGGATTCGTCTCCTTGAATTCCTCTCCGGGATTCCTCTCCTGTGGCTGTAACTCTCCTGTTCGGATGCAAAAGTCCACGGGCGTAGAGAGAGACGGAGTGAGAGAAGAGAAAAGCGAAGAAAGGAAACGTCACGGGCAACAGAGGAGACGGACTCTTGGCAAGATCCGGCCGGCTGGCAGTATCCTCTTTGACCAAACGGTGAGATTCAGAAAAAAAACTCCTGTCCCTTTGGGCTGCCTTTGGAAGATCCTGGGCTTGATTCCGGATCCGGCACACAAAAAAAGAGAATGACCTCGAGCGAACGGGTCAGTCCGGCGGATATCAAATCGTCGTGGTTGGTGAAGGGTGGTTGGGTATCAACCGGAAGGGAAGGGGCCGGGGTGCGTGGGCGGATAGAAGAAGAGAGGCGACTTGATTATGGGACAGCTTCCAAGTGCAACTGGCTCGAGGTGAACCAGAAGACTTCGAAAGAACAGGAGGGGAAAAGAGTAATTATGAATGAGCGTGAAGAAGAGTGGTTGGTGGTGGTGAAGAGTGAGGCATCATGGAAGCGGCGGGTCGAAGATCGTTGATATGGTCTTTCTGACTGGCTCGCTCCACCCCCCTACTCGCTCGCCTCGAAATGCAGTGCAGCCAAGGCTTCATTGGCCCCTAAGGAGCCCCCCCATGTCAGACGGGCCCTCTTCATCAATTGCCCAGAGAGAAGAACAGGGGTGCCGCCGGCGTGGGTTCTGGCAGGGTACGTACTGGTTACCCTGGTTGGGCACACGCCAACACAACACATCGTTTTGGTGGAGAAGATCCGTGGGATCGCAATGCGCCATCCTATTCTTAATCTTGGGTGCGCGGCGCTAGCTCGGATGCAGGATGGTGTGGGTGGAAACGGTGTGGTGGCGGGCTCGTCGGGCGGCCTTGCTTGGCTGGCCCCCTTGTGGCCACTCCGCGCTAATGGCGCACACCCACGCTCGAGAGCAATGTGTGATTACGAGAAGGGGACTGGGGCTGACACACCCGCCCACTCACAAATGGCTCTTGTGTGTCACTGCCTCCTCGGATGCTCATACCATTGCTCATCAGACACATCCCTCCCGCCGCCCCACATGCCAACCCCCATTGGAGCCTGCCAGCGAGCGGCCCAGGACCACAGGCGGGAGGGGTGCGCAAGTTTTTGGTCGGTCTCATGAGAAGGGGTGAGCCGAGAGCAAAGGGCAGACCGTCGAGCTCACAGTGGTGGGTCGATCCCGGGCAAATCGAAGCGAGAACAGGGCCCCGTGACAGGCGACTCCTTTGCTTCTGGGCAACGGGGGCGGGTTTGGAGTCAACGGCTTGGGCCGGTCGGGACGGAGTTGCTGGCCGGGCAAAGGAGGACACGAGTCTGCTTGAATCTTTTTTGTCCGTGGGAGTGCCGGTGATGGCTGATGACGGGAGAGGCAAGGTTCGAGTCAAGAGACCCTGCTGTTCGTAATCAGGATCCGCGTGCACACGCAGCTTTGCTCAGTTTTGAGCCTGGAGACCCGCTCCCTGGTGGCGTGGAGAAGGCGAAGTTCCAACGCTTGCCCACTCAGTGCTGGCTCAGGAGCTCAGCAAGCTGGGATTTTGGAGCCCGAAACCTCTCTCGAGGTGGTGCTGTCTGAGCCAGATCCCGCCCGGGGTTCTTAGGGAGTGCATTGATTGGCTGCCACACTTCAGGTCTGAGGGGTGTGATTCATGAGCCGTTTTGTTTTCTTGCAGATCCAACAACAACCAGTCTCTCTGCCTGGTGACTGATTGCGCATGCATCGGCCGGCGGTGGGTCGGTCGGCTGGTGGCGGGTGGGCAACAGAACAGCTCAGAGAGCCCCGAGTTGCAGGCAGCCCTGGTGCACTGAGAGGCTTGCTAGTCAACTCGACTTGTTTGCTCCCAGTTGCAGTCGTCCCAAGAGGACATCAGGGCGCCCTGAGCACCCGGATTCCATGCCGTGTGTCAAGGCAACGGGACACACAAGCAATATGGATAAAAGTACGCCAGTCAGCAGTCGAACCAGGCGCCGTGGCAAGGCCGACAAGGCCGAGCCAAGCAAGCAACATCGAGTTCGGTACATGTTTTGTCGACGTCTCGCACATGACGCAGTGATGGAGAGGCAGCCCTGGGTGTTGTGGTGGTTTGTTCTCGCTGCTGATGAAGCCCGGGCCACAAGACCAGCGCAGCGCCACAAAGCTCGGGTGGTTAGGATTGGGCGTGCTCACTGCTGGGCCACCATTCGTCCATTCGTCATGAAGTCCATGACAAACAGGGCCAAGGCGGGCGTCGAAAACCTGTGGAAAAAAGGCGGGACAGCGGCTCGGCAGACCACGCCAGCGGGCTCGCTAGGCGTGAAGCGAGTCGCAGGAGCTTGGGTGATCGGCCAGGCTCGAGCCAGAAAGTGGCCAAAGCAATCAATAGCCCGGCCGGGGTTCCACTAATATGAGTTTGCGATGGGCAAGGGGGCCGGGGGATCTTGGGTCCTTTGTTGTTGTTGGTGTGGCCTGTCGGTCACCCATGGTCGCGCCCTGTGGTTTCCGTTGCACGGACGGTGGGCAGCCGACACAGCCGCTTGGACGGGAGCTCTGGAATCCTTGGAATCCTCAGATCCTGGAATCCTGAAATCCTGGAATCCCTCCGAAAGCCGATCCAAGTTCCCGTCGATGGGTGGAGATGTGGAGCGCGGAGCGCGGAGCACGGAGCGCATGTTCCAGGGTTTTTGTTTGTTTGTTTTTCCTTTGCAATCTGGAAGCTGTCGTGGGATTGGTGGTGCCGCCCGCCGTTGAAGCGCCGGGATCAGAATTGGACGAGAGCAGGAATCATCGGAGGCGGTCTGGACGCCAAACACTCACTAACGCGAGTTAACGCATGCAACAGGTTTCAGGCCGCAATCGCGAGGCAGCAGCAGGTAAATCGCCTTCTCCAACCTCCACCAGGCTCCGGGCGGGATTTTGCTCCTTGGCGCAGGGACTTGGGCCACGGAGTGATGAAGGATGGGATTTTGCGGGCGTGTGACTGGTTGCAGAGCCCAGGGTTGGGTCACTTTGCCCCACGTTGCTGCATGGACATGGACGGCCGCCTCACCATGACATCGATTCGACGGGCGCCATCTCTGAGCAGACGCACTGGCGGGGCGTGGCTTCCCCTATTGAAGGGCGCAGGGCCAATCATTTTTATTCCCTCCGTGCGCAGTCCAGAAGATTGCAACGTTTTTGTACTGTGGTAATTTGGCAGTTGCAGCCCTGGCAATCCATCACGCTTCGCAACTGGTGGGTTGTTGTTTCCTGTCGCCTGTTTCGCAGAAGCGGCAGCCAGACGCCCACAGCACACAGTACAGATTACAGTGTAGGATTCAAGGTTGAGCCTAAGGTCACATCGCTCTTCCCAACTGCGTCAGACCTTGTCCTTCAAATTTCCATTTCCAACCACGATGGAAGACCCCTTCTCGTCCCTCCAAACCCCTGGGTCCAGCGGATCGGGAGGGCCTCGATATCGGGCCGCCGCTATCACCAGCGGCTACAGGACAGGCCACTATGAGTAACACGTGGAATCTGCCCAAGTTCACCAGCTTTAGATGGGGATTTGTTCATCGTCAATGCTGGCTCGGTCTAAGGTACCTTGGCATGCATTTCACGATTCACGATTTAAGTACGGATATTCCGCACAGAAGACGGATAACTCCGGCAACAGCGTTGACCTTGCCCAGCTCAAGAGTGTATTCGCATCGGGCAAAGTCGCAGAGGCTGCCAGATCAGGCCAAGCTCCTCCTCCGTAGGCTCCCCGATTTCAGCAGAGGGGACATGGCGAAATGCTGCCCTCTGACAGGCTGCCCAGGCGGTCTTCGAGAAGCCTCTGAACCCCCCGGCTGTGTTGCGTGTGCTGTGTGAGACACGAAAACGGCCGATCTCTTTCGATATCACGCGCATTCACGACGTCAATCCGAACAACAAGAAACGGGCCACTTCTTCTGCGATATCCACTGCCACCGGCATTGTTCAGCGACGCCGAAACGCAGCCGCCCGTCTGGACCCCGTCTGGACCCCATCTGGAGTCTGGACCGCCCGCCGACCCTGCCCTGCCCAGGCTGTGCCCTGCTATTCTCGCGCCGGCGCTGGGTTGATCCGTGCTATCCAAGGATACATCGGCGGCTGGGACGCTGGGTCCTGCGGGACGTGTTTCTGATTTTGGTCCACCTTCATGCAGAACACTGTCACCACAACGAAACTCTGCCCATCTGCCATCTGCCGAATCGGCTGCAGCGGGTGCTGGTGGATCTGCAAATTATGGAAACATCATCACTTCTTGTCTGCTGCGGTGCGCTCCGGGGTGGGTTACGGCCCACGGGTTTCCTCTCTGTTGCCGCAGACGCTCCTCAAACACGGCCAGTCACAGCAAGAGGACCATGAAGCACCAGTCGGCTCACCACTCGGCTCATCCAGCCCACGCACGCCTCCCTTCTGCTCACGCACGATCCTTGTCCCGATCTGATGGGACAACGCCAGCCACGGTTTGCTTTACATAAGCGTCGAGTTGTGTACAGATTACACATGTACGTGTACGGAGTGGTTATGCAGATTGCCGATCTCTATGACGACCCCCGACCGCAGCCGGCTTCGAAAAACCGTGACGAAACAAGACCGTCCCAAGCGAGGCTGGGGGCCGCAGAAGTGCTGCAACAGTCCCAAGCGAAGAAAGACGAGAACGTGTAGTAGTGTAGTGTATTGTGTAAGCGAAGGGGTCATGGAGAAGGATCAACATGCTCAAATGTCCAGTAACTGTTTCCGCACACGTGTGGTCAACTTGGCAGGTCAGTCAGGACAGGACCCCCGTAGCTCCCGATCAGCGCTGCCCCGCCCCTCCCGGAGATGTGGGCTCCCCTCCACGGAGATGAGCCCCCGTAATGGCCCGGCGGTGGAGCCGCCTCCGACCCCCGGTCCCGCCGATCGTCCGGTGCCCCGGCGATCCAGATGCGGGGGAACAGTTTCCATCAGAATACGATCGATCCTCTGCGAGCAGTCCTCCGACCATCGAACACCTCAATCAAAAAGCAATCCTGTTTTTTCCGGTCCTCAGCTGCTCCCCTAGCGTCGTGGCCAGATCGACGTCGGGGGCGCTTATTGCAGTACAGTGTTGCATATTGAGTTTCCAAGGGGGGCAATAAACTGGCTTCGCTTCCATGACGGGATCTCTCGAGGGAGTACTGAGTGAGCAGATACGGGGGGAAGCTGCCACCAACCCTCTTTTCTGCGACCGGTTGGTTGTTTTTGTTTGTGGTTTTGGTCATTGCTGTTGTTTTGCTTACACCAGGCTGTGCCCCCCAAGCTTGGGCTGGTGTCTCCGGAATGTGTTCTTATGTACGACAACGGGGATGGGCTCTCTCTCTCCCGAGGCAGGCTACGGATGGGTATCACAGCATTCGAGGTACCTTACAGATGTGCCATGGTGCATAAGCGCTGGACTGTTTGATTACCCAAGTAGGACTCGATGATGCACCTGTTGTGGCTCGCTCTGGTTGGGGAGGTATGTAGTTAACTGGTGGGGAGAGGATGTTGTGTTGTCGTCTTTGCAGTACCTGTTGATGCAGATGGTTGAACATTTATCTCCATACCTTAGTAATGTGCTGGTGTTGTGACATCGTGGTTCTACTACTACGCATTTCAAGGCCCTTTCACATTAACTGGCCTTGGTACCGGACCTTCACTCAGAACTCATAAACTTCTACCCAGTGCACAACGTGTCCCAGGTACCAACCGGGGCGGTCGGTAGGCCCTACACACTTGTATGCTCGATCAGCATCATAAGCACCGGGCAACTACATGTACCTACCTATGTGTTTACGTAGGTATGCATCTGCAGGCCGTGTTTCACCTGACGCTCTTGGCCGTCCGTCGGGCACTCGGGCACTCTTAGTCAGTCAGATATCATCATCAACCGGGAAGTTGGGCGGTTGGGGCTTGGGGTCCTTCTGGGAGGAACGGACAGTTAACTCAAGGGAAGGCTGGGCGGTACAGTAACGGTGACGGTGAGACCCCACGGGTGACTGCATCCGTTGTTCTCTCTGTCTTCTGTCTGTCTGGCCGTCTGGAGCTAATAAGGGGGATGGTGTTTATCTGTGCCACAAAAAACGGATGGTGGCAGCATGCTCTCCTCTTCTTGTGCCTCCGCCGGACTGCATCTTTCAGCTTTTGGAGGGAAGGCACATGTAGGAGTTCTGTGGCTCAAAACACCAACACTTGCAGTGATATCGTCTGATTCGCCTGGCGGCCGTCCCTCAAGAGTGTCGGTCCATGAGACCGGGCCCCGCCCCCCTGGAAGAAAATGATGGCTGATGGACGATGGATAATGGGAGCAAGCATGCGGGGGCGGCGCAGCACGGCGGGGACTGGTCCTTCGCTGACCAACATCACATTATTACTCGGTACACAACAGCAGTTCACCTACCTTAGACTACCTACCTTGCTTGTCCGACCAGGTCTTGCCACGTTGAGCCACCGAGGTGCAGAATTCGCCTGTTGCCCGCCACTGGTCGTGAGACCTGTCACGCTGTGCCTCGGGAGGAGTCATCTGATGGCAAGGTACGGAGTAATTAAGTGGCTAGCTGTGCCGCTGGCAGGAACATTGAAATGGGAACGGGGCTTGAGGTTTCCTGTGCAACCAACATTCATCTTGGCTGACTGGGAGAGGCAGGGACGGTTTCAACACTGGGCTCCGTAGTTCAGAGAAATGAACTAACTGGCATCTTCTCCCCTCCAACGACCTCTTTGTAGAACACAATGTCAATGACTATGTCTCCAGAGACCACAGGCTGTCTCCCAGTTCGAGGTATGTTCATGGGATAATAACACCAGTTAATTATACCTCATCTCCATCTCATCCTCATCCGCATCCCCATCCCAATACTCGTCCTCACTCTTCAACCTGCCCATCTCCCGCACCCGGCCACTATCCCACAACACATACGCACGGTTTCGGATCCAGGCCTTTAGCTCGGGTATAAACGATTCGGGAATCCCCCACCCTTCATTTTCAATGCGCCAGGCTTCAAACGGACCCAAGTCCGTATCCTCGTCGTTAGGTTTGCCATACTGATGTAGCTCGACCAAGCCGCAGCCCACTTCAAATTCCTGCATGTCATCGTCGTCGAAATAAGCGGCGTGTAGACTATAGGGCAGGTCTGCATAGGCCTTGTCGAGTAAGTACGCGTCGAGGCCAGTCTTCAAGATGATCTCCTTATCCTCGAGAGAGGGGACGTTTGTGAGCTTGCTGATGAATTCGACACCTTGGGGTAGCTACAGTTAGTTCTAGTATTAGCAGTCTATCTCACTACAAAGTAACCTTACTTAGTACTTGTGACTCGGGCAACTCACCAGACACCACTTTAGCGTCTCATGGTAATCAAGAATGTCTTGCTTATCTTCCTCGACGGGATATACATCCAATAACACTGAATACAAGCCAATGTTAGATTACGTTCGCAAGACCCCCGTTAGTTTTAGTAGTAAATCAAAAAAGTCTGACAAACCTTGGTCAAGTTTTCCCTCCAGATAACAGCAGACACAACCAAGCTGCTCGCTCTCCCAAGGCGGCTGCCTCCAGAAGAACCAGCGGCTGGCGTTATCAGCAAGCTTACCGCCCCGAAAGAGCGTGTAAAACAGCTCAGCCCTATAAAAAGCGCGACAAAAACGGAAGAGCTCGGACGGCGAGAGTGGTTGCATCCAGGGACTGGTCGATGCCGATGCCGATCCAGACCCCGACCCTGACCTCGACCCAGCCCCATCCCTATCCCGAGCAATACGCTCCAAGGCGACAGCAGCAAAGTCAGTCGCCAGGGCGAGTATGGTGCCATGGGTATGATCCATCCGTCGTACCAGGTTTGTCGGCAGCTGTGCCGCGCGGGCGGCGAGCTGAGCCGGCCGGTCATAAAGGTCGTCGAGCAGCGCGACAACTGGGCTGCTGGTCAGGGGGCGAGGGAGTTGTGATGCCTCTATTAGGGCGGTGGCGTACGGGAGGAGGGTGTTAGGGGTGATCTGTCCGCTGATGTTTGAGGGTTCTGTGTGGGTGTTGTTGTTGTTGTTGTTGTTGTCATGGCTGCTTCTTCCTCTAGAAAAATGCCGGAAATGCCGACATGCAGGGGTGAGAAACCATGTATGGCGATGGGCCAACTTCATCGGGCTAATTGTCTTGCTGTAGAGCAGCTTGGTCGACAAAGACATTATGAAAGCCTCTTGGAATTCAAGTGGCGGGCGTGTCTGGGCGGAAGGGGATACCCGGGAACGGCGAGGTTGTGGTTGTAAAGGCGAGGGCGAGAACTTGATCTTCTAGAAGACACAGCGAATTTGTGCTGCTTGTTTGAAAAGGACGGCCGGGTTAGAAGGGCGAACCGTCTTCTATTTTGTTCTGTCAACAACGGCCGAGCCACATTTCCCGTATTCCAGCTTGTTTTGACAGATCAGGTATTGTTATTACCGTCTATGTACCTGGTAACTATGTACTTCAGTTCTATCAAACTGGGCAGCAGCGTCACGCTCGGTCTCGTGCGCGGGCCCAGCGGCAGTGGTGAGGGCCACTGCGATGGTCTGATCTCCTGCTACTCAACCAGACTGATGGATGGGATGACACTCTTTGAATCCCAAGGTCCACTCCAGATGTACATGTACACAACACCAAATCTCCCAGAAAAAAAAGAAGAGAAAAATAGACAGACACCACAGGAGGAGACCACACGACACGGGACTTCATGCCACAACGTGAACTGCTTGATGCAAGGACTGACCCGATTTATCAAGGTATGTACACAAGGCTGCTGGGCCTTAAGCACAATAACCGCTGCCATGATGATGTGATGATGATTGATAGGGGGGTAGATATGCAAGAGAGACAGGCAGGCATCTACTGCATACACACCCTACATACCAGTCGACCTCCTCGAACAAAAGCACACTCCAGCCAGCACGCCTGACAACCCCCCTCCCACCCCCCCCACCTTTGAGGAAAAGAAAACCTAACGATGCCCCCCCCTCATCACAAAAAACGGATGCCTCAGCGCCTCAGCAGGCGTCAACCTCTTGTCCGGATTCAGCGTCAGACACCTCTCGAGCAGATCGACAAAATGGTTCAGCTCCCTGCTCTCGGCGTCGTCCATACCCGCCGACGCGGCCAGGAGGCGCGTGCGCAGGTCCCGCGTCGGCTTGACGCTCGCCAGGGTGCGGACGGTTGTCTGTAAGTAACATGTTAGTTATGGATGGACAGATGTGCCGTGGTTTGTTTCGTTTCGTTCCGTTTTGGGGGAAATGAAAGTATTGTGTGAAGGGGAGGGGGGTGGGTTTGTCGGGATGGGGGAGGGATGTGTGGTTTGCAGGAATGGGAATGAGTGTGCCGCGGTTTCTGGCGGGAAAGGACAGGAATAGACAGGGCGGCTGCCGCCGGTGAAGGGCCGCTGCAGCAGGCGTGCATCATTTTCGTTGCCAGTGTTTTGTTTGGCGCCCGGCTACTTGTTTTGCAAGCGTCCGTCTGGGTCACGATGATGCACGCTGCCGGGCGGTTCCAAGGGCGGAGTGCAACACGCCCGCCCGCCCTGTTCCACAGAGATGCGGACACCCAGGGGGTGGTGACTGCCTCATCGTTCAGGCCGGACCCGCTGGCATCCAGGGGGGTTCTGGTCTGTCATCTGCCCTGGCCGGGTTTGAGCGGCCGACGGCTCGGTTCGCGGCACAGCACCGGGCCTAGTCGCCAACCGCCCGACCCCAAAAAGGAAGCGGGAAATGCAGAGCCGGGCGGGAGGCAATACGACAACCAGTGACTGATACCTTCAGGTGGGTGGTGATGTTGGGGGTTCGGAACGGCTGCGACAAAATGGGAAATTGAAGGATGGAAGGAATGTGGAACTCACCTTTCCGAGAACCTTGTCCCGCTCGATGCTGATGAAGTTGCCCAGATCATCAAAGTGATTGTGGGCGAGCTCGCCGCGCCGGTACAGCTTGGCGCTCAGCTTGCCCCGGATCTCCATGATGTTCTTGAGCATCTGGTTGTTGTTCTCGCCAGTGAAGAGAATCTTGCCCGTGTACAGCTCATACAGCGTACACCCGATCGACCACATGTCGACGGCATAGTCGAACGGCACACCCAGGATGATCTCGGGAGCTCGGTAGAATCTACTGACAAGGTACGGCATGGGCTCAGTCGCCGCTGTGGCAGCGTCGGAGCGGTCAATTGCGGTACCCAGATCGCAGATCTTGAGCATGTTGCGGGCTTCGTTGACCTGTGAGACGTTAGCATCGGGTCTTCATGGATGTGTAAAGTATCAGCTTACCAGAATATTGTCGGGCTTCAGATCGGCGTGGATGATGCTGCATTTGCGCATGTGGCCCAGCGCCAGGAAGATCTGATACGCATACGCCCGAGTCGCGTTGAGGTTGATGCCGACGTTGTTGCCAAACTTTTTGAGGACCTCGCGGAGGTTCATGCTGAGGTTCTCAAACGCCATGCAAAGATGAGCCTTGTATTCGAAGGCCCGCTCGAACCTCACGAGGTGCTTCTTGTCGTCGGGATCAGCGGCATTCAACTTCTCGAGAATGGCGATTTCCGTAAAGCCTCCTTTCCGGAGGGCATCGTTGTTCCGCATGATTTTGATAGCAACCTCCTGGTTGGTGGTGATATCGACAGCCCGAGCCACGCCCGAGAACATACCGCGGCCCAGAGTCGTCGAGACCTGGTAGCGCCCATCCAGCAGCTCACCGGGCCTGATCTTGTAGTAACCCTCTTTGTCGTCGCCCTCCAAGATGCCACCGCCTCCGCCTGGTTGGGGGGCCCGGAGTTCCTGAGTTGCGTCATGCTTGGCAGGGACGGGAGCAGCAAACTTGTCGGCGAAGTCGTCTGCAAACATGTCAAACTCGTCGTCGTCGTCATCGTCCTTCTTGGCGTCCTTGTCTTGCTTCTCTTGGGGCGCGGGCTCTGTTGTCTCGCCCACCGAGCTGCGACGAGGCTCGCCGTGGAGTCCCAGGTGTCCGTGACGCCTCTCATCTCGAAGTTCGTCCTCCTTCATGTCGGCCGTTGGATCATAGTCAGCAGCCGAGGGGCCGTCCTCCTCGAGAGTTTTGGCCTTGCCATGAGCATTGATGAGCGCCTGGTCGTCAGCAAAGTTGAACACCCCAGGGGACATGGCCGGCGATGAAGGGCCGTCTGCGATGGCATGATTAGCAAGATATGGGGCGGAAACTGGGCTGGAGTTTTCTTACTTGATATGGGAGTAGCACCCTCGGCCTTTTGGGGCCCGGGCGTGCTTGGACGAGTAGACGCGGGCGTAGAGCCGGCCCGATCACCATCCTGGAGGGCCTGGATTGTAGGAGTTGCTGCGCCAATACCTCGCTTGAGCGCTGCTTCTCTCGCACGCCGACGTCTCTCGATTTCGGCCTGGACGGCGGCCTCTTCGTCGATGGCGGCGTCTGGATCCCAATCCATGTCAGGTTCGGGACCTTGTTTAGGTGCGCTGGAGGGAAGAAGTTAGCAGGGTTCCAGCTAGGAGGGGTATCTGGGGGCATCTGAGGGGCAATTACCTGGTCTGCGTGATGGCAAGATCATGGATGCCTCGTTCAACCGTAGCACCTTTGTCAGTTTTAGCATTCTGCCCATAAACATCACGAGCCTCCCCTGGAGTAGCCCGCCTGAACATGGAGCCAGAGCCATCCTGTGGGCGTCTCTCAGCTTGGGCACTGTACTTGTCTTGGCCTGGCATCAGGTCGGCCCCATAGCGACCCCCGTCTCGTCTGTCTCTGGCGACCCTGCCGCGGGGCGACCGGCTGCGGGTCCGGGGCCGCTTATCGGGATGGCCATCGTTTCTGCGGTCGTAGCCCGGCCCGTCGGCACGATAGCCTCGTGGGCGCGTTGATGCTGGGTCTCGGCTGCCGGGGTGATTGTTGGCGTGGCCATTAGATCGGTCATCGTAGCGGTCCGAGGCGCGCGACGGGTGGTTGTCTAGGTCGCGGTACGGGCGGCGGTCATCACGAGAGTTGCCCTCATAGTGCACGCGGAACTGGCGATTGTCGCGTCGGTCACGGTGGTCCTCGAGGGGGCGCTTCCAGCCGCGGGGCGAGCGGCTCCGTCGGCGGGGCGGGTCGGCCAAGTCTCTGGAGGGCAAGCCGCGTTCGGGGGTGCGCGACGGGAGTCTGGCTCGATGTCTGCCGGTCCGGTCAACATCACCGTTTTGTTCAGAGCGAGGCAGGGGAGTTGCCTCTACGATTTCCCCTTCATCCGAGCTGAGGGCCGGAGACGCCATTGCAGTTGTACCGACCACCGAGTGCGCCCTCTTTTCTTGTCCTTCCTGTTGATGATGCCCAGGCAATGCGACACAGCGCAGGAGTGAATGCGCGCTTCCTCTCCTGCCCTGGCGTGCGCAAACAATGTCAGCCGTGTTTCGCCTGTGACACAAATGCACAAATGCGAGGGTCGCACACGGTCGCACAGCTGCTGGGTGCAAGGAGCAGAGCGCAAGCAGATAATCGACTTGAGAAGTGTCGATTATAACTATAATATTTCGGTGAATGTTGGGGTTTGATGATTTGATGTTGTTGTCTGAGTTGGCAGCTTTGAGGAGTCGAAACCTCCACTGTCCAAGACACCAAGTCCTTGATGTCAGGTCCCGCGCCCAGCCCTGCTCAGCGAAGTGTATGGAATGCAGCCTGGATCCCTTGGCATCAGATGCAGGCAGGCGCGTGCGTGCTTTCAGGTGGCAACCACGCGGACATCCATGGATTGCATCACCCAAGCCCATTCTTCAAGCCCGGCATTTATCCGAGTCACCGCCTAGATTTTCAGGGACTGGGCTGGCCTTTGCCGCCCACTGCCTGGCGGGGTCTTTTTCGGCCTTTCCCCTGATAAGCACTCAACTCTTCGAGGCCCGCGCCGAAAGATTCCATTTTCCTCATCCCAAGACGGAAACAGCAAACCAGACCTTTTACCCTTCAATCTTTAACAAAACTACAAAATGGGTGGCCAGAGCAGAGAAGGTATGTCTTCACTTTTCCGATTATTGTTTCGTCCAAGAGTTTTCCTCTAACCCGACCGTGACAGGCGGCAAGGCCAAGCCCCTCAAGGTGCGCAACATCCCACACCACCCAGGCTCCCTCGTGGCTACCCTGATCCCGAAATCCATGCGGCACAGCACGACCGAGGACTGACCAGGCACCAAATCAAATACACAGGCGGCCAAGAAGGCGAACAAGGATCTCGATGACGATGACAAGGCCTATCTCGAGAAGAAGCGTGCTGGTACGGAACCTGCCCTCCCCCTCGATGATCCCTCCCATCTACAACCACTCCGGCACGCCTATTCGCTAACACACTCACCCATAAAACAGAAGAGAAGGCCAAGAAGGAGCTCGCAGCCAAGGTTGCCGGCGGCAAGGGCCCTCTGGTGAGTCTAAGCCTCGCCCTGCCATCCACCCTTACGAGGACGACACTAATATTCTTCTTTCCAGAACACTGGCAGCCAGGTAATTGACCCCCCGCCGCTTTCTACACGTCAAAAATCGACCTTTTCTTACCTAACACACCCCAAAGGGCATCAAGAAGTCCGGCAAGAAATAAGCGACCCGCATCACCACTACCACTACCACCACCACCACCTCGGAAAAGGCCGGTGGAGGATCGTGCCGCGTTGCAATTTCCCACGGCGCCAGTTCTGGCACTGTGTGTCTGGTCAGGATGGAGATCGGGTCAAGGGCAGGGCAGGGCAGGGACGGGATAAATTTTTCAGGGCGCAACGGGACAGCAGCAAGAAAGCCTGGGCGCAGGATGGATGGCATGCATGCTTTGCTAGGACACGGTCTTTTATGCAAACATATATAACGAGGAATACGAGCCCATGTCTTCTTTCCGGTTTGTGTTCTTGGTGCATCCATCGGGTGGTTGGGTACGATGATGGTGGTGGAGGGGGGAGACTCTCTCTCAGAAAGGAGAAGGTTGAACCAAGGGAAGAAAAAAAGATAGAGGACTGCCAAAAAGGAGTTCTCTGCGACCTCTGATTCTTCTGGACTCCCTGTGGTCGTTCAATTCACCCAACACCACCCTTGACCCTCTCAATGGGCCCTACTCTCTAACGCCAGCTTAGTCGCACGGCACACGGTCTGCCAAAAGCAAATCATATCCAGAGCACACACACATCTCACCTCATCCTCGAAAAGAAGAAGAAGAAGAAGAAAAAGGAAACACTGAGCCACACTTCAACAACAACAACAACAACAACAGCACAAGAAGCGCCTGAGAAGATACGCAAGGTAAGGTCAGGTAGGTATGCAACATATGTACGGAATACATACTTCCAACCACAGCAAGGCAATGAACAATGCCCGCCACCTCACTCCTCCCTTCCCCCAAAATTACAAGATCTACAATGCAGGTAATGTTTGTTACCTCAAGTTATGTACCCAACAAAGCATCTCTCGACTTCCTCACCCCCTATACCACCCACACAACAACAACCCCAAATACAACCCAAAGAAACACCTCCCATTCTATCAACATCAACAGAAATCCAGAGTCCGTGTGTATACACACCACACATCATGACATGAGATAGCCAGCCAGCTCAATGCCCAAAAGACCCCAACTACAACGAGTACAACAAAAGAGGCGCATCCAAATGCAAGAGAAAAAAAGAAACGCCAGAACAATGCCGCCTAGGTCAAGCAACGTAAAACAAGAACCTTCAACCACCCCACTTCACCTTCCCCCCTAAAAAACCACACCCGATGCTCGCTAGGATAAGGCATGGTGGCTAATTTCCCCCCCAAATATTACTCCCACTCCTGGTCGCCTGGCCCGGCGCCGGACTCCCACCCCCACCAGCACCTCCACCCCTCCCACTCCCACCCCTAAAATAATCATACTGCACCTGCCCGGCCATCGCCGGCGGCGACTCCATCTCATCCGTCTGCGGCAACCCACCATACCCATACGGCCCACCACCCAGCATGCCCGGCGCGCGTGGCCCACCTGCACCACCACCAGCATGATGCAACGCAGGCGTCTGATACCTCGAGGGCACATCCACGCTCCTGTCTCGCTCTCTCCCACCGGAGGAGGAGCCGCCGCCGCCGCCGTAGTGGCTCGACGCGGAAGGTGGATAGGTCGGATGGGACAGCGGCATGGACGCGGCGCCAGCGACGAGGTTTGTGCCGCTTTCGTTGGCGTGGCTGTACATCATGGGGCTGCGGGTGCGGGTGGGGACGTCGGTGACCGGGGCGTACGGGGAGGCGGAGGAGTAAGGGGAGGTGTGTTGGGCATAGGACGAGCCGATGCTGGCGTCGGGGTATTGTGGCGGGTGGTTTCGCCTGTTGGCGCCGGCGCCGAAGCCCATGCCGCCTACAGGGGTGCCGGGGCGGGAGTCGCCGCCGCTGCCCATGGTTCCTGGGGTGCCTGGGCGGGCCATGTCTGAGTATTGGCCGAAGAGCTCGCCGGCGCCGTGTTCGGCGGCGAATTCGTCGCGGTTTTTGTAGAATTCAAAATCGAGGCGGGACTCGGGGACCACTTCGAATCCTGGCATGGAGGGGGAGACCTTGCCGGCCTTGCCGGCCGCCATGTTGTCGAGGGCGTAGCTGTACGTGTCGCTGTAGCCGCTGACGGTGAGGGAATCGTCATAGCCGGCATCGCGCCCGTCGGTGAGCCGGCCCTGGTAGACGCTGGCGAGCAGGTTCTGGGCCTTGGCGTGCACCATGGGCGTGATGAGCGGCTTGTAGAGAGCAGGGTGGCCGAAGCGAGCGGCAAGTCGGTCGTTCCGCTGGCTTTGCTCCTTCACGTCCAGTGCTACCTCCGCTTGGTGCTGCCGGGAGTATTTTGTAGCGTAGTAGTGGATCTTATCGTCAAAGCTACGCGCGCAGATAAACTTGAATGCGATCATGAGGAAGGGAAGAGGAGCGACGGCATATGCATGGATATGCCTGCCGTCACCCCGGACCCAGACGATCAGGAAGACGACGAGATGAGAGAGCATCGAGCCGAAGAGGAAGCGATTGAACAAGATGCGCCAGAACATGCCGCCGCTCTCCGTCTTGGTGACGAAGATGTAGAGCAGCAGGTACTTCTTCAGCGCCACATCGATGCAGAAGTACATGGCCGCGGCGGGTAGCACGAGCGGTTGGATGGCGCTGTAGCAGAGGGCGACGGTCGAATAGAACAGGAAATAGTTGTAGTAACTGGCAAAGTCGAACGAGGGCGGCGCTGTGAGCTCGATCAGCTCGCGAGGTGTGGGGCTCGAGAACTTGCGCATGAAGAAGCTGTAGATCAGCGTCCAGAGCTGAGCCAGGTCGACGGCGGCACCGAGTTGTCTCTGGAGGAGCCAGGTAATCCAGAAGGGGGAGACGGAGCAGAGGGACAGGAAGAGAGCGAGGCCGATGTTGGTGTCGAGGAACGCCTGCCACGCGTCCGTGCCTTTGTTGGTCTTTTGGACAACGGCCGTGGTAAAACCCCAGATGGCGCTGAAGATGGAGAAGACGATCAGGTTGTTGAAGACAAAGAAGGCGTACAGCTTGGCCACGACGTGGCGCTCGCGGCCGGTCTTGGTCTGGTCGCCAGCCTTGATGGACATGCGCCGGAAGATGATGGGGAGGACCAGGTAGACGAGCGACATGAGCGCCGGGGAAGCGATACCCTGAATAATGGACCAGACGGTCGAGTTGTCTATCAAGGATTGCTTGAAAGCCGGCCACACCTTGCCCAAGTTGGTCAGGTTGACGAGGAAAATGGCGATCATAGCGTTTGGAGCAATCCACAGCAGGGTGAGAATCGCCATCCAGAAGTTGTTCCAAAGCCTCCTGGTCTTGCGCGTCGACGAATTAAGCGGCATGTTGTCCCAGATGATATCGTTTGGTCGGGGGGCAAGCTTGATGGTCGCGCCGTGGTTCTTGTTCTTGCGGCACGCGTAGGCGATGGAATGAGCCTCGGCGATGTCGGCGTAAGATGCGAACCCGTACGGCATCGTCCCTCTCTTATCCACCCGTTGGCGGATGTCCTTGATCTCCAGCTCCAGGATCTTGATGCGCTGGGTGAGGTACTCGATGGCATCCACCTTGTGGCCCTTCGGGTAAGTGCCATATGAAGGGTCCTTCTTGGACGGAGGGCACTTGGGCCGTTCTGCCGGGAGGTTTTGCGGGTCCTTCAGGTAGATGGCCAGCACCTTCTCCAGCTTTCTAACCGTGTGGTCGTGCTGCTCAATGAGGTCTGGCAGGATCTTGACATCACGAGCGATGGCGGTTCTCGAAAAGGACGAGTTCGGGGCGACGTTGTCGATGATCCTGGCAATGCCCTCATCCGAGGCGAGGTTCTTAGGAATGTCGTACATCTGGAGGCAACATGTTAGCGACAAGCCTTTAAGCGGGCGGACGCGGAGGGGGAAGTCGTACCATTAGAGTACGGGCATGGAGACTCTGCTGGTACTCGTCGCTCTTCATGTAATGGAGCCTCAGCTGGGTAACCTTCTTGTAGTTCCACCAGAGAAACCCGCACACGACGATGGTCAACAGCCAGGCGAAGGCGACGGTAGCCCAGTGCGGGTTGCCCCAAACATTTTGCGGCGTAACCATGACCAGCCACTCGGCCCTGGGGACGAAGTTGACCCAGTTAACGGGGATCAGGATGGCGCAGCCAAGGACGGTGAGGATGACGAAGATGTTGCGGCACATCCTGGTGAAGCGCATGAAGATGGCCGCGTCCATGCCAACCAAGTTCACCAGGTCCTCCTCCGAGGTCGACCACAGCGGGACAACCCAGGCAAAGATGCCATTTCCCAGAGGGGGGGGCGCATGTTTCTCGTCGGCATGCTTGAGTTTCGGCGCGTAGACAACACTATTGTACGGTCGAAGGAAGGAGAAGCAGATGGCGATGCCGGCGGTGATACCGAGGGACGAGCCCAACGCAGCGAAGATGGACTTTTGTTGGATCTGGAAACGTGGGTGGTTAGCGAGTGTTTCAACGGGGTTTGTCATCTGGGGTGGCAGAGAGCATACTTGGGAAGAGAAGGGATCTGACAGAAGGTCTAACAGGACCTCTGCGGGAGTCTTTTGGTGAGGCTCCTCATCCCTCGTGAGGAGTAGCCGTAGTACGTCCATGCTGGCTGTGGATTCAGGATGTCAAGCCCGCGAAGGGCATCCGGAGAAGAGTTGTGACCAGAGAGAGATATGGGGTTGAGGGCCGGAGCAGCCAGAGAGCGGGGAACGGCGACGAAGGTACTAGATCGCGTGCTGGCGGAGAAAGTATTGTGCAGCAGGCGGTGTTCATCCGATGTGGTTTTCCCGTCGTCCAATGTCGTCTTTGTCCCTGCCTTAGTCTCGTCGGCGCCCTGATTCCACGTCTCCGACACAAAAAACCAAATCAAAAAGAATGTTTGAACAGCGTCTGGCTGGCAGTGCTGCCCAAGCGAGTGACGTATTCTCGAGACGGTAGGATCAACGCCAAGGCCAAGCAATGGGGTGTGTCCTTTCTGGTCGAGATCGACAAGGGTCCTTCCGTCGGTGTCGCTGTCGCTGTCGCTGAGCGAATCGAGAGGAGCAAAAATCCGGTCGTCGAGAAAAACGAGTGTTGGATGAAACTGATAGGTAACTAGCGAATGGCGGTCGAAATCCCCCACGCGAAATACCAAAACAACAAATGATGCGGAGGTGGAGTGGAGAGGAAGGGGGAGTTGGCTTAAAGGGAATGGTGTTTTGAAAGAGTCCTAGTGTGGCACTTGGGAGGAACCGAAGTTCTGGAAGCAGAGATCCCACCGGTGCCAAGAGAAATTGCCAGCATGGGACGCCAGCAAGGGACAAAGACCCCAAAAATTTCCTGCTTCTTTTTCCTTTCACCCTCCCCAGTCCCTGGCCCCCCATCCATGCACCATGCACTTACGTGTTGACATACTACCAAAAAACCAGGCCATGCCCCCGGCATTTGGCATTTGGGAGGCCCATCCATCTCTCGCCTCCTGATGAACGGTCCGACAGGGAAAAAACACAAACAGAATATTGGGGACCCCGATGGGCCTGTTCACTGTTGCGACCCCAGCAAAAATGCGCACGCGATCCAATGATCACCGGCGTTGCTATTTTGGCCCAGCTGCCGCTTGGTGACTTTGCCCAGGTGAGTCGATTTCCCCGGCTCACTTGCCCCCACCACGCAGCCGGCGGGTGGGGCCGCCGACTCGAAATACGAGCTCTGGGGATGCATCAGAAACTGGCGAGGGGGCGGACGCGCAACGGCGGTGCAGCAAGCAAGCATTCTCTGGTTGGGATATTCATTTTAGCGACCTGGGGACTTGAATTTCCAACGCACCAGTGGACTTGCTAGCGCCCATGCCATGGATCTAACCTTTTCCCAACATCACCAGCTCTTATTAAACCGTTACTTTCGACAACAACTCGCGTTGACCTGCGTCGTTCCCTCCCAAAGCCCTCAAGAAAGTTGTGCATAAAAAACGTTTAAAATTTCAGGGGTCCCTGTCAGGATTGGACGATCCGCCCCCTCGCCCAGGCCGGCAACCAACCATTCCACGGCCCTGGGATCTCGAATTTTGCCACATCGGGCGATTGATCCTGGATGTGCCATCCGCTGGAGCGCAGATCAGCGCATCTGGGCCCGGCCGAGAGGGAATTTCGCTTGTTATGTATTCTGTATCTGTACGGGATCATCGATCGCTAATAAATTCTATCATGGCAAGAACTGGGGCGCACGTCATGCTGAATATCAAGGTCAAACAAAAATAGAAAGAAACTCGAGAATTCGCAGTGTTGCATCTGGCTGGAGCGGGTTGCCATTAGTGGTGTGTACTATAGTATCTCGTGGTCGGTTTAGGTCTGCACTCAACAGTTGGGATGCCGCTCGGTGGCTTCTGGTGTGGACAGCTGATGTGTTGAATTCCGTCTGGTGGCTGCAGTTTGAGGCTAAGAATGGATCTGAAATTCCGAGGCTGAGGGAGGGAGGGAGGGGTGCATTCCGTTCTCTGGGCTGTTAGTGTAGTTTTCAGTCCTGTTGTCAACTTGCACGGCACTCTCATTGCGTTCCTCTCGGCCAATCACATCCGGTCTTAGTATATGAATGGCAGCTTCCGCCGAGTCAAAATCGACAAATTGCTACAGAATAGCCCATCTGGAGAAAATAGCCAGAAATCCGGAGCCGTCAGAGCGAAACATTCAAGGAAAATAAATCATGACAGACGAACCACCCAGGTTTTGAGCCACCCACCAAACCCAACCCAGCCCAGCCCCCCAACCAAACCCAGATTCATAGACCAAAACCCAAAGGTGAAAAGAAAATAAAGTCCAGCTACAAGCCGAACCCTCTTACGCAACCGGACCCTGACTCCTCGTCTTCCGCTCCGTCCTGCCCACCGGAACGGCGGCGGCGGGCTTGGCGGCCTGCTTCTTCGGGCGGCCGCCTTTCTTGGCAGCAGGGGCGGCGGGTGGGGCCTGACCTCCGTCGCCGCCGCCGTTAGTCACTGCCACCTCCGCCGCCGCCGTCTCGGTCTTGGCCGGCGCGGCCGACTCCGCCCCGCCCTCCTCGAGCGTCTTGGCTTTCTTGCCACTGTCGGTATCGGCGTCAGGTCCGAGAGCTTCTTCCGCCTTGCGCTTGTTGGTGGTCGTTTCCTCGGCAGTGGTGGTGGTGGTGGTGGCTGCGCCGACCGGGGCGGTGACGCCGGCTTCGGTGACGGTCTCGGCTGCGGCGGCCGTGGGAGCCGGCGCGGCGTCTTTCATCTCGGTGTCTTCGTCGGCCTTTTTGGCTTCGCCGTTGGCGCTGGTGGGCGCCGCAGCCGCTTCAGCGTCGGGAGCCGGGGGTTGCTCGGCGGGCGCGGTTTCTGTCAGTTTGGCCGCCTCAGGTGCCGTCTCGGCAGGTTTCTCAGGCGCGGATTCCGCTGCGGCGGCCTCCGGCGCTGGCTCGGCAGGTTTGGCGGCGCCGTTGATTTCTTTGGCTTCGTCTACTGACGGAGGCGCAGTTGGCAGTGTGGCAGGCTCGGCGGCTTCGGTCGATGCCGGCTTGGGAGCCACGGCCCCGCCATTCGTCGTCGCGGCGGAACCAGACTCGGCCTGAGGTGCCGGTGCCGCGGGCTTGCCAAGGTCGACCTGAACGACCTTCTCTCCCGCCGGCTTATCCTCCGATTTTTCAGGCGGATGAGGAGCTGAAAGCTCGGCAATGGTTTCGGCCGCCCCGGGCTCCCCAGTGGGCAGGGACTGCTGAACGGCTGGAGGCCACCGTGCGAGGACCTGGTGTCAGCATCGATCGAGCTTGGGACAAAGTGCAACACCCAAAAAAAAAAAAAAAAAAAAAAAAAAACAGACATTAAATATATGTAAATGCAAAAGACTAAAGACTAAAAAACACGCGATCCAAAATCCAAAAAGCAATTGATGGCGTTGGCTTTGTCTGTGCTGCGTCGAGGCGGCGGCAGCTCACCTTTCTCGGTCTCAGCGGACATCGCGAATATGACGTAAGAGCAGCGTTAGGAACTGGCACGAGACGAGCGAAGAGGGGCAAAAGCCGCGAGATAGCTCGAGATGGGGCGTCGGCACGGTGATGGCGCGATCAAAAATGGTCAATTGGAGATGGCCGGATGGTTGCGCCGTTGACAGGTTGATGGCAGGTTGATGAACGGGCGGACTATGGAAGGGGAAACGGGAAAACAGAGAAGCGCAAGTGGGAGAGAAACGGTCGAGGCTGGGGACTGCGGAAGCCGAACGTGGACCAGGACTGGGCCGTAGCAGCGCGCCATCGCACACGGTACTTGTGATGTGCAGTCGCACGGACGAATCAGGACGCCGCCCGGAGCTGAGAAGAGCAAAGAACAGCCGCGAAGAGCAAGCGGCAAAGCCAGACAAGGAGCGATTTCTTGCAGCTTGCAGCTTGCTCTGGGGCTGGGCCGGAGGGCCACACGAGCATAGGAAACGCGGGGACGCAGGATTGCTGCACTGGCTTGGCCTCGGGCGAGCCTGTTTTGCCGAATCTCGGTCGGCTCTGCTCGACACGACACTGCCTGGCTTTCTTTTCTTCTTTCCATTGAGAGGGATGCTTCGACGGCTCGATGGGGGATCCAATGCCCAGGATGCGTCTGGATTCTGGAAAGGCCATGACGCCATCACTACCACAAGAACTACCCGCCACACATGTCTTCCATAATGCCTGTATGGACGATGGAACAGTGTAAGTGCTTCTTAGCGTTTTATAACAGAAGTCAAATGTCGTCGATGCGATCTTAACAGACCAATGGGTTCGTTTCCTGTTGTTAGTCTGGTTTTCCATTCAGTGTTGGCCGAGGATGAGGATCAGATGCATGGTGTTGCGGTCGAGATCTGGTTCGTCAATTCCTCGTTGGAAAGAATGCTGGCCCCGCGAACCCCGCAAACCCGCCATGCCTGATGCGTTAGGCGGTAACGGTAGCAGGAAGGCGCTAGACACTTTTCAGGTTTGGTCAGGAATCGAATCGAATTGTGCCAAAATCCATCGGTCTTGGAGGGGCTGCTGCTCCGAAACAATTGTCCCGATCTCCCGAGTCAACCAACATTTTTCGATCTGTCGGTCTTCAATTCCGGGACATGCTGCAATTTAAACACAACGCTGCCGCCATGGCGCAGCTCGACAACCTAACGCAACATCGGCCGCGTCCGACGTCGACACTCCCCCAATTTCCTCCAAGAGAGGAGCAGTTGCGTGATGGGGGCGGCATGGAAGGGGGCTGTTCAGAACCCTCGTCATCCCGATCACTATTACTGACTTGACGAGGAGAACGGGAATGCACGGGCTCGTATCCGTACTGCGCCCAAAGAGCCAGACCACAAGAATCGGACCAAGCATCCGTGCCCAGACCTCAAACGAAAAGACGTCAGTTAACGTTATCATGGACTATCCAGGACGTTGCCCACGTGCCTGTCTCAGGCCCAGGCACTGTGATGGAGCAAGCCTCTTGACGAGAGCAAGGCAGACGGCTTGGCGAGTCAACGACGGCGTGCCGAGCACCCGCCGAGCAGCGCCGAGCACGCCCGCCCGCCTCCAGACGTCGCAGACGGAAACCGGAGCCGCCAAGCGTGGGAGCAAGGAATCGACGGCGTGCCGAGCACTCGGCGCCAAGCGGGATTGACCGTCGCTGCCCATGCCCCGAGGGCCGTTCGGCCTATCAGAGCGCTGTCCCCCGAGTGCTTGACAAAGGCCAACACGACCCAAGGCCGTCCCATGAGCCACCGGATGACGCCTTTGGAGAACCCATCGCCACCGTCTTGCAGCTTATCTTAGCCGTAACACCACCTGAGAGGCTCAAGCTCCCCCACAGTGGGGCACCGACGACGTCCGCCACGCAGAACTGCTGTTGCATACCTGGCGAGCACTGGGATAGAACGTCTTGGTTTTCTCTTGGCTGCCAGCCTTCGACATGCTTTTCTGTCTGGTCTGGTCGGCAATGTCGGTGACAAGAAAGGGTGCGAACTGTCGTCCCCGGGCGCTCGCGAGACCGGACGGCCCCGATCTATGTGGCTGGGCGAATCTGGGCGATGGCTACTTAAACAAAGCGTTGCCCCCTTCCCCTTGATGGGCTTGTCGTCATTGTGAACAGTTCGGTCGAAATCTCCCAAATACAAAACAATTACATCCCAATCGCTCGAGATCGTAGAATTCCCACCCAATTCTGCGACGGGAGACTTTTCCACCCCCATAATATACGCCAATGAAGCAAAGTGCTCATCAGTCGAGACCCTCTCCGTCCCGCGTAACCACCGTCAACCTACCCTCACTCGATGGCTGCAGAGTTCCCCCGCCATCCCTTTCTCCTCTCGGTCCGGGAGGTTGAGCAGGCCGCCGGCACCGATGTCGACAAGGGCCTGACCTCCTCCCGGGCTGCGGAGCTGCAGCAAACGTACCCCCCCAATGAGCTGGATGTGGGCGCGGGTATTGCTTGGTATACCATTTTCATACGCCAACTATGCAATGCCATGATCCTGGTGAGTACCGCTGGCTTTTTATGCTCTTCTTTCCCTACCCTTGCTGCTGTCCCGATGGCTGTCTGACACAAGAGAAAACATATAGGTCCTCTTCTTCGCCATGGCCCTGAGCTTTGGCGTTTCTGATTATATTGAAGGCGGCGTTCTGGCCGCCGTTATCGTGCTCAACGTCTCGATCGGCTTCTACCAAGAGTATGGCGCCGAGAAGAAGATGGACGCCCTGCGCGCGCTCTCCTCACCCAGTGCCAGCGTCCTCCGCGACGGCAAGACCATCGTCATTCCCAAGTAAGACCCCCACCCCATTCTTTTCACCATCAGACACACACCCTTCCACTTTTCAACGTACTAACCTCTCCCACAATCTACCAGCGCCGAAGTCGTCCCCGGCGACATCATCAACCTCAAGATGGGCGACACAGTGCCCGCAGACCTACGCCTCTTCGAAGCCATGAACCTCAACTGCGACGAGTCCTCACTCACCGGCGAGGCGATCCCCGTGGACAAGCAAACCGCCAACGACATTGCGATCCCCGGCCACGACTCCCCGGGCGGGAACTCGCTGGCGACGCGCGAGGACGAGGTGGGCATCGCGGACCGCGTCAACATGGCGTACGCGACGACCATTGTGCGCAAGGGCCGTGGGCGCGGCATCGTCGTCGCCACGGGCATGCAGACCGAGGTGGGCAAGATCGCGGCGTCGACCAGCAAGAAGCGCCGCAAGGCCGGCCGGTCGATGAACTGGAAAAAGTATGGCAAGACGCAGCCCATCAAGGGCGCGTTCCGCCGCACGTATGATTTTCTGGGCAAGTTTTTGGGGTTGACCGAGGGCACGCCGCTGCAGATCAAGCTGGCTAAGCTGGCGTATCTGTTGTTTTTCTGTGCGTTGCTGTTGGCGGTTGTTGTGTTTGGAGTCAACAAGTTTGTTAGTCCCCTGCCTAAGGAGGTGGTCATCTATGCCATCTCGACGGGCATTGCCATCATCCCGGAGTCTTTGGTTGCCGTCTTGACGATTTCGATGGTGGTCGCGACGACGGTGATGAGGAAGGCGAATGTTGTTGTTCGGTATGTCCACCCCTTTCCCCCCTTTTGGCGGTTACACAGAGCTAACACCTTTGTACAGTGATCTTTCCGCCCTTGAAGCCCTCGGAGGCGTCACCAACATCTGCTCGGACAAGACGGGCACCCTGACGCAGGGCGCCATGATTGTCAAAAAGGTCTGGCTCCCGCCGTCCGCCATCTACACGGTCACCGGCTCGGCGGACCCCAACGACCCCTACAAGGGCACCGTGACCGACAAGGCACACGGCGAAAGCGAAAAGAAGCGCGACTTTGACGAGGAGCGCACCACGCAAGCCATCAAGTTCGACGGCGTGCCCGACGAGAAGCTCAACCCGCCGTCGGCGGAGCCACCCAAGATGGCGGCCCTCACGCCCGAGATGCGCATGTTCCTGCTCTCGGCGGGGCTCTGCAACCTCGCGACGGTCCGGTACGACGAGGGCGAGACGGCGTGGAAGACGACGGGCGAGCCGACCGAGATCGCGCTGCAGGTGTTTGCGCACCGCTACGACCGCAACAAGAAGGCCATGGAATCGGCCGGCTGGAAGCAGACGGCCGAGTTCCCGTTCGACAGCTCCATCAAGCGCATGTCGGTGGTGTACGACGTGCCGGCGGACAACGACGCCGGGCTCGACGCGGGCAACAGCATCGTCTTCACCAAGGGCGCCGTCGAGCGCATCCTTGACCTGTGCTCGGCTGTGGGCACGGGCGAGGCGCAGCAGCCCATGACGGCCGAGATGAAGGAGCAGATCCTGACGCAGATGACGGAATTCGCGTCGCTCGGCCAGCGCGTGCTCGCCATCGCCTACCGGCCCTGGCAGGGCAAGTACGCACGCGAAGGCCAGGGTGCGACCCGGAGCAGCTCGCCCATCTCGGGCGACGACAACACCAACTACGCCGGCCACGACAACAGCAACGCCAACATCAACGACGATGACGACGAAGACAACCAAAGCAGCAAGTCCGACGACGCGGCACGCACCGCCGTCGAGAAGGACCTGATCCTGCTCGGACTGGCGGGCATCTACGACCCGCCGCGGCGCGAAACCTCACCATCGATCTACGAGTGCTCCAAAGCCGGCATCAAGGTGCACATGCTGACGGGCGACCACCCGGAAACCGCCAAGGCGATCGCCAAGGAGGTTGGCATCATCCCCAGCAACATGGGGGTGCTCCCCGCCGAGGTGGCGTCGTCGATGGTGCTCAAGGCGACCGACTTTGACAAGATGAGCGAGGCCGAGATCGACGCGCTGCCGGAGCTGCCGCTGGTGATTGCGCGGTGCGCGCCCGAGACCAAGACGCGCATGGTCGAGGCGCTGCGGCGGCGCAATGCGTTTATGGCCATGACGGGTGATGGTGTCAATGATGCGCCGTCGCTGAGCCGGGCTGATGTTGGTATTGCGATGGGCTCCGGCAGCGACGTGGCCAAGTCGGCTGCGAAGATTGTGTTGACCGACGACAAGTTCAACAGTATTGTTGCGGCGATCAAGGAGGGCCGCAGGATGTTTGAGAACATCCAGAAGTTTGTGCTGCACCTGCTGAGCAGCAACGTTGGCGAGGTGATTTTGTTGATTGCCGGTCTGGGGTTCCAGGACGACGCCGGGCTGTCCGTGTTCCCCATCTCGCCGCTGGAGATTCTGTGGATCAACATGGTGACGTCGTCGTTCCCGGCGTTCGGGCTGGGCCGCGAGAAGGCCAGCGCCGAGGTGATGCGCAAGCCGCCGCACGACAAGCGGCGCGGCGTCTTCACCAACCAGATCCTCGTCGACATGATGGTGTACGGCCTGCTGATGGGCACCTGCACGCTCATGACGTTCGTGATTGTCGTCTACGGCAAGTACGACGGCAACCTCGGGCACGACTGCAACCGGAAGTACTCGGAGTCGTGCAACGCCGTGTTCCGGGCGCGGGCGGCCGTGTTCGCCGAGCTGACGTGGCTGATCCTGCTCAGCGCGTGGGAGTTCAAGGACATCCGGCGGTCCATGTTCCGGCTGAACCCGGACGACGAGTCGCGGTTCCCGCTGTTCAAGGACCTGTACAACAACAGGTTCCTCTTCTGGGCGGTGGCCATCGGGCTGGTCAGCGTGTTCCCGACCGTGTACATCCCGTACCTCAACCGCGACGTGTTCAAGCACACGTCCATCAGCTGGGAGTGGGGCGTCGTCATCGGCATGACCATCGTCTACGTGTTCGGCATCGAGGCGTGGAAGTTTACGAAGCGGCGGCTCAACATCCTCGACGACCACAAGGTGGTGCAAGGCAGCTGGTCGCAGGGCGAGGAGGGCGCCAAGAAGTTCTACAAGAGCATGGGGCTCGGGCACGTCAAGAACTGGCTGAGCGCGGGGCGCACCATGAGCTTTGGGCGGACCGAATCCAAGTCCAAGGCGCAGTCGACGGGGGCGCTGACGCCGGCGACGACGCATCAAGGCCAGAACCCGCTTCCGCCGGTGTAAGTGGTCTCAGGACGGATCGCAAAAGGCTCATGGCACTAAGGTACAGGGCCATCCGTGGGCCTGGTTTTCCTGGTTTTGTCAGAATCAGATATCATCGGATATTTTTGGCTCTCTAATGGCGATTGTGAGGATGGGATGATGATGGTTAGTTCATGCCGACAAAAGGCCAAATTAGACGCGAGGGGCGCCATGGGGCATAAAAAGGGGGAGGGGACAGAGAGAGAGGAGGGTGTTCTGCGGGTGGAAGGAGCGAGAAAGGAGAGTGGCCGTGATACCATCATCCCACTTTTTGTATGTGTGTCTGCGAGTTTAGGATACCCCATATTGCAGAATAGTTTTCGAGACACTGTGGTAGATGGAAGATATGTGCAGTTTATTTACCTATTCTGTATTCTGTTATTCCGTGTATGGTTGAGATTGAGAATGGTGAAAGGTGAAAGTGGAATGCAGCAAGTCCAGCAATCTTGGCAGGGGTTAACTTTGGGCCTCTGCCGTCCCCACCCGCACGCTAACGCTGGCGCGACCTCATTAAGGAGACCCCTGCACCTCCCTGTCGCGTCGGGCCAGATTGGCCATCTGGAGCTCTCGTCAATCTCGCATCACCACCACGACTACGACGACGACGACCACCAACAATACCATCTTCGTCGCCCACGAAAATTGCGAGCTGGAAAGAACACACACACACACACACACACACACACACACACACACACACACACACACATAAACACACAATGGCGCCATCAAAACAGTCGTCCGGCAAGGACACGTACTCGGTGATCCTGCCGACGTTCAACGAGCGCCAGAACCTGCCCATCATCACCTGGCTGCTGAACCGCACCTTTACCGAGAAGTACGTTCTCGTCTCCCTGTCATATCCATCCTTCTATCCGCAATCAAGCAAGCAAGCAAGCAAGCACCACTAACCCTCACCGCGCCACCACAGCAACCTCGACTGGGACCTCGTAATCGTCGACGACGGCTCGCCCGACGGCACCCAAGACGTGGCCCGCCAGCTCGTCAAGGCCTACCACCCGCACGTGCAACTCCAATGCCGCACGGGCAAGCTCGGCCTGGGCACCGCCTACGTGCACGGCCTCAAATTCGCCAAGGGCAGCCACATCATCATCATGGACGCCGACTTCAGCCACCACCCCAAGTTCATCCCGCAGATGATCGCGCTGCAGCGCGAGCGCGGCTACGACATCGTCACGGGCACGCGCTACGCCGGCGACGGCGGCGTCTACGGCTGGGACCTCAAGCGCAAGCTGACCAGCAAGGGCGCGAATATCTTTGCGGATACGGTGCTCCGCCCCGGGGTCAGTGATTTGACGGGGAGCTTTAGGCTGTATAAGCGGGCTGTGTTGGAGAAGCTGTTTGAGAGCACGGATGCGCGCGGGTTTACGATGCAGATGGCGCTGGCGGTCACGGCCAAGGCGAAGGGGTATAGTATTGGGGAGGTGCCGATTTCGTTTGTGGATCGGGTGTATGGCGATAGCAAGCTGGGTGGGGAGGAGATTGTGGAGTATGCGAAGGGGGTGCTGCAGCTTTGGTGGTCGATTTGAAGGGTGAGGAGGAGGAAAGGGGAGGTTAATGTGGGTAATTTACTGGTTGGTGGTGGGACTAATTTTATTCTGTTGTCGTTGTTATTGGGATACCAATTGGTTGGCGGGCGGGTGGGATGCGGAAAAGAAACGGAAGTCTGTTGTAATTGTACCGGAATAAGTCAACTGTGGGAGAGCTATACATGGCGTTCGTTTGCGTCTGGTTTATGCACCCAGTCGAGGCAATCAATCAGAGACAAGACTGATTCTGTGTTTGTAGACTACAAGCCTAGATGTTCCTCCCGCCCGTCACGCTAATCGTCTGCCCGCTGATGTACGCGCTCAGCGGCGACGCAACCGCCAGCACGGCGCTGGCCGCCTCGGTCGCCGTCCCGGGCCGCCTCAGCGGGATATCGGCAAACGGCACGGCCGCGGCTCCCTTCTGCTGCTGCTGGGGGATCCCCAACGCCACCTTCTGGCCGTCGACCTCGACAAACGCACCAATCTCCTTGTTGGCGGTCAGCCGGGTCTCGATGTGGCCGAAGGCGATGGTGTTAGCGCGCACGCCGAACGCCGGGCCCCATTCCTTGGCGATGGTCTTGCTCAGGCCGACGACGCCGGCCTTGGCCATGGCATAGTTCAGCTGGCCGGCGTTGCCGTGCAGGCCCGACGTGGACGAGATGTTGACAATGTTGCGCGGCTCGCCGTCCTTGACGCGGAAGTAGGGCGCCGCCGCCCGGATCAGCTTGAAGGGCACCGTGCCGTGCATGGCCAGCATCGTGTCCCATTGCTTGTCGGTCATCTGGGGTTGTGTTAGTGTGTGTCTACAGTGAAAGGGGGGAGGAAGGGGAGGGGGAGAAGAAAAAAAAAAAGGGAAAAAATAAAGTCAAGAAGAAAGAAAAGAAAGAAAAGACCATAACCTACTTTATGAATAACAGCATCCCAAGTAAACCCAGCATTGTTCACAATAATATGAATCTTGCCGCCACCAAACTCAGCCGCCTTCTTCACCAGATCGGCAATACACTCGTCCTTGAGCAGGTCGCCAGCAACCGCCAACGCCTGACCGCCGCCGGCTCGGATCTTGGCCGCCACGTCCTCGGCCTTGGCGCCGTCGATGTCGGACACGACCACCTTTGCGCCCTCGTTCGCGAACAGTCGCGCGCACTCGGCGCCGATGCCCTGGCCGGAACCGGTGATGATGGCCACCTGGCCCGCGAGCAGCCCCTTGGGGTAGTTGAGCTGGCGCGCGATCTGGCTGATTCGTTCCGACATGGTGGGTGGTAAGGTAGGTTGGGTTTGTTGGTGTGGTGTTTTGGATGGGACCAAGAAATTGGCAGGTTCGAGGTTAGATAGGTACCTTGGACGGAGTATAAGTAAAGCAGTTTATAGTTGACGCGACACCCAACTTGGAAAGCCGCGATGCCGAGGCACAACTTGGAAACCCCAGATGGAGCCTGGCGATCGGCTCCCCGCGTAACCGGCCTACCCCGCCCTGCCTTTGGCCTTGTCTGGTATGCAGTTGGGGCCGTGGCTGTTTTCGGCGGTTTATTGATAAGTCCAAATTGTTCTTCCACCTAATGTTTATCCAGTGGGATTTATTCTGATTTTCTGGTTCTGTTGTCCTAAAAGAAAAGCACCCTGGACGAAGTCTGAGTGAACCTTTGGAGATGGCACCGCTTGGGTTGGGGTTTCCTGGCATTTGCGGGGTAAGAATCCGGGGGAGGGTCTTGCTGCAGGGTTCTCCGCACCTGACTTACCGTCTTTGGGTGTGGTTGTTCTCGCTCAACCTTGACTTCCAACCAACCCAGCCCTTCCACAACACCCTGACGGCTCGTTATTCGAATTGATTAGACCAACCAAAGCATAGTATGTTAATGATTTTCATTCCAGAAAAAAGGAGAGGTAAAGGAAAGGGGGAATAAAAACAAAAACGGAAACCTTGGAAGTCGATATTACCTTAGCTCAAATTCACCCTCCCCCCCTTGGCCCTGTAACATCGAGTCAACTTGCCCTCATCTTGACCAGAATCCAGCCATGTTAACCCTTGTCAATGTACCTAGGTACAGCACCTACCACAACACATCCTTCTTCGTGAATGTCTCCTGATAATCAGACCTCACCTCAAAGATCTTCAAAACCATCCCTCTCCCTCTCCCTCCCCACTCTCCCCATCCCCTCCTCCGAATTCGACGAGCCTCCCCCCTTCCCCTCACCCTCCAGCAGCTCACTCACCAGCCGTGCAAGAGCGACATCGCTTCCCTTTGCGCCGACCAAGCCCAGGGCCGCAGGGAGCCTCTCCGTTCTCCCCGTAAACTTGGACACATACGGTGTCGTTCCGACTAGCACCCGCGTCAAAGTCAGCAACTTCGTCCCTACTACTTACTCCTCGGCAAAGGGCCCCATTCTTTCAAATGTTTCAAGTATCAAGGACCCAAGGAAGAATGACGGGGAAATTAACAAGGAGAGAAAGCGCTCACCAGGAACAATAATCTCCGGCGCCTCGGCATACGGCCCGACATTATAGAAGAAAAAGCCAATCCCCGTGAACCGCTGCGGCCCGTCGCGGTACCTGTCTCGATATTCCGGCTGGCCTGTCGTCCACGGGAGGAGGAGCACGCTCTCTGTGGAGTCATCGTCGTCGGCGGGCGGCATGACGTGCTGGTAGAACCAGTCTTGGTAGACACCGAGGCGGCGGACGGCTTCGGCTTGCTGGGAGGCGGCCCATTCGAAGACATGCTCGAAGTACTCGTCTAGTGACTCGGTCACGCCGGGAGGGCGGTGCTGTTGCCATATCCGTTCGAGGTTGATCTCTGTGCGCCGGACACCCAGGTAGTCCTCGAGGCGCTGGATGAAGAACTCAAAAACCTCTTGGCTTGGGCTGTCCTCGGCGGGCCAGTAGTCGGTTGGGTATAGGATTTTGGTTGGCTTCTGAGAGGGAAAACGTTAGCTCCTCTCCCTAGAAGTTGTGAAGGCAAGACCTGACTGCTTACCTTGAACTTGAAGGTATCAGCTGCCCCTGGTGGGCCGTACAAGGCTTCTGCGAGAACTTTTAACTCCCCAGCCGTCCGAGCAAAACCCCCAATCGTGTCGAACTTTCTGCAGCTCGCACTTAGCAAGGAGGAACCAACGAAAAGAGGAGTGAGCAAGTGAGAATAATGACACTTACGGGTTATAGGGTACGATACCGCTGAAGCTGGCCGCGCCCAGCGACGGCCGCATGCCGAAGATACCCTGGGCCGCAGCTGGAGCTCTGATGCTTCCGAGAGCTAACACACACACAACGTTAGAGCTGAGTGTCTTGGTCAGACTTGGCAACCAAGGGAATACCAGACACATTCATGAGATCATGACTAGGAACCAGTGTAGCAAACCAGAAAACCTACTGTCAGTGCCGAGGGAGAAGTCAAGCCAGTCATACGCAGCGACAGCAGCAGCACTGCCCGCACTGCTGCCGCTCGTCGTGAGATATCCGTCTCCGCGAGGATTAAACGGCGCGTGGCAGTCAACACAGTCGCTCGACGGCCACTCACTATCAGCAAACTGCGTCGTCTTGACCTTGCCAACAATCACAAAGCCGAGATCGACAAGCCGCTGGACGGATTCGGCGCTCGCCGTGCGGGGCGGGTGGAGGGCCGTGTACGGGAGGGACGACGCGCCCGTCTTGAGCCCCTTGAGATTGATAGTATCCTGGATGACCAGCCGCAGACCGGCGTACGGCTTGTCCTCGGTCTTGGTGAAGTACAGACGGGAAGGGACAGCCACGGTGAGCGTGGATGGGTATTCTTCCCCGTACGCCGAGGCGTCGAGAGACCGGAAGCTGCCGTTGTCGTCGTCGGCGGGGACGGTTGCGACTACAGAGGCACCCGCCGTGTCGGGATACAGACGGTATGCATGATGCAGCCGGCCGTTGTGAAGAAAGTAAGGACCTTGGGGAATGGGTTGGGCAGAGTTGCTGCTTGTGTGGACGACGTGGAATCTGTGGACGCTGGGAAATTGCGAGAGGGCGGCTGTGAGTGCGTGGGTCAAGGTAAAGGAGGCGTTCGATTCAGGCCATGTCGTCTGCACCACCAGCGAAGTCAAGAACTCGGGCGACCACACATCGTCAACCAAGTCGAATTCCTGGAATGTGCGCTGGAGGCCATCCGCAGTTGGGGCAAGGTTCTCTACCGTGAGGACAGTACATGGCTCGGCCACCTGGCCGCTGCGAATTGAGCTCCAACCATGCTGCTGAGGAAGGCGACATCAGTCAGCGGGGGACAGCACCCATGATGAAGACGCGCGGGCAACTTACAAGCGGGGTTGAGTGCATGTAGTATGCCACATCCCCAAGCCGGATGACAATTGAAGCTAGCCGCTGGGCCATGCTCAGTCCCGAAGCAGCGAGGAGAAGAGAGGGAAGAATGTTTGGCAGCATCATCGAGTTGCTCAAGGACGGAGACTGTCGAGTGATGCTGGAGTTTGGAAGGATCAAGATATTACACCTACATGCCGGCGTACATACCTTACCTGACCTCAGCGATGCGACATCGTGGACTCTCGAGGTCTTATATGTCGAAGGTGACTGTTGACGGTTGGGGAAGAGCGGCTTCGCCCCCAAAGTCACCGCCTTCCTGTGTCACCTCAAACTACAAGCTCACAGCTGCCGTTTTCGGACACTTGCAGAGGATGACAGAAGACATCTATATTGGAATCCCGTGCTGCCACTCAACGGGAAGGATTTTGCCGGTCGCCCGAACTTTTGGCTCATCGAAAGGAAGTGCCAGCTTGCATTCGCTCGATTCCAATACTTGAGGATGCATATAGTACCGGTAGATAATCGGGTTCTAGGACTGGCGATGCCACCCTCCAGAATTCACACTCGCAAGACGTCGCATAATCCAGTTGATTTGGTTGCAATACACTTCGAATCAATCTGGGATCCAAGCGAGCATGCCAGAGCTGTTGGGTAGGAGGCAGACAGTGGTAATGGTTGTGTAATTCAGCGTATAGGATATATGTGAACACTGTCATGAAGGAAAATAATGTTGAATTCCCTAGAATCTGTTAATCGTGTCCGTCCTGTTGTCTTGTGAAATGGGCCAGGAGGTGCCCCTGAGTTCACCAGTTTTGGTTGGCGGGGCAACAATCGCCCAGCTGCCGCCTTGAGTTGTGTGATTGACGGCGGGGCTGCCTGCCTGCGGAATGTCCGTCCCACTGCATCATCACCCATTGAGGAGGGGCAGGTAGACAGCAAGTCCCACCACTCGATTCACTCCACGCCCCTTGCAAGTCACGAAAAGCACTCCCTCATCATCACCACCGCCACGATGCAGCGAAAACCCGGACGAACGCCATCAGGGCGCTTTTCACGCCTGAAGCCAGTCGAGCTCGACCCGCTGGCCGAATACGGTCTGCCGTCCAAGGGAGAGAAACGGTTCGGTGCTGTCCAGTGCTGCCTTCAGAATCACCTGCTCCCGACCCAAACCAAAATAACTGACTATCAATCAACCACCAGACTCCTCGCCCCCAAAGTCCAAGAATCCTACTACGCCAAGATCGTCTCGCGCTACCTCGCCTTCTGCACCTCGGCCGGTGATCGCGCGAGCCTCGAGAAACAATTCGCCCAGCTCAGCCTGTCCTCGACAACAACAACAACCACCACATCCCCCCTCCCACCACCACCACCACCATCAACCACCACAACACCATCAACAACAACCCCACCCTCCAAACCCCACCACGCCCAAGAACCCCCCCAAACCAAAACCAACCCCAAATCATCAAAAACCCCAACCAACCCAACAACAAGAAAAGAGAAGGAAGACGAAGAAGAAACCCTCCCCCAAATCCTCTCCGCCCTCCGCAAGCTGCGCGAAGCGCTCGTCGCGACACGCCGCCACGACCATTTCGCGACACAGGTCTATCTCTTTTCTGCGCGCCTTGGCATACTCGCCGGCGCGTGGGAGACGTATTACCCTGCGCTGTTGAGATTGCTTGCGCTGGCTGGGGGGCAGGGACGGGCACGGAGGGGGTCGGGGGTTGGTGAGCGGGGTGATGGTTCTGGGGTTGAGGTTGGGGCTGGGGGTTCGGGGGGTGGGCGTGGTGTGAGCGGGAGTGTCTCGAGTGCAGTGAGTGCGAGCGCGAGTGAGAGTTCTAATACCACCACCACCACCACAAGCAGCAACACCACCAGCGGCGAGCTCACCAGCGTAGAGCGGCACGAAGTCATCAGCTACCTGGTCCTCGACGCGGCCTGCCGGCGCGGGGACCTGGCCGAGGCGTACGCGCTGCGCAACCGGCACGGGCTGGCGGGCGACGCGAAAGTGGACGCCGTGCTGCGCGCGCTGGCGGCCGACAACTGGGTCGCGTGGCGCCGCGTGCGGGACCAGGTCGACGGGTACCGCGCCCGGCTGATGGACCTCGCCGAGACCCGCGTCCGGGGGCACACCCTGCGCGCGTTTGGCCGCGCGTACTTGTCTGTGCCCGTCAACGTGCTCGAGGCGCAGACGGGCGTGGGCTGGAACGAACTGAGGGGGCAGTATGGCGTCGGGTGGGAGTTGGATGGGGCGAGGGTGGTGATTAGGAAAGTTCAGGCGAGGGCGTGAGTGCGTCAGGGGGTTTGTGGCTTGTGGTACTCCGTACGGGGGAAGGCGTTGGAACGGAATGGTAGTGATACCCTCGGGATGCATTGTAAAAAGGTTTAAAGGGGTAGCTGGGCAATGAGTTTTGTTTTAGATATCTGGGCCCGCAGCGACGAATTGGTGTCTCCGTGTTTAACAGACAGCCTGCAAAACCACCCCGAACGAGACATTAACTAGTTGAATTATTATTGGGTTCTCAAATAAAGCAAGGCTGCATCTACACCCAGCTCCTCGCATATATTACAACCTGTCAACCTCCCAGGCACGCAAAGAAGAGGATGCGTTCCAGTCTTGCCCAACGCACACAGAAGTATATACAACCTCCAACCACGCAACCGCAACGCCAATTCACCCTCACGACCAAACTAGCTTCTCCCCAGCGACACCCCCAATCCCCGTCCTCAAATCACAACGACCAACACTCAACACGGTATCTGGCCCCGCCACATCAAGCAACCGAGACCACCCGCTCAGCCTCCAGGACAGCGCGCTTAGAGCAGCGCAACAGCAGCCATGATGCCGCCAATGGCGCCGAGGCCGGCGGCAGCAGTGGGGCGCGGCCCGAGGTTGGTGCTCTTGCTGGGGCTCTGGGCAGCGGCGGTGCCGCTGGTCTGGGCGGCCGTCGTCTTGCCGGTGGTGGCGGCGGCGCCGGTGGTCGGGGTGGACGACGAGGACTGCGACTCCGATTCCGATTCGGAGCCAGCGCCGGCACCGGCACCGGCGCTGGAGGAGCTGGAGGTCTTGGCCGTAGCCGCGGGGGTGGTCTCGGTAGTGGTCTCGGTGGTGGACTCGGCGGTGGTCGTCGCGGCCGGGCTGCCGCCCGTGGCGCAGGCGACGGCGGTGGGCAGGTCGGTCACGCCGAAGCCGTGGCAGAGCTGGTGAGGCGGGGGCAGTTAGTTGGGCTGGACGGGTATAGTACGGTCCGTGGGTAAAAGGGGGGCTCACGCTAGCAGCGTAGGCGACGGCGGAGCTCTGCGCGGGCGCATCGCAAACGCCGACCAGGCAGCACGCGATGCTGCCGAGGAAGTCCTTGTTCGCGCAGATGCACTTGGGGTCGGTGCCGCAGTTGCCGATACCGCCGCGGAGGTACTGGTCGGCGCAGCTTTTCTATAGTGTCGCACGCGGGTTAGTCGATGCTGGGTGCGTCTGCGGGCAGCACCCGAGTCTCAGGAGAGAGGTATGCGAGGGAGCCGAACGAGGAGGAACGCACAGCGCAGTCAGGGAGCTTGGGGCTGCCAGCGGCGACGACGACGGTGGCCAGGGCAAGCGTGAGGACAGCAGCGGGGACCTTCATGGTGGCGGTGGTGTGGTTTGTCAAGGACGGTTGCGGTTGATCGGCTGCGTGAGTGTGAGTGTCGAGGGCGTGGAGAGGATGGAGTCTGAGGGATCAACGGGTCGCGGGAGTGGTGGCCCCTGCTGTTTAAATAACGAACCCGATATTAGGGATGGAGTTTACCAATGGCCGCCAAGCCCGCCAACCGATCCCTAATCTGGTCCCCGACCCCAGCCAATGGGACCCTTTCGGGGATTAGCCTGCCAGGAACCAGCGCCGCTTGTCCAAATCATGGGGGTGGTCTGCTCTTGTTTCCCACCGCGTCGTTTCAAGCCATTCTGCATGCAGACCCGGGATGGGGATCGTCACAAGCTGCACTGCCCACAGGATGCACCCCATGTTGTGGCCCCTTTGGTGATGGCAGATATTGAGGTAGCCAAGACGACGCACCGAATGCAGCTGCCCTCTGGTTTGTTTCTTCTTCTTCTTCTTCTTCTTCTTCTTCTTCTTCTTCTTCTTCTTCTTCTTCTTTTTTTGTCGGGTCACACGAATTGTATGCCGGGCCCTCCGGCGTCCAGACTACCACCGACTCCGGTTACAGCTATTTTGTCACCGCTTCTCGGGTTCCACGAGACAGGCCACTCACACAGCACAAGCGTGCGTGCACCATAGGATATGGATGCTGGAAGCCACGCGGAGACCGACCCGTTTGGAGCCAAATGAGACACCATGGGCGCGGGAAGAGGAAGCCTGGGAAGCCTGGTATCGTTCAGTTACCTCAACCTAAAGTGTCGGAGAGACATTCTTTACGCAACACAGAAGCACGCTTCTTGTCTCATGGCTGTGATCGACCATGCCATGGAGGTGCTGCCGAGATAGAGTCTCACCATCTGCGCATTTGCGTGGCCTGTGTCCTCCGCGACGTGGTATTCATATGTAATGTCACGCTCAAACTTGGTTGATAGTCCAGGCGATCCTCTCACCAGCCGCCGTCTTCTTTTGGCCGGCCCATTGGCCGCAAAGGAACCCACTCTCCACGCCTGATCGGGGTCTCGGGGAATCAAAGACCTGCTCCCCACAACGCCCGACCGACCTGGACAACGACGGCCTCCAAAACCATGGGCATCCATGAATCCCCAAGAGGCAGCAACCTCATGCGACGACAGCATCTGGTAGCGTGGCAACGTGGCAGCGTGGCATCATGCTGAGAAGAATCGAAACAGGGGCATCGAAAAAAGGCGGCGCCGCCCCGAGACACCACAAAACAAGCTTTCGAAGGCATCTGTTTGGTGATTTGTTCTCAGATCGCCGGTGGCTTCTCATTGCGATCCCCCTCTGCAGCCTGGGATTGGATGCTGGGAGCTGACGATTTAAGATTGGGGACCGCCCCGCCCCCAAGCCAACATGCAGCTGGTTGGCAGCACCGCATGCCAAGCTCACACCATCCTGCTTGCATCCTGACTGGCTGCCTTGGGCTCTAGCCTCTGCAGCACCCTGAAAAGGACCCAAGAGCCGGGGGCTTCGATCCGATTTTGTTGCTGTGCCGCCCAAAAGACGGGACGGGGGATCCAACATCCAACGACGGCCCAAAACTCCAACAATCGGCACACCGTGCTGCTGCCATCGATCGCCACGACGAGCTGTCATGCTGTGCTTCTGATATCTCTCTCTGAAGAACGCAAACGCACGCTCGACTCATCGACTCATCGACTGCTCGACTTCTCGACTCCTCCACTCGACTTTGCGCCAGGATGGGCGGGGGCATCAGGATGCGCCTGGGGCTCTTGGACATCCGGAAGCGATGGGGCATCAAAATGCGCATGGGCATCCTCGAGGATGAGGCCATGTCCCATGTCCCAGGTACGGCGAGCTGCTTTGCTGCACCCCACTGAAGCGAATATCTTAGGTCCCTGGCTGACAGCATGCCATCGCAGGGACGACCCGATACTTCGATGACCCCGAGCGGCCGCAGTACGCCGTCGATGGCGCTGAGGGCCTCAAGTGCGACACCAGCGGGCCGGTGCCCATCATCCTCGTCCCGCAGCCGTCCGACGACCCCAACGACCCGCTCAACTGGCCGCTCTGGAAGCGCGACCTCATCACCTTCGTCCTGTCCATCACCGCCATCTTTGCGACCTCTCTCGGCCCGATCCTCGCCGCCAACACGCTGACGCTGACCTTCGACTTCGACATGCCCTTCACCGGCGTCGCCGAGCTGACGGGCTGGTATCTGCTGGGCGTGGGCGCCGCCGCCGCCTTCGTCGTGCCGTCGGGCCGCATCTGGGGCAAGCGGCACCTGTTTGTGATTGGGACCGTCCTGCTGGCCGTGGCGTCGATCTGGGGCGGCGCGTCGCGGGGTAATCTCCGGAGCATGACAGCCTCCCGCGTCTTCCAGGGCTTCGCGACCGCTCCGTTCGAGTCGCTTGTCAACGCTGCTGTGGGAGACCTGTACTGCGTGCATGTAAGTGGTGGGAGACTGGTCGGCGACGTGTGGGTTGGTTGTGCTGGGTGGAAAAGACTGACAATTTGGCTGCACAGCAACGTGGTATCCGCATGGCCTTCACAAACCTCGCCGTGTTCGGCGGCGCTTTCTTCACCCCGATCCTCGTCGGCAAGATCACCAACGAAATCGGCTGGTGGTGGACCTTTTATCTCGTCGGCATCTTCTGCTTTGCTTGCTTCCCGTTCGTCTTCTTTTTCTGCCCCGAGACGGCCTACCGCCGCGACACGGCCCTGAACCTCGACCTCCTGGACCGGGAAAACCCGGCGGCTGGTGACAACGCCCCAGTGCTTGCCAACGGCGATGTGGAAAAGGGCGGTTCGAGCAACGGCGAGGCGTCTGCCTCGGGAGAAACCAGCCGCAATGCCGATGTCCTCCCGGACGTCATCAGCCAAACGACAGCCGCCGACGCCGCCGGGGCCAGGCCAAAGGCGACATTCGTGCAATCGCTAGCCCTCTTCAACGGACGAAAAACCGACGAGAGTTTCTGGAAGCTCTTCCTGCGGCCCTTCCCGCTGTTCCTGCAGCCCGCCTTCCTCTGGGCCTGCCTGATCCAGGGCCTCATGATCGGCTGGACCGTCTTCATCGGCGTCATTATGGCCCAGTTCTTCCTCTCCACACCGCTGTGGTGGGGCGAGGAGCAGACGGGCTACGCCTACACGGCCGCCTTCATCGGCGCCATTATCGGCTTCGTCATCGCCGGCGTGCTGTCCGACTGGTCCGCGCGGTACCTGACCAAGTGGAACGACGGCGTCTACGAGCCCGAGTTCCGCATCGTGCTCGTCATCCCCCAGATGATCCTGGGATGTGCTGGGCTCTATGGCTGGGGCATCACCGTCGACGGGCTGCTGCACGATACGTACCACTACGCCGTCCCGCTGACCTTTTTCGCGCTCGAAGTGGCGGGCATGGTCATCGGCGCTGTTGCCAGCTCCTTGTACATCGTTGATGCGTACCGTAAGTGCTTTTCCGTCTTGAAATGATTCCACTCGCAGACATAACTAACACACCACCATAGGCGACCTGGCCATCGAGGGCTTCACCTGCATGATCATCTTCAAGAACATATTCAGTTTCGCCCTGACCCTGAAAGCGTTCGAATGGCTTGTTGAGATGCAGACCAAGGCCACTAAGCTGTTTATCATCCTCGGCTCTGTCCAGGTCGCCGTCTGCGTGCTCAGCATTCCCATGTGTAAGTGTATCCTGTCTGCGTTGCACCACGTGAACGATAGAAAAGAAAAAGGAAATACTGACGCATGGTACCAGATATCTTTGGCAAGCGGATCCGCAGCTATTTCCACCGCAACGACATTCTCGAGAAGGTGAACCTTCGTTGAGGCGCAAATACAACAATCTCGCCTCGTTCCGGTTATTGTTTTGGGTTCCAGTCTATTGTTTATTTTGGCAAGGAGTTGGGAAGGGGGCCAGTTTGACCGCGATGTGCTCTGGCTATGACCGATCGCGTTTGACCATATTTACAACTTATCTAATGTGCTGCCACCCGAACCATTTGGGCGGCAATGACCCGTTGAAATACATACATACATAATTAATTAAAGATATCACGCCTGGTTTCAAACCTCCTTCTCCGGCTCGACTTGGTGGGTGAATCATCACCGGAGAGGAACAAGAGATGTTTGGAATTACTCGAGTATATACACGATTGAATGCTATGAAGATTGCGAAGCAACCCGCCAATTATGCATGGTTATGTACAAGCTTGCTCGACCCATGCGATGAACACACACACAGAACAAAACATCCACCTAAATCGCAAGTCAAAACCCCCTCACAACTTATTCTCCCGCCTCCCACTCTTCAAATGCTTCGACACCTCCCCCCCAATCAAAAAATCCGGATACGCCATCCCCGGATCCAACCCAACCCCCACCCCACCCTGCCTCCTCCAGCCAGCCCCATCCACCACCAACGTCGTCCCATTCACATAATTCCCCGCATCACTAAACAAATACACCGTCGCGTCCGCAATATCCTTCACCCGTCCCCACCGTCCACTGGGGATCCCCTTCCCCTTATCAGCGTTCGTAACCAGACTGCTCGCGAGCCGCTCCATGCCCTCGGTGCCCTCGATCGCGCCGGGAGCGAGGCTGTTGGCCGTCACGCCGAGCGGGCCGTACTCGAGCGCCAGGCTGGCCATGAGCGAGTCGATGGCGGCTTTGGCGGCCGAGACGTGCGCTTGGAGGGGCATGCCCGTGTAGTGAAAGGTTGCCGAGACGGAGAGAAAGCGGCCGCCGGTGAGGCCTGACGGGGAGGGGTTGGGGTTGCGGGAGGCGGAGGAGACGAGGTGCGGGATGGTGGCTTTGAGGGTGTTGAAGGTGCCGATTGTGTCGATGTCGATTACGGTTTTGAAGGCGTTGGGGCTGAGGCCGGAGAGAGGGGCGATGAAGTTGCCTGCTGCGCCGGCGCTGGAGAAGAAAAGGGGGTTAGTTTTGGTGTGTTTGGTCGAATCAGATATTGGGAAGGGGGTGGTTAGGTGGCGTACATGACAAAGTCGATGGCGCCGAGCTCTTTGACGCAGCGGTCAGCAGCTCCTTTGAGGGAGTCAAACTGGTTGTGGTCGGTCAGCATCGAGGACATGGGATGCAACGCAATGGCAAAAGACTAATTGTTGATGGGGGATGAGCGTACATTCCGGACATCCACGCCGCCTAGGCCGAGCACGCGGGCGCCGGACCGGACCTTGGCAATCTCCTTCGCGGCGGCCTCGGTCTTCTCGACGTTGCGGCCGATAATGCAGGCATCGGCGCCGAGGTGAACGAGAGCCCGGGTCTGAGCGCTGCCGATAGTGCCGGCGCCACCAGTAATGAACACGACACGGTTGGCTGCAGCAAAACGTTGTTAGCTGGTCCCTGTCGGCATCTTTGCAGAGTGGCTGAATCAAACGGGTGCCGTTGGTTGGCGCAGCTCTGGGTGAATTAAAGGTACGAACCAAAGATGCCGTCGGCCCAGACGTTGCTGAGATACTCGGATTTGGGAACGGCCATTATGAGGGAGAGAGACGGAGAATGAATCGGGTTACGTGAGAAGTTGAAGTGTGGTCTGGGAGATGTGTCGACTGAGATGCTCGGACGCCGAGATTCAGTGATGGACAGGAAGTTAAAGCACCACAGGTGGTGATTCTCCTTTCTTCTTTTCCTCGGCCTTTGTTTGGCAGTCAAGCCTAGGTAAGATATGTCTGCTCCAGACCTTGTTCAGTAATCAGTCGTCGAGGAAACTTGTGGATTTCCACTCTCTCCTTTCGCTTCTTGGTTGACAGAGGGAAGTCATGCACCTTCCATGCCATGGGCCACCAGAGTGGCAGGGGACCTGGGGAACCTCGGCTGGACCCACTCTGCGGGAAGCCGATGTGGGCCACGGGAGCTTGGCGGGGACTTCTCCGCGTGGCGCCGTGGGGTCGGGGAAGGCCACCGCCTTCATTGCGCCGGCAGAACAGCGGATTCCGTCTGATCTCCATTCACTTGGGCTTAGAATCCTGGGATCATGCGTATGGCTTTGTGATTATAGTTGCTTGTGTTCGTGCAGGGTGTTGAAGCAAGCAGTGTACCAAAGATAGCCCTCTTTACTGTTCTTATGTTTATATCGTGCTCATTGTGTGCATCGTTTTAGTCCTCTTCTTTGTTCCCAAAGGCGGTGGCCAAGCCAGCTCTCAAAAATGCTGCCCCGCCCAATGTTTCCAGCAGCGCCGACGCGCCATTCCGTGATCAATTTACACGGGTCCCACGCGCTCACAACACTGGGCTGAAGCACCGGATTTGCGCTCCACAACATCACCAGCACCTGCTTTCTCTCCATCTCCCACTGATAGGAAACGCTCTCCGAAGCTAAATCCTACTCGACGCCAATTTCCAAATTTACTGCGATCGCTCGATCGATTCGCTTTCCCTCGATCATGGCGGCCACAGCCAACGAAGAAATCGTCGCGGCGCCCAAGAAGAAGGCCCTGCCCTTCAAGCGCACTGTCGCGCGATCGCAACCACCAAGCGCCGACAGCAAAAAAGACGACGACAACGATTTGGATCTCTTCAGGCACTCCAAGGAGGTCTTCCCCGAGATCCTTCGGGAGGCCGAGGAAGCGGAGGCAGAGAAGGACCAGGCAGAACACCACAACAAGCGCAGGAAGCTCGAGTTGGGCGCGCCGGACAACCTAGCAGACGTGCAGAGGCGATCAACAACACTAGAAGGAGAGGGATCCGACGATGACCTGATAATGGACGTGAAGGGGAAGGGCAAGGAGATCATCCCCGCCCGGAGGCCGACCACACCAAGGAAGCCTGCACCGTCTCGCTCATCGCCGAGAACCCCGGGGTCCGCAACGCCCTCAGCAACGAAAAGCGACTCCAAAACCCCAACCCGCTCACCAACAATGCCCGTCACGATAATCGACTCCGACGACGACAACGACGACGACGACGACGACGACGACGACGACGAGGCCTATGTCCCCCGCCCCTCGCGACGACGCCAACAATCCACCCCGCGCCGCCCACCCCCAAAACCCAACACCACCACAACCACCACCCAAAATCCCCCCTCCTCCCCCCCCGAAATCGAAGAACTCACCGAACCCCCCGCCCCCCAACCAGCAGACGAATTCTCCGAATGGGTCGCCAAAGCCCGCGCCCTGCAAGCAGCCGCCGCCCAAGGCGCCCAAGACGCCATCGTCAAGATCATGGTGGTCGCGCCCTTCTTGCCCGGAGCGCCACCGCTCATCGCCGCCCGCCGCCTCAGCCAAAGCGTGCAGCTGCTGCTGACGGTGTGGGCGGGCAACGCGCGCGCTGCGGGGGTGGCCGTTCCCGGCGGTGGTGGGGGCGAGGATGACACCACGGGTGGGATGTTTCTCACGTGGAAGGGCCGCAAGATTTCTGGTCATAGCAGTCCCGCGTCGCTGGGGGTGCGGGTTGATGGTCAGGGGAGGCCGCGTGGCGGGAGGGGGGGCGAGGGGGAGGGGTATTATCGGGATGGGATTTTGTTGGAGGTGTGGACGGAGGAGGCGTATCAGGAGTTTTTGGCGGAGAAGTCTAAGAGGAGGGCGTTGCTTGTTGAGGATGTGGATGCCGTGGAGCCGTTGCTGGATGGGGGGGTGGATTCGGATGGGGTGGTGCCCATCGAGGGGCCCGCTGCGTCGGCGGTTGTGCAGCAGCAGCAACCGCAGCAGAGGAAGAAGGGGATAAGGATCGTGCTGAAAGCAAAGGAGCACGAGCCGCTCAAGATGACGGCGAGGGAGGAGACGGTTGTGGAGACGTTGATTGAGGCGTTCCGGACGCAGCGGGACGTTGGGCCGGAGTGGGAGGTGTCGATATGGTTTGATGGGGAGCGGTTGGACCAGGACTCGCCCGTGTCGGATATCGACATCGACCCGGATGACACCAACCAGCTGGAGGTGCACGTCAAGAAGGCTGGCCGGTGAGGCCCGCCACGAAGGCAGGGGATGGGGGAGGAGGAGGACAGAATGCATCATATGATACCCAGCGGAATCTTCTTGAGACAAAGGTAGCACGCGAATATATACTCATCAATATTGCGCCGCACTGTCGTTTCTGGCTACCAGATACCTGGGTATGCTGATTGATCCTCCTTCATGACACATAAGCCGCAAGACACTCCTGAACGCCGAGATCCCGATCCCAATGCCCCCTTGATGCACTTTTATCCCACCACAGCCCAACCAGTCTAAAACCTTTCCTTCATCCGCGAGGCGATTATCCTCAAGTTGTTGTAAACCTTGCCGGGCTGGGCACCCAGGACCAGCGAGACAATGCTGTAAAAGAGTTAGTTCGCAAGGACAAGACCCGGAATTCGAGGAGCAGTGAACCCACCTCTCACGGGCCATGCCGATGTTCTCGAACGCGCCGAGGATATGGACCCTCGACCCGGCCAGCACGATGCGAGTTTTCGTCGCTGCAAGTCGTCAGCTGCTGCCCCATATTCACCCAACATTCCTTCTTCGTCTTCCAAAAACTCACCATTCTCAATCGCAAACTTGGTTTTCTATAGACATCCGGAGTTAGCACCAAAATCACCAGCAGACAAACACCACCCAAAAAAAGAGAGAGAGAGGAGGGCTCTCAAAAGCAAAACATACCCCGTCTTTACCCGCAATGCGACCAATCGCACGGCTCAACGCGTCCTGGCCGAGCGTCTGCCGGACGTCCTTGACGTCGAACGACTGGATGTACAGCGAGTCGAGGCGCAGCAGGGCGATGGCGTCGTCAATGTCGAAGCCCATGGCGAAGGCCGACACAAAGTCGGCGCCCATTTGCAGCGAGTCGTTGCTCGTCGTGAAGCGCGACGACCGCAGCTCCACGCGCTTCTCCTTGATGTTCATGCGCACCTGCAGCTTGCAGTGGTCGACCAGCGGGGGGTAGCTGCGTTTTGCGGTTGGAAGGTTAGGTGGGGGTGCCGTTTTGGTGGTGGTTATCACGGGGGAGGGGGAGGGGTTCATACATCTGCAACTTGGTGTTAGTTGTCGCTTTGAGAAGGATGTGGTGATGGAGGAGGGAGTGGGATGTTGAAGTGAGAACTTGCCTTGGACCAGTTGCTCTTCAGGGCGGACATGCGGTTTGGCGGGATGGCGATCTTTCTCGTCTCGGCGCGGCGAACAGTGTCCTTCGGGGCAGGAGGTCAGTGATGAGATGGCGGTGATTCGGATGGGTCGAGTCTAGTGCTACCTACCACATCTTGCCCTGGCGCAAATCTCGGCCTCCCCTCCTCATCGATGGCCATATCTGTGTCGTCGGCGGCGGCTGGGGGGGCAGCATCGGTGGGCTCTGCAGTGTTAACCTGCTGCATATCGAGGAGGAGCTCGTCGTCCTGTTCGGCGACGGGGAGGGCGGTCGCTTCCGGAGCCGCGATCGGCTGGACGAGTGCTGTCGGCGCGGGCATCGTGGCTGGTTCCCGGGTAAATTCTGCGGAGTCTCGGCTGGGAAAGGGGCGGAAGCACTTCGTGTTGGGAGGAAGGGTGTGTTGTCGTGGGTTGGTTATCGCGGGCCGTCTTCTAACTTCTCACCGTCCTCTCTGCAATCTGCATGCTGCGATTTTTGGTGGGGTTCGAAATTCGTTCAAAAATCGGTGGGCCCGCTGGCAAAATCCAGGCTTATCCATTGGCCAGCCGCCCTGTGCAATGGCATCCTTGCAGCCGGCCGGGACCCGTCCTTAGCGTCATGGCCCAGACCGTCAAGCCTTTCATCGCGTGCCGCGTTCCAAGGTTTCGCTGTCGGGCGCTTTTGCTCACTAAATTGTAAGCTCTTGGCCCAAGCAGCACCTGCTTTTCTTTCCGATTTTCTACACCAACACAAAAAAACGTCAAGAAACCACAACCACCCACGACCATGCCATAAACCGCTGCTGCTCACCCGAGGTCTGTCGGCGTCAGCATGTCTTTCAACAATGACCTCTAGCGCAACCACGACCCAGCTGGGTCGCCAATTCTGGAGCTCGATCCGCGATTCCGTCACTGTTCTTGCTGCGAGACTCCCGGGACGTCGACCGCTGCCCAACCACCCGTCCGCCGCGCAGTTCTTCAACACATCACGAGCCCCAAACCCGCGATCCTTCCACTCCGCTCGACGATTCTTCCAGCCATACCCCTCCCGCATCTCGCCCAAAAATGTACGCAAGAGCTGCACATCCGGCGGCTTGCTGCTGCTCGGGCTCAGCTCCAGTCCTTCGTCCACGAGTGCGGTGGTGACGACATGCACTGCAGCGGCAGACTCGGCACTGGCGAGGAGCTCTGGGCAGAGAGCAAACCTGAGCTATCTGGCCCGCCAAATATGGCGGCAGAACCTGCAAGCCAGGAACAGCCGGGCGTGCTCGGGAAAGAGGACCAGTAGCTCGAGCACAAAGGGCGATGCAGACAAGTCCAACACGTCTCCGGCCAAGCAGGGACTCGAAGCGTCACAGCAGCATCCCGATAAGATCCCAACTCCCGAGACGCCCGAGCCCGAGTCCCTGGCAGACTCCATGTCCAAGTATCTACACCTTCCGAAGATGCCGCATCGGCCAACAAAGGAGGAACTGCTTGCAGCCGCCAGCGGATTTGGCCAGCGGTTGAAGGTGCGCTTCAAATGGTTTTCCATCAGGAGCATGCGGCCTTGGAACGCCGACGAATGGGGGGCATTCGTATCTTGGGTCTTTTTCGGCCATCTCGTGTGGATCCTGGTCGGCACCACCACCTTCTTTTCACTCATTATCTTGACTATCAACACCGTCTTTGCACAAGGTAGGTTCATAACGCCATGACACCTCACTACCTCTGGAAGTGATGCTAACCCGGTTGTGGCCAGAAACCCTCGCCAAATGGATTGGCGACTACCTGACACAGTCCGCTGGCCTGACCGTCGTCTTCGAATCGGCAATCGTCCCGAAATGGAAGGACAATGTCATCACGTTCCGTAATGTTTTTGTATCGCGACGCCCCGGCCAGGGCAAGTCGACCGTGAAAAAGGGGTCCTCCAACGCTGCTGCGGAAGCGGCCGCCGCCCGGAAGGTGGACCAGGATACGGCCCTGGTCGAGGAGGAAGACGACGGCAACTACACCCAGTTCGACGTGACAATCGACACAGTTAATGTCACGCTGTCATTCATCAAGTGGTGGAATGGCAAGGGCCTGCTGAAGGACGTCGAGGTTAAGGGCGTCCGAGGCGTGGTGGACAGGACGTCCGTCCACTGGGATGTCGAGGACGTGGATCCTTTCTCGTACAGGCACGAGCACAACCCGGGCGATTTCGAGCTGGACCACTTCAAGATGGAGGATCTGCTGGTTACGGTCCACCAGCCGGACGGGTTCCGCCCCTTTTCTGTCTCCATTTTCTCGTGCGAGCTCCCCCAGCTCCGAAAGCAGTGGCTCTTCTACGACTTCCTGTCTGCGTCGCATATGTCGGGCTCGTTTGACGGGTCTCTATTCACGATCCATCCCCGCCAGATACACGGCATGTCCTCTGAGCGGCACCTGGATGAATTTGGCGACTCATCCGTGTGGAAGAAGTTCTCGCGCTGCCGCATCGACGGCCTCAAAATCGACCACTTGAACCGCGGCGTCGAGGGGCCGTTTGGCTGGATCTACGAAGGAAACGTCGACATCGTGGCCGATGTCATGTTCCCGGCCGATCCCGCAGAGGGCATCGGCAAAGTCGTCGCCGAGTTCTACGACAAGATGGAGGAGGCCGTAACGAGCAACCGCTACCTCAAGATCCTCGACACCACGAGCAACAGCACCCGCCACCGCAAACCCGAGCTCGACCTCATCGACAACTCCACCTCGGGCGTCTTCCACACCGCCCACGACAACCACGACGAAAACAACAACAACCTCGACGAATTTGCACCCTCCTCTCCACTCGAAGAAGCCATCTCCACCCCCACCTCGTTTCCCTCATCATCACCACCACCCCTTACAACCGAAGCAGAGCAAGACCACACACAACAACAAGAAGAAGAAGACGCCCCCTCAGCCTACTTCGTAACCGACATGCGCATCCACCTCAACGATGTGCGCGCCGCCGTGCCGCTCTTCAACAACCCCCACATGAGCTACGTCAACCAGGCCCTCGTGCGGCCCATCGTCGCCTACATCAACGCCAAGCGCACCTACATCCCCATCAACTGCCGCGTCGTCAAGCGCGTCTCCGACTTTGACGGCTCGTGGACCGTCTGGGACTGCGGCCTGCTCGACGATACTGGTGCTGAGGTGTACTCGGCTTTTGCGAGGAATGTGGAGGACCAGCAGAGTCGGGTGAGGCGGTTTAAGAGGGTCGGGTTGTGGACTGTTAGTTTGGTTGTGCATGCGCTGTTGGCGGGGGTGGCGGGGGATTTGATGTAGTTTTTTGGTTTCTCTTTGTGTGTGTCTGGGTTGGGAAGGGGAAGGCGGTGGCTTTCTCGGCTCTGCCCTTGAATAAGGGATGTATGATGGACGTGAATATGTAAAGTACGAAAGAGCAGGGAAACAAGGAAGTGGGTTGAGAATAGAGAAAAGAAAAACCGAAAACGGTCTGGGCAGGTGGGCGGTGGATAGGTTAAGGGGTGGGCGGGATGGTCGGTTTTGGTGTATTTGATACGGTACCTTGGCTGGGTGCATGGAAGGAGGAGCACGACGGCGTTGGAATTTTTTGGTATACGGAATATGTACTAGCTTGAACTGGAACGGAATACTAAGGTGCTTGCATACACGGAGGTTCCCATGGCCTTTTTGCTGGGTGCGAGAAAGGGAGGTGTGTCGTTGCTCTGGCACCGTAAGGGGGGTAACATGTCCAATCCCTTTGCTACCCCTGAGTTGTCGGTAATCGACATGGGGAGCGGAACACCATACGCGGTGTGAGCAGATGCCAGAACTCGTGAGGCTCTGAAAAGAGTATTCAATGCCCCAACGCTGGTTGAATGGATAGGCTCATGTATATCACCGCCAGACGCAGGATCACCATTGGAGGAATCAAAGCTCTATGCTGCTAGTGGAGCAATGCTCTATATGCTGTCCTGCAATCTAACTAACCACCAGCTACCTAAACTCGGTCTACGCTTGCATGCGGACCTCCAGACTACCTACCCCACAACAACAACAATTTCCCCCCTTCGACCGCACACCTCGACTCCGAGGAACACGGCAGCCCCCTTGGCCGTGACGCTGGAGGCCATGACGGGACGTTCTCCGTCAGGGATTGTAGGCAGGGCTGTTCCCACGTGTACTTGCGAAGGGTGATCGTGATAGAGCCGGCGGGGCGTATGCCCTCGACTTGTCTCCTCCCTTGGGGAGGGCCGTAGCCGGGGGACGCCCCCGCGGCGGGTTGACGGGCCTTCAAGGGCAGCTTTCACATAAAGTCGTCACTGCAAGGGAAATGTCAGCCGTCAGGTTTCGTGAGGTCAGGCGTGCGGGATCACACTCACTCGCCAAAGGCTTCCTCGTCATTATACGCGGTCGTGTCGGCCATGCCACCACCGCGGCTGACACCGGCAAGGGAGGTCTTGGTCTTGGCCGCCTTGGACTTCTTGCCGCCCTTCTCGGCAGCCTTCTCCTCCTTCATCTTCTCGTTGCTCAGCGCGGTCAGGGTGCTGGCAATCTTCTTAATCTGGTCGCTGGGCAGGTCCTTGGCCAGCTGCTTGGCGAACTCCTGGAGGAAGAGGGTGTAGTGCGCCTTTTTGGCGTTGCCGGCCAGGATGGGGCCGACGACGGTGCGCAGCTGCTCGAACTGGGCCTTGGTCGTGGGCTTGAACAGCGGCAGGGCAGAGAGGTCAACCGTCTTGGTCGGGTCGCTGGCGTCGATGGGCACAGCGCTTCCGGCAGTCGTCGCCTTGCGGCTGCTGCTGATGCCGATGTTGCCAAACAGGTCTTCGGCGTGGCGGAGATCCGACTCCTTCTCGGTGCGGCGGAGGCGCTCGCGCTTCTGTGCCTCGTCCTCCTCCTCGCTGTCCTCCTCCTCGGCGTCGGCCTTGGCCCTGGCACGCTCAGCAAGGCGGTCGGCAATCCGTTGCGTCTTGCTCTTCTTGTTCGCAGCGGCCTCTGCCTCGGCCTTCGCCTTGGCTTCGGCAGCCTTCTTGGCCTTTTCGCGCTCGACCTCGGAGTCTTCGGCGGCGTCCCATGAGTCTAGGACCTGTGAGTCGTGGAGTGTTAGCTTTGGGGGACAAGAGTTGCATTGTCGTGAGAATCGCGGGACGACGTACATCGCTGTCCGAACCCTCCTCGTCATCAAACTTGCGGCGTGCCGCTCCGACAACAGGGGAGTTGGGGGCGGAGCTGGAGGATTCCTCCTCTTCCTCTGCAACGTCATGTCAGCCCGACTGTAAATCCAACAACATGTCGCGAATCCATCTCGTTTCGTTCCACCATGATCATGACGCAAGGAGGCTGTCCATGGTGGTGGTGGTGGTGCAAGGCAAGGGGTTCAGCGCATCCCGCCAAAATCGTCGTGCCCCGCGCTGGCTGGGCGCCGCAAAAAAAAAATGCGGTCTCGATGGCGCTGGAATCGCGGGGTAAAAAGAAGAAATTCCGCGACTTACCCCACTGCTTTCTTGGGCCAGGCATTTTCACTGACGGTTTGTCGTGATTTCGAACAAGAAAAATTCGGATTTGAGGCCGGTGACTATGGTGTTTGTAGGAGACGTGTTGCGGGGTGGGTAGAGTGGAAGCGCGGCGAAGAAAGGCGTGTGTCGGTCGGGTTCAAGGTTGGGCAGCCGACGAAAAAAGTGTTCAAAGGGGTGGCATGTGTGTGCAATCATGGAACTGAGTGAGCCACTCTCAGGCTTGGACGGGAGAGCGGCGAGTTCTGCTTCGGGCAGCCGGGTCCGTGCTGTGGGACTGCGGGGTCCGACTGAATCCGCTCCATGCCATGCTCCATGCCATGGGCAGCAAGCAAACCACAGCAAACCGCGTCTCGGGCTTTTCATTGCTTCCATCTTCTCATGTTTTCAACCTGCGGCGCGCATGGCAGCAGAGCAAAGGTTGTTTCATGCATCCTCCGTACTTGAACATGTGCCCCCCAATGGCCAAGAAAAGGATGGGATCAGGGAGAGGGGGCCCTCGTATTCCGGCGGAAGTCGGCAACGCCCATGGACGGGCATATGTCCCTCTTTCAGTTTCGCCCAACATGGCCGTTGAAGCTTGAGAGAAAGGCACAGCAACAAAAGTTGTTTCGTGCATGCGGGTTTTGATGCAGGACTCGTCCGATCCCAGGCAGGTCCTCAGCTCGGTCTGCGCCATTTGTATTTCTCGGACTCTCCTGGGCCCCTGGGCCACTCCCCGCCGCACATCACAGCCTCATCGAGCCTCAGCTCATCGTTCCGTTTTGTTGATGAGCGAGGTATCATCAGCGTTGTATTTCCGTGTTATCGCGCGCGCTCCCACTTCCGCGGTGGGGATGTTAGCAAGCCGTGGGTGTGTGGCCCTGCCAAGCATCTTGGGGTCGCGAATCTGCCTTGAGGGTCCAAGATGGCGCCATTTTGATTGGCCCGTGGAGGTTGCTCGAAGTGGCACAAGGCAGAATCCATGCCTGGAAGCGGAAAGCAACAGGGATCCTGCCAGTGGCGGCCATCTGCCGAACCCAGATGCTGGCTCAGGCACCACAGCGTTCGCTGCCTGGCAGCCTGGCAAGGAAACACACCAGCTCGCTGCTCCCACCCGTTCCTTCCATCCCCCCAAGCCAAAGCCAAAGAGGCAGCCTGCGTCAGCCAATCCGCTGGCCTTCAGCGCCCAGAGCTCTGCAGCGCCCTGCAGCATCTGCCGCTTCAAAACCGTACCCGAGTCCTACCAAGTCCTAAGCGGCGTGGGGACTGGCAGGCTCTGGTGAGAACAGCAAGCTTAGGACTGACTGCATCTCGGTGACGCTTTCGCCGTCTCGGTTTCCCTCCAGTCCTCGTTGCAGCCACACAACCACACTGGCCCGACAGGAAAATATAACAAAAATGGGTGGCGGATGACCTTGCCTGCCTTTGGTCGGATTCATGCCCATTGCTCGTCAACTTACCTTAGCCATACCATACCAGACCTTAGCTCTTCGCTTCCGCGGGAATTCGCCTCTTTCTCTTTCTTCAGCGCGATAGGCCAACGACTGGTGGTCACCTTGTTTCCATCTCGCAGTGGGGTTTGCGTTTGGTTGCACCAGTCGATCTCAGATGGACAACAAGAAACATTTCGCCTCCCTCATGGAGGATCACACGCCCGGGCCCAGCTCCTCGACCCTCCGGCCACCATCGCCCTTCCGAAGTGGACATCGGCCCGGCATCGTGGGTGGGGATGAAGCGAGCACATGCGCGATGCCGTCCCACTCGCGCCTCGACCTCGACCTCGACCTCACCCGCGACCACGACCAGGCAACCCTGTCCTGTGTGTACGTCTCTGAACCGTCGTCTTGTGCTGGGTGTGTATCCAGACCTAACCGTGAATGCAGAACGAAAGTAACATCACTGGAAGACTGTGCCAGACACCGCTTCATCGTCTGGGCCGCCGTGAAGCGCAATTCATCCGTGCGCATGACATTGCAGGAGCGGTTGGAATGCCCGTTGCTCAGATGTACGCAACGCTTCTCCGACCATGAAGGGATGCTCAAGCATCTTGCGGGGTGCAGGTACCTTGCCTCGGGCGAGTACTGGTGTTATGACCACATGAGGGTGGAACGCTTCGACGACCTCAGGTGCAAGCGCTGTCTGGGTCACCCGTCCAAGAGGAGGAAGATACTCTACATGGCCAAGAACTTCTTCCACTCGCTTGGTCACAAGTCCAAGAAGTCTCCCGTCGTGGGGTTCAACGAAGACGAAGTCATGTTCCCTCCACCGCCGAGCTACGACTCCCTCAACATCACCAGCGTCGACAGCAGTGCCAGCGAGTTGCCATCGACGACCGAGATCCTCGAGATCGATTCGATGGAAGTGCGCCTCATCCAGCCCACGCCTATCCCCGCCCCGAGCGACGGCATCGACCCTCAGGATCTCCTCATTCCCGTATTTCCTGCCCTTCCCGAACTCGACTCGACCATGCTGTCAAACGAGACGTTGATGCAATGGCAAGCGGTGCCCGGTATAACGCCGTCATCGTTTTCAACCATGCCGGAGGACGATGGCGTTGCGAGGATCCCAGGTGTCAAGCCGACACTGCAGCTGACCACAGCGGGCCTCCAAGGGCGTCGACAAGCGCCTCGGCCAGTCGTCAAGGCCGTGCCCATCATCCCACGCAGCAAGGGCCTATCACCCAGCTCGTCGGTGAGGTCCACGGCGAGCACAGACACCAACGCGAGCATGGCGAGCACCGGCAGCTCCATGATCTCGCCGGCCTCGAACTGGAGCGGCGCTTGGTCCATGGGCTCTGGGCTCAACACGAGCATGACCACGCCGATTGACGGAGTGGTGGCTGACCAGATGTTTGCGGACGCGCTGAACAGCTGCAGCAACGATGTCTGTCCCGACTCCCTGCACGAATTCTTCTCGGAGCTGCCCGCGGACTTTCCCATCCTCCAAGACGCATGCGACATGGCTTCGGATGATCTCATTGGATTCGACTCGTCTCTGCCCGCCAACCTATCTCACGCACCCGAGATAGTGCTGACGGATGACGCGGCCGAGGCGGTTGAGCTTGGCGAGGTTGATGTTGGACAGGAGAATGCGTGCTGCTCCGAGACGAAGGCGCTCGTTAGCTCGGCGTGGGATGCCCTGCAGGAGCATATCGTGTCTTCCATGGTGAAGATCCGAGACGAGCGGGAGAACTCGCTTGCCAACCAGCTTAATTCCATGTCGATCAAGACCGTTGCGACGACCGGCCTCCGGACACTGCGGGCCCTCATCGACGGACGTCAACCCTCGTCCGCCAGTGACGCGCTTTGCTTGATCCACCTCATTTATGCCTTCTCCTTGGTCTTGCACGAGCAGGAATCGCCCGACCGTTTCAACAGCCTCTTCTTGCATTCTTTGACATATGTCAACGGACTGCCACCGGGCGACAAAGATCTCTACCGCCAGCTGGTTGTTAGCATATGGCAACCACCTGGTGTTAGCCAGGCCGATATCAACCATTATCTTGCTGCCAAATCCAACAGACAATTTGGGCTGTTCCCGGACCCCAAGGGGAAGTCTCCGGAGGCTCCTTCGGGGCTGTTTGAACAGGCCAGCGATCCATTGCTCACGGCAGCCCGTGACTTTCTCGATGGTATGTCGTTCAAGCACCACGTGTTGCATGGAACCCTAGCTGACTGTCCTGCAGAGCTCGAGACCAGCGTGCTCCCGACTCAGGCTACTTTGCCAACCGATGTACAGGTGTCGGATTTGCACGTCACCCACCTGAAGGATATGAACCCAGCAGGGGCGAACGGGATGCTGCTTGCAACGGCACGATACGTGCTCGAGATGCTCTCCCAGGAATTCGGCGACGCTGGCCTGAACAACAGGCTCAGGGAAGTCTATGGGAGACTGGGCAATGGGTCCATCTCCAGCGTCCGAAAGGTTGAGCTGGAGATCCTCCAAGGTGGCAAGGTAAGTTGTGCCCTTCATTCTAGACTTGCGTGGCAGGGCTAACCAGGCTTTAGACTTGTATGTCATCTGTCGGGTTCTTTGGCAGTTTTGTGCCGAGTGTCCGGAGGCTGTGCGACCAGATGTACGAGCTACACGACTTGGGGCCATCACGGCGCGATGCCTACCACGGGCTTGGAGTCGCCTTGATCGAAAGTCTGATTCCCGAGTTCGACAATTCCGGCGGCAAGGCAACAGAACCCCCACTCGACGACATGGATGCTTTCTTCAACGACCTGAACTCGGAGGCGGACCACACAGCCCCGGCATTCGCAGAGGTCTCGCCGTGCGATCTGCAGACGTTCAATTTCGCACCCGGCCCAACCCAGCTCCCGACGCCAACAGCAAGCTGCACACCAGCCAGCACCCAAACAGCGAGCCCGGCAGCCGAACAAGCCCCGCAACCAGCAAGCACCACCGACTCGCCGGAACAGCAAAACGGGCAGCAGAAAGTGGAAGCCAACGCGTGCTGCGAGCTGTGCGGCTACCGACCCAAGGGCGATCCGCAGTGGTTCAAGGGCAGCATGGCCAAGCACAAGCGGCTCCAGCACAGCACGGAGCCGCCGCGCATCTACAAGTGCCCGTTCCCGGGCTGCACCAGCCAGTATAAGAACCGGCCGGACAACCTAAGGCAGCACCAGATCGAGAAGAACCACTGGGTGGCGGGTGAAGAGGGCACGTCGAGGCGGCCCAGCAAGAGGAAGAAGGTCGCTGAGGAGGAGTGATCTCGCAGGGGGGGTTTTCTGGTCCCTATTTTTGGGAGGTATTTTTGAGCGATTTGGTTCTGGCTTTTCTGTATAATACATGATACCACTCTGCATTGCAAGGCGTTTACGGGATTGGATTTAAGGGATGGGCCTTGGGTGGATGGGTATATACAGGACGGGCAGGCGGCGTGAATGCGCCGGTTGAACTCGGTCAGAGCAGGGACTCGAGGATCCAGGCTCGAGCATTGTGTATCTTGTTGCCTGATTATTATTGTGGCTTTCCTTTTTGGATCATGTCAGCTCCAGTTCAAGACGGGCATTTGATGAAGTCCAATTTCAGTTTCTGGATCAAAAGCCTGGTTTCTTGATTGTCATGGTCTCCATACTCTCCATATCGTGTGGGATGGCTCCAGTGAGAGAGGGGTGTGAGGGGTGAGGGGAGAGGAAGGAACACATGGGATCCATCTCCGGTCTCCTCTTCTCCACTGGGGTTCACGGTTGCTCTCGGTGCTTTGTATCAGGTACGAATCCAAGGTCGGAATTGTTCCTCTTCTGTGTTTGTCTCTTCGCTCTCGTTTGAAGAAGAATCCACCTGGCTGGGCCGAATCAAAAGAGTTGGACATCACGAGGGGAGACATTGACACACGCTTGGAAGCATAAATTACCCCACCTTGGGCTGCACCTTGGTCACCCCACCACAGCTCTCTCACCTCTCACTCCTCCCACTTTCACCTTGACACAACAACTGCACTAAAACTCACCATAACCAACATAAACAATCTGACTCTGAAGGTTCTGGATAGAAATCAGCAACAATGGCGTCCATCCCGCACATCACGGTCCTCGGATCGCTCAACATGGACCTGGTGGCCTACGTCCCGCATCGTATGTCATCAGCACCAACTAGATACCTAATATTCATTAAAAATATGTAGACCCCCTCCCCGGCGAGACCCTCACAGCAGACAGCTTCGCGACCTCCCCAGGCGGCAAAGGCGCGAACCAAGCCGTGGCATGCGCCAAGCTGTCCCGCTCGCGGCCGGGCAGCACCACCACCACCACCTCCACCTCCACCGACGAGACAGCACACGTCTCAATGGTCGGCACAGTCGGCGCCGACGCCCACGGCGCCCAGCTGCGCTCCAACCTGGCCTCGTACGGCGTCGACGTCTCGGGCGTGGCCGACGCCCAGGACAACACCCTCAAAACCGGCGTCGCCATGATCATCGTCGACAACCCCACCGGCCAGAACCGCATCGTCCTCTCCCCCGGCGCCAACCACGCCCTGCAGCCGGCTGATTTCGCCACGCTCGACAAACTCGCCACTCCCGGAACCCAAAAACTGCCAGACCTGTTGATAATGCAACTGGAAATCCCCTTCCCCACCGTCCTCGCCGCCCTCTCCTCCGCCCGCACCCAAAACGTCCCCGTCCTCCTCAACCCCGCCCCCGCGCGCGCCCTGCCCGAGGAGGCTTACGCCGGGCTAGCGCATCTGGTCGTCAACGAGACTGAGGCGGCGATCCTGGGTGGCGTGGACGAGGCCGTGCTGGACGATGAGGCTGGTCTGGAGGCTGTCGCGAGGGGGTTTTTGGGGAGGGGGGTGCGGAATGTGATTGTTACGCTTGGGGGGAGGGGGGTTTATTACATGAGTGGTGAGGGTGGGGAGGTGAGGAAGGGGTTGGTCAAGGCGGAGAAGGCCAAGGTGGTGGATACGACTGCGGCGGGGGATACTTTTGTTGGGAGGTATGCGTTGGAGGTGGTTGTTGCTGCTGGGAAGGGGGGAAAGGAGGGCGGTGGGTTCGATATTGAGGCCGCGGTGAGGAAGGCGAATAAGGCGGCTGCGAAGACGGTGGAGAGGCAGGGGGCGCAGGATTCGATTCCGTGGAGGGATGAGTTGGAGTAGGGGGGGGCATTTTTATTTTCTGTGTTCTTTACGTTGTGTTCAAAATTAGCTGTGAGATGGGAAGCACGGGGTCTGTCAATCCACTTATGGTTGGCATCCATCAGGTGTTGTTGGCATCAGTGACATGGGTGATTTGGTGGCATTCCAGGAAGACACTGGGGGGCCTTTCCGATAGATTGGAGGCTGCTTTTTGTTTTATTTCGTTTTTGAACAGTCTCTCCCAGCTTTTTTCGACACCCATCGCAATCCAACTACCTGCTCACCCATCCTGGAAGAACAGCCACCGCTTTACCTGGCCGAACCCTACGGGTTCACATATGGCGGCGTCATCGTCGTCCAACCATCTCCCTGCCAGGCCTTGATGCTCTTCACATCGAGCCCGTCCACCACGCGCAGGTTCAGCGGCCGTCTATCGCCCCTCGCGGCCCGGAACTCGCGGATGGCGTCGGGCAGCGCGGCCACCTCGTCGTCGGTCAGCGGGTTCAGATCCGTCGCGATGTACACGCCGCACGTCTTGCAGAACGACCTGCGCCAGGAGCGGTGGCCAAAGACGTAGGTGGACACGTTCTCGGTGCCTTGGATCGCGAGTTGGCTCTCGACGGGATAGATCCAGGTGAATCCGCCCTGTGTGTGGTGTTAGTGGAGAGCTAGTATTGGTGGGGGGGAGGTGTGGTATTGTGTGCGCATACCCGCTGGCAGAAACTGCAGTTGCATTCAATGATCTTCTCCTCGTACGTGCCGTCCTCCAACGAGCCGTTGACCCTGACTGAGGTCGTCACGGCGCCGCAGTGGCAGCTTCCGTGATAAGTCTTGCCGTCTTCGAAGCCGGGAGGGTTGGGCTCGGGGCCTGAGTATTTAGCCGGCTCGTATGATTCGCCATAGGCTTTGCCGTCGAAGCTGATGGCTGGTCAACCGGAGTGGTCAATGGGGCTAGACAGAGACAAGGCACTTACGTCTTGATCTCGAGGCTCCAGAGGTCGAGGTCCTGCAGGGTGCGGGCCTGGAAGGGATTTAATTGAGTACCACGGACATCGTCACGGTCACGGTCACATCGCACCGCTTAAGTCAAGGTGCAGACTCACGTTGACTCCCACCTTGGCCGGGAACATGTCGCTCGTGGCCATGACGGTGGTCCCGCAGTTGCTGCAGAACTTTTCCGCGTCCTGTTAGCCAGGAAAATCTCGGGGGAGAGACACACAAGAAGAACAAGGGCTACAAAGTGCATGCATAGCTCACCTGATGGTCCAGCTTCTTAGAGGCAAACTGATAGTGCGCGAGCTTCCCCTCGTCCTTGATGATGGTCAACGGCTTCTGCGGCATCAGCCACAGGTAGCCGTGCTTGCTGCAGATGCTGCACTTGCAGTCGCTCAAGGACAGCGACTTGACCTGGGGGGCCTCGACCTCAAAGACAAAGGCGCCGCAGTGGCAATTGCCGCGGTACGTCCTGGTCGGCGTGGGCTGCTCGGCGTCGGACATGTTTGTTACTTTTTCCGTGTTCTTCCCACGAATAATGTAGAACTCCGGTGAGGCTAAATGATGGAAAAGGAAAATAGTGGTAGAGGGCAGAAGGAACAAGAAAATAAATGGTGGAGGGGATGGAGGATGAGACCGAGAATATATGAAATTGCACAGACGGTGAAGAGGGGAGATGGCTTAGCCAGTCCCGATTTCAAAGCCAACCGTTGGGGGCGGTTTGCGCCCATTTTTGCACTCGTCTGTGGCCCATTGGGGATGCCGCATCCTACTGTGAGTACGGACTTGACCCGGATCAAGAATATTCGGGTGGATTGGTCCGATTGATGACGCGCCACTCGTCTCCTGTCTGCAGCTCCCATTGCTCAGAACATGCCTCAGCGCGTTGTCAGCGTTGCAGAGGGACGTGTTGAGGATCAACCCCGCTTTCGCGAATCCGCGCGGTCTCACGTGACTTTTGTCTTGGCGCCGCACCAGGCAGCAGTGCAGATCAATGGATGGAATTTGATGAGCATCTTATCTGCCCACTTCCAGGTTCTTCCTCCAGACATTCCAACTTCCGGATTCAACCTTCTTCCTCTCGGCAGTCGGACAGACACACAGTATGGGCAAACACCTAGCACAGTCTCGGGCGCAGCTCTGGATAGCTACAGTCTCGGCACAGCAATATCAAGTTTCCGTACATCTGTACACGTAATCTGTACATACTAGAGTACCATACAAGCACTTGATGAGAGACAGAGACGTAATAAACATCCGCAGTGAGCGTTGCACAGACGATCCCCGACTTGTGGTCCAACGATCCGACATCCATAACTACCCCTAGTCCGGCAGTGCCCCGGCAGAACCCCCACGCCCGGAAACACCCCCGGCCCTTCCGATCCCGACCGGCGGGTCCAGCTGAGGAGTTGGCCAGGCCACATGACCCGGCGACGACGCCAATGGAACCGGGGTTTGATCCGACGGGCGTCGGTGCTGTCACCGCTGTCGTCTCTGTCACCGCTGTCACTCACGCTCTGCGGGCAGCCTGTCGGAGTCCGAAGCTAATTGTGGTCTCTTCACCGCCGACATCGAGGGGGGGTTGTGAAGATGAACATGGCCAGACCTTGAGGCCGGAGCTGTTCTGCAGGGATTGCATCAATTATCTGCAACATTGAACACGAAACTTGTTCTCGTGGACAGGTGATAACTGTATGAAGATAACTTAGCCTCCTTCCTTTCAAGGTTCTGGGTTCGAGCTGGCTTCACCCCAGCCAGCCCTGTAGCGTTATCAACGGCGGTCTAGACACACCCCTGGATAGTTGCCCCTTGAACTCGCTGCTGTTGTTATCAACCAAAGGCATGTTATCCGTACGGTATCTTACAGACATCCAGCCAGGGACACTGGCAGCTCTATCGTGCGAAGCGTCGATGGCTAATCATAGAGGTTTGAGAGTTGGGTCGGTGTTCCTGATTCAGTGATGTGAGAGTGAGAAGTGAAAAGTTGGTTGAATGATTGAATATTCCAACTTGACCGAGGTGTCTGTCTTGTGAGTCAAGGGTCTACCAATTATGTCTCGCAATCGGAATCAAAGCTTCAGCCAAACGTTGCTTGAAGTGACTGGAAGTGGAGTTGATATTGTGTCGTGTCTCATTTACATGTATTAGCCGTGGGCTGACTTGAATTTCAAGAGTCAAAGTCCGGTCACACGTGCCTGTTTAATTACATGTACATCCGCAAGGGCTCCCAAAGTCTCTCGGACGCAACCTGAAAGAAGAAAGAAACCCAAATAAGGTACAAATCTGCGTAGAACCTGCCATTTTTGGCTTTTTTTGCGACTCAACAGGTGTCCAAGGACTAGAAATTCGACATGCACCTACCTACGACTGACACTTTTCCCCCATTGGCTTCCCTAGCAGCCTCCCCAAGGACTTGCCTAGCTTCAAGCTACTCCAATTGCAATGGCATCTGCTTTTCTTTGCTTGGATGAACGAACGTTTGTCCTGCCTGGATGGGCACCCCCCGGTTTGCTAGTACCTAAGGATTCTAATGGATTCAGACCTATATCCTTGCTACCTTTCTTGTTATTTTTTTCATCGTCTCTTTTTCTTCTCTCTTTTCTCTGCTCTTGCTTTTTCCGGGTGTGATATGGTGTGACAACAACGAGAGATCCCTTCTCAGGCAGGCAGCAGCGTCTGAGACTAGATCATGACACAAAAGAGAAAGAGAAACATACAGGCTTCTTCTTCCCAAGATTCTGTTCATGTAATATCTTTGAGAGGACAGCAGCTTGGTTGTTCTAACGGTCTGAATCACCACAGCACAATGTGACAAGGGCAACTTATTGGTTGATTACATGTACACGAGGAATGATGCTGGAATAATATCAGAATGAACAATCTTTCAACCTCTAGCCAGTTTTCTTAAGACACTTTCTCGCCATTCTACTAATTTTTACCGGCATCAGTTCCCGAGTCACAAGGTCGTTTGGGTGGTGGTATGGAATAATACGCAGAATACTGTACTATGTAAGCGTGAGCTGGAACGGCGTAATTTTCAATGCGGGCATGTCATGAAAGTGAAGCTCCACCGCCAAGCCCGGCCACTGCTCGGCGTGGGGTGTCGGTTCTTATTGGTGGAGATGACGTCGATGATCTCTCGCCCGGTGCTGCAGCCGTTCGATTCCGGAAAGTCAAGAGGTGTGTGCCGGTGAGAATGCAGTGCCGAGTCGCGAGTTGGCTGTCCTGGGCTCTTCTCGTATTACTTATTAATGACCCTTCCAGGTGTCTTAATATGGTCACATGTTCGGGCCGTGCTGGTAAGATTTGCTACCAGTTCTCTCCTGGGTGTGCAGACATATCGGGATCCCGAATGGAGGATCGGCTGATTCCAAACCAAAAAACTGCCCTGCTCGAGCTGCACTGGGCATGTTCCCCAGATGGGGTCCGCATCGATGCGACATTGACATCTCCGATGCTGGGTTTGGAGACGCGGGACCTGCACTGTGATCGAACGCGGGGTCTCCCGAACATCGAGAGGGGTAACGAGGGGTCGTCGGTGTTATTGAAGTCTAGAGTGCTTGGGACTCCGCTTGGTTGCATCTCCGGCGTACAGCAGCTCCGCGTCGGCTTCCGTTCTTCTCTGTACATAGTATAACTTGAGCTGGAATGAATTGGTAAACTTGTCTTCCTCCTTCGAGCCGACTCGAAGCTCGGGAGCAATGGCCAGGGCTGATGACGATGGTGTGGGCCCGCCTTGCAGAGCTCATCGGCCACATGACAGGAAGGATGCCCCTGCCAAAAAGAAAGGTTGAAAATGAAAACCGCAACGTAACCAGCCTGGAGCTCCTGCCAATTTTCGGGAGACTCAAGAACTTTGCTTCCCTGATCGGATCATCCTGACAGTGTGTACTGCTCCTTCCTGCACCGGGCAAGGGACACCAAAATCAAGCAGTCACTCTTGTTCCGGTTCTGGAACACGGCGTCGGCCGCAGGGCGCGCTAACATATTAGCTTCCCCGCCAAACTTGTTGCCGGGCGTGGGGCGCTGGCACTCCCGCAAATGGATGCGGTCTTGTGATTTGTTCCTTGCATCTCCAACTCCCACCCTGCATCAGCACGAGGCAATGCTTGTGGCATTCCATGACAAAACGATTCCGTCTTTCAGCCGCCCGCTGCGGCGGTTTTCTGGGGTATGGCATGTACATCCGTACCTGACTTGAGCCCGCTTCTGGATTTCTTCTGGAATGGGAGCAGCGCACAGTACGGTTAGTGGCCAAGCAGCGACAGACGACCTGGTCTCGCTCACTCTCTCGCTCTCTGGCTCCAGACACACCCACACATGGTGCCAGACCTCAACAAGACCCAACTTGGAACCTGGCTGCCCGCCCACTCCCACTTTGCCGGGAACGGCGGCCTCACTTGTTCCCTCGCCGTTCCTGGATTCAGGGCATTTCCCTTCTGGTTCGAAGCCACGCCTCCACCATGGACCCACGGCCCCCCGTATGTCCATGTACCCCATCCCATGTACATGCTGGATGTGTCTGGATGTATTCCGGACATGGCATGTGTGCACTCTTTAAAGGCCATGGCTGGGAGTCAGGTCCCCGAGAGGTAAGCTGTAACTGGCTGAACCTGCAATTGCCGTGAGCTATTCCGTACATTTCCTACCCTGCTTCCAGGTTCCATGTTGACTCGATTCCCCGAGTTCACGTTAACCCCAATTTGACAGTTGGAAACTGCGCTGTGCGTGTACCCTGTGCAAGTCGGAAAGCACTCCCCCCCGTCCGTCACCTTATTTTTATTTTACTGCCAAGTTGCTCAGGTATTTGGGTCCCCCGTCTCATCTTTGTCCCCTCAGCCACCTACCTCAGGGAGCTAAGTCCCAAGGCCAGTACCTTGGTTAACCCGCATCGGAAACACGCCAGCAGAGGTATAAAAGAGGTACCTTACCTGTAACCTGACTTCGTCATTCTGGTCCACTCCCGAGCATCTCGAAAATTGCGACATTCAACATCGATTGCACGAGATAAACATGCCTGCCGTCCAGGAAACCAGCGTGATACCACATGGCGCCGTGCCGCGCCTGGGGGCCATCAAGGAGAAGAAGGGCCTGCCGGATCTCCGCACCGCTGCTCCGGGCCCGAAGCTCGACATCATCGACATCCGCCACGCCGCCGTCGAGATCAACCTGAAGGCTGAGGTCCTCTCCCTGTTCCACACTAGGGATGGCCCCAGAAAGCTCCCCACACTCCTGCTCTACGACGAGAGGGGCTTGCAGTTGTTCGAGAAGGCGAGTTGAGGCTTTGCTTCCTCCCCACCTCCCCCACGCTAACCTCGTTCCAGATCACATACCTAGACGAGTACTACCTGACCAATGACGAGATCGAGGTGCTCAAGTCGTTTGCGGCAGACATTGCCAACAACATCCCGTCTGGGTCCATGATCATCGAGCTCGGGAGTGGGTCAGTTATCACCACTCCTCGACGTTCGGTCCTTCCCCTCCTCGGCCCCCATTGCTGACTGCGTCGGTGTCTAGCAACCTCCGAAAGGTCAACCTCCTTCTGCAGGCCCTTGAAGATGCCGCCAAGGATATCGACTACTACGCCCTGGACCTCTCGCAACGAGAGCTCGAACGCACACTTGCCCAGCTCCCTCGATATCAACATGTCCGTGCCCACGGCTTGCTCGGGACCTACGATGACGGCCAGATCTGGCTCAAGGACTCTTCCATTGCCTCACGCCAGAAGTGTATCATGAGCCTTGGCTCGAGTGTGGGTGAGTCAATCTCACTCCCGATGCTGACGCCCAGCCTGACACGCAAAATCGACAGGCAACTTTGATCGCGGTGACGCCGCTGCTTTTCTCAAGACCTTTGCCGACGTCCTTGGTCCTGGGGATACCATGTTGATTGGTCTGGACGCTTGCGACGATCCGGCAAAAGTATAGTGAGTCCAGACCTGCTTCCTCTTTGAAGTGCTTCATCTGTGCTAACACCAAGCCAGCCACGCATATAACGGTACGTATCATGATGCTTTCGACATATAACCTTACTGACGGCAATTGCTTTCAAAGACAAGGAGGGCCTTACACATGAGTATGTCGTCGTACCCCAATTCTAAACCGTTTTGTCCGCTTATGGATCCATACGGACTGCGCGCTGACCCCAGGTAGATTCGTCCTGAACGGCCTCCGCCATGCTAACAGAGTCCTCGGGGAGAATGCCTTCAATGAGAAGGACTGGAGAGTCATTGGCGAGTATGTCTACGACGCCGAGGGCGGCCGGCACCAGGCCTTTTATGCGCCCAAGCGCGACACCATCGTCATGGGCGAGCGTATTCGGCCTCACGAGCGCATCCACGTGGAACAAAGCCTCAAGTATTCCAGAGACGAGGCTGAGCAGCTCTGGAAGAGAGCCGGTATGGATGAGATTGCTCAGTGGAGGCACCGCGACGAATATGGTGAGTGGCTTCCATTTTCGCATCTTTTCCGCGCACCCCACGCTTTTTGTGACACGTGGGGCTTGTCAGGCCACACCCGCGTGTAAGTGACCACATTGGGAATGTCGTCACTGGCCTCGGGTTGTGTCGGGCTGCGGGGCGGAACATCCCTGCTCAGGTCTTGGACAAGACTCATCTGAACTATGGGCAGACATGATAATGAACCCCTTTTGACTGACTTGAACACAATGTCTAGGACTCCATATGCTCGCCAAACCGAAAATGGCCTTCAGCTTGATTCCCTCTGTCTACGCGCGTACCGCGCTCCCATCCCTTGAGGATTGGGAGGGCCTGTGGGCAGCCTGGGACGCTGTCACGCGTGACATGCTGCCGCCGGAGGAGTTCCTCGAGAAGCCAATCAAGCTCCGCAATGCATGCATCTTCTACCTGGGGCACATCCCAACCTTCCTCGACATACAGTTGACCAAGACCACAAAACAGGCCCCCACGGAGCCCGCTGAATACTCCCAAATCTTCGAACGGGGCATCGACCCTGACGTTGACAATCCCGAGCTGTGCCACGCACACTCCGAGATCCCTGATGAATGGCCCCCCGTCCATGACATCCTGGCCTATCAGGGCCGAGTGCGTGCCCGCGTGCAGAGCCTCTATGCAGACGGCATCGATCAGATCCCACGCCATGTGGGAAGAGCCGTCTGGGTGGGCTTTGAGCATGAGGTCATGCATCTCGAGACTCTGCTCTACATGATGCTGCAGAGTGATAGGACACAGCCGCCGCCGCATGTCCCCGTTCCTGACTTTGAAGCGCTCGCTGCCAAGGCCCGCTCCGAGAGGGTGCCGAACGAGTGGTTTGATGTTCCTGAACAGGAGATCGTTATTGGGTTGGATGATCCTGAAGATGGGATCGATACTGATGCTGTTTACGGCTGGTACGTCTCAACTTGGTTTGTAAGATACTCGCATACTGATTAGGGCAGGGACAATGAGAAACCCGCCAGGCAGGTGAAGGTCCATGCCTTCCAGGCGCAGGGCAGACCCATCAGCAACGAAGAAGTAAGTGGATTACAAACATCTTGGCCTGGTCGACATCAGACTAATGTGTTCAGTTCGCACAATATCTTTACAAGGCTCAAATCACCAAGATCCCGGCGTCCTGGGCGCATGTCGATAAGGACGCCAGCCAGGCGAACGGCCACAACCATCCCAACGGCAATACGAATGGGCACGCTAATGGCGCCGCCACCCTCCCCGAATCCTTCCTCCAAGACAAGGCCGTCCGCACAGTCTTTGGGCTTGTGCCCCTGAAGCACGCCCTTGACTGGCCGGTTTTCGCCTCCTACGACGAGCTCAACCGTTGCGCCGCCTGGATGGGCGGCCGCATCCCCACCTTTGAGGAAGCTCGCAGCGTCTATACGCACGTGAACACCCTGAAGAAGAAGGAAGCAGAGAAGCAGCTCAGCCGGATAGTCCCCGCGGTGAACGGGTGAGTTCAATCCCCCACCTCCCCTCCCCATCCCATAAGACGCTCGCACCCAAGCTAAACCGAGCAACAGCCACCTCTGCAACAACGGCGTCGAGATCTCGCCCCCGGCCACCCCTCCAGCACCGGCATCCGAAGCCGGCACCGACGCGCCCGCCGGCCAGGACGGAGACGGCCTGTTCCTGGACCTCGACGGCGCAAACGTCGGCTTCCGGCACTGGCACCCCGTGCCCGTCACGTCCCGTGGTAACACCCTGGCTGGCCAGGCCGAGCTCGGCGGCGTGTGGGAGTGGACCAGCAGCGTGCTGCGCCCGTGGGACGGGTTCGAGGCTATGCCGCTTTACCCGGGGTATACGGCGGATTTCTTTGACGAGAAGCATAATATTGTGCTGGGGGGGTCGTGGGCGACGCATCCTAGGATTGCGGGGAGGAGGAGTTTGTGAGTGTTTTCTTTTCTTTCCATTTTTTATCCCTCACCTTTTCCCCCTCTTGTGTTGAGAACTAGGTTTCTCCCTCTCCCCGTTTATCGACAAGTACATCCATACCTCCGTATCCCACCTCTCCAAATCCGCCCCCTCTGACTCCGCACTGAACACCCCCTGAAACACTTCTTCTTGCAATCCCCTTTCTGGGTTACCCATACCCACCCCCATGATGTCATCTGCTAACATGAACCCTCTTCACAAGTGTCAACTGGTACCAGCGCAACTACCCCTACGCATGGGTCGGTGCTCGGCTGGTGAGAGATGTGGAGTAGACAACGTATCTCTTCTCTGTGTCTCACTCACACCCTCTCTGTGTGTATGTGTGTGGGTGTGGGTGTGGGTATCGCGTTAATGCATAGTCTACCTTTTCTACTTCTGCCATTGATATATGGTCATCCAAAGATTGCCATGAGGAGGGGGCATCTGGTGGTGGATGAATTTTAATTATTTACCTTGGGTATCCTGGATTCTTCTGGAAGGGGGGTTCAAAAGCAAAAATGCAGGCAGCACATACACACACACGCGGAGAGAGAGAGACCAAAAAAAGGAAGATCTATGGATGAGCAGGTGGTCAATCATCACCTTACTTGCTACGAGAGACTGAACATACACATACATTAGTTACCTATTTACCTGAGTTCCCATGTGCACCTCTATGATGCTGGTACATACCTCCCGCCTCCACTCTATCGGTAGATGAGCTGCGTATGCGAACGTAAACGGTAGCACCTTTGTGTGGTATTGCAGTCAGTCAGTTACCCTGCGCTCTGTTTATGTACATACAATCATAACAACAGGCCATACAAAGCAAACTTGACAGTTGCAGATCGCCGCGAGTTCACAAGCCCAGAGAAACCGCAACATCATCAAAACGTCCTTATAGTAGTCCCATGGGACGACGAACACCTCCACCACTGAAAAGACTCATAAATATCAGACAGAACACCTCTCCAGCCTCACCCCTAGTTTTTCCTAGCGCCAAGGCCCTTTTTAATACCCCCCACGCCACCATAAACAACCAAAACGCCTCAAGATGCTCCCGACCTATATATCGTTGCGGACTCTGTTCACCAGACACTTCGCCATTGCGGAGTAGAGCTCCTCCAACTCAAATATAATCGTCCACCATCTCCCAGATCTGCGAAGCCATCTTGACGCCCTGCTCAGTAATAATGCCGTCGATGAGCTCCGGGTCGGTGTAGTCGACCTCGTCCTGCTCAGCGACAAGACGGCCGACGGCGTCCTGGTCGAGGTCGACGCCGATGTTGTCGAACTTGCTGATGTCCTTCTGGTTGACGCCGACGCGGTTGACCATGGGGTAGGCGACGGGGGTCTTGCGGCAAATCTTGTGCGTCTCGGCGGCCACGTAGAAGCGCTTGATGCCGCCCTTGACGGTTTTGGTGAGGTGGGCGAGTTGTGCGGTGCCCATGCCCGAGATGATGCCGCCGTTTTGCATGACGACCTCGGTGCCGACTAGGACGAGGTTGATGCGCTTCTGGTTGCCGAGCACGTAGGCGACCTTGTGCGGGGAGATAGTCTCGACCTCGAGGCCGGCGTCGCGAAGTTCGGCGACGGCGATGTCGCTGCGCTTGTTGCGGTCGTCGACGATGTAGATGACCTTGAAGTGCTTGGTCTGGTCGGCGGCGGCGAGGAGGAGGATCTTGGTCACGGTGCGACTGCCGCCGGCGGTGAGCACGATGCGGCCGTCCGAGACGTAGCGGCTGCCCCACTTGGCGATGCTATCGCGGTCGGCCTTGGCGCGCTGGGCGAAGAGGTCGCGGTTGTCGAGCAGGTGCTGGCGCGTCTCGTCGAAGCTCAGCACGCGGTCCGGCCCGGTCCCGGTGGTTGCTGCGGTCGGCCCTCTAAGCGACCGCAGCAGGTACTGCTCGAACAGGTCGGCGCCGGCGAGCAGGGGGAGCGGGTTGGGTGTCGAGGCGAGCAGCTTGGCCTTTTCATTCTTGACGAGCTCGACCAGCTCCATGGCGGTCGAGGAGGTTGTCGCACCGAGCAGCTCGATCAGGGATTCGATGGCGGCCACGCCCATAGTGAGGTCGCGGTCCGAGTTGAGGAGCTCACGGTAGGTGCGCACGATGCTGGGAGCGTGTTAGACAGAAGGCTGGCGAACGGAGGTGGACTGGACAAGGCTCACTCGAATGATGCTCCATTTTGTTGTTGTGAGGAAGCGCTGGAGGTGGAATCGGCGGGTCGGATGGGGAGCTGTGTCGTCGCGGCGGCCGTGGTCGACGACGGATTTGACGGCCCGTCGGCAGACATGATGGATGTGAAGTGGGTGGAGGCTATAAAGGTCGGGAGCGGGCTGCGCCAGAGCATACAGCTGCAGCTCGGGCGTGGTTGTGTGAATCGATGACTGGGGGTAGTCGCGTGGTCGAGGTCGAGGTCGAGCTGAGGGCGATGATGGATCGATGGATGCGGCGGGGTAGTTATGTCCAAAGAGCGAGGGTGTGCGGGCTACGGAAGACTCGTCGCGGATGGCACTGGTGAAGCTCGAGTGCGTGTGCGATTAGGGGGAGCATGTACTGTGTAATGGTTGTGCAATTTGGTGTCGAGGTCCACGGTGAGGTTACCCCTTGGGCGATGTGCTATCGTTCGTCTGATCGAGCACCTGCAGCTCGCACCAGCTTGTGACTCAAAGTTCAATTGGACTCGAGCACGCAGGCATTCTGCCAGCTGACACCGCCTGAACGGGGGAGTGCCCCGCTACCTATCAGTGGGTCAAACGCGGGGCGGAGCCATCGCGGGGTCCTTGCAGAAGGCCCCGATCCCCGCCAGCAGCCGGCGTGGAGCCTGGTCATCCCGGACAACTGCCGGATGCTTGTGTGTGTCCCTCTCCTCCATCTTACATCAGACGACTTTCTCACTTTCCAAGTTTCAACATACAGACCCAGAACCGCACCACACAACCCAAGCTAAGATGGACCCTTTAACGACTATCGACCCAGCGACGGGCCGCCCACTGCCCCCCGACGCCATCGTGCGCGTTCTTCGTAAGGCATCCCCTCTTCCCCATCACGCCATCCATTCATTCATTCCCCCATCTGTCTTTCCATCCACACCTCAAGAAGCCAGAGTGGAAAAAAGAAAAGAAAAAAGGAAAAGAAAAGAGGAGGCCAAAAAAAAAGCATCAATCTAACAACCCACCAGACATAACCCCCAAAGTCCACGTCTACTCCCTCCCGCGCGACGCCCTCTCCACAAAAGCCGGCTACGCCGCCGCCTCCTGGACCGTCGACCCGCGCAACAACATCTTCACGGCCCGCCTGCGCGTCCTCGAGACCTCCTTCAGCACCCCGTCCCCCTCCACCACCCCCAAAAACGCCAACGCCAACGACGACGACGCACCCCCAACCCTAAAAGTCGACATCCTCCTCGAAGACCCCTCGGCTGGCACGCTGTTCGCCGCGGCGCCCTACACGGCCGCCGCCACAGTCGAGCCGACGACCGACAGCTCGCGCTTCTTTGCCGTGCGCGTGCAGGACCCGACGGGGAAGCAAAAGGCCACGCTGGGCGTTGGGTTTGAGGAGCGCAGTGAGGCGTTTGACTTTGGCGTTGCGCTGCAGGAGGCTGCAAGGGCGCTGGGTTGGGGTGGTGGGGGTGGTGGGAGTGGTTCGGGTTCGTCGGCAGCGGGGCCCGGGCAAATACTGAAGGGGTCTGGAGGGGGTGTTGGGGGGTCTGGGTCGGAGAAGAGGGATTTGAGTCTGAAGGAGGGGGAGACGATTACCGTGAACTTGGCGGGGACGAGGTTTGGCCGGAGGGCGGGGCGGCAGCCGGAAGGTGGGGTTGCGGGCGCGGGCGAGGAGGCGGGAAGAAGTCTCTCTTCGTTTGCGCTGCCGCCACCGCCGCCGCCTAGCGCGCGGGAGGTGCGGGCGCAGAAGAGGCTGAGCGCGCAGCAGTTGGGCTTTGATGACGGGCAGTTTGGTGAGTTTGCGTGAGGGCGGGCGGTGGTTAATGTGGTTTCTTTCTTCTGCGTGTTGAAGAAGAATGTTGGATTTGGCGATTTAGCGACGACGGACTCGGACCATCAATACCTCCTTGATTTTCTTTTTCATTCTTTTTTTTGCGAGATAATAGACCGAGGAAACCAAAGACTGCTCCCACTTATTCCCAGCCTCAACTCGCAATGTTCCTTCACCCAGCAGGGCGGCGAAACAACTCTCTCCTCCATGGACATGCTACCCACTCATTAGCGGTGACACGGCAAGGGATAAGGTAATGAATATTAGTGCATGGACATAAACTTATTCCATGCAGTGAGCTCAGCATTCCGTCACACAGTCCGAATTCCATTCAAAAGAACGGATATGGAGATGCGTGAGCTGGCCTCCCTCTTTGTGATATCCCTGGACAAAGCCCCTTTTTGTTTGTTTGTTCAGCGGCAGGGGACGATGGATAGAATGGAGATCGAGTACTCTTCGGTCCCGAGCCGTTTGATAACCAGCCCGAGCCCGGAATGTGCCTCTCTGCTTCGTTCCGTATGGGGTCTGCGGGCTGAGCCGGTTTGTGGGCTCGTGAGAATTCAACACCTCGGATGGCGGATGTCTCGGATGGTTGTGTTTTGATCTTCCTGTGTGTATTTAGGTGTTTATCGACTTAGTTGCGTATGATGTGACATGCGGCCCCTCGAGTGAAACCCTCATAATGCAGCAGTTAACTGTCCCCGTCTATACAAAGTCCTTGAGACACCCTTTGCGCCCTGTGAGATCCGACACAATCTTATCCTACAGCCCTCCCATACTCCTGTCCCCTTTCCTCAGCATGGCCAGAATTACCCAGCGATCAACTGCAAGCTGCCCTTTCGAGACCCAGACCACGTATTCTTCAAGTACGGCAGACTCATGCGCTTCTCCTCCGACCGGGCCGACAGCGGGAAGTAGAGCGACACCCTGCGCAGCTTATCCCGCCATGTCTGCGCGTCTTCCTCCTCCTCTTCCATTTCCCCGTCACCGCTACCGTCCAAACCACATCCATTCTCCCCATGGCCGGTGTAACTAGCGACATCGCCAACTCCACCCACCCAGTCCTCCTCCCCCTGCACCACCACCACAATAGGAACTTCTTTTCTGGCTTCTTCCTTCTCAACATCGTCTTGACACACATTCGACATTCCAGCACCCTCTTGCGCATGGTCATCAGCGGCAGAAACAACAGACACAACTGAGACCTCCTCCGCCTCCGCCTCCGGTTCATCAACATCCCCAACAGACTCGGCCGTCGTCAGCGTAGTAGGAGTAGTGGTGATAGTACTCAACGACGACGACCCATCCGTCTTGGACGCCGCGCGGGACCAGATATCCTCGGCAAACACAACCGTCTCGTCGACGTCACCACCACCACCACCACCACCATCATGACTACCGTCAAGAGCAACAACCCCCCCAAAACCCCCAGCAGGCACAAAACACGGCGACAACGGACTCAGCACCGACGTCGACACAGACTCGCGCGCGCCCGACGACAGAGAGAAAGACGGCGGACAGAAAGAGAAATACCCCAGCGAAGACGGTGACGGAGACGATATGTCCGACGCAGTCGTCATCTCCTCCTTCCCCTCAGCCGTCTTCTCACCCGCCGCCTCCTCTTGTCGGGGCAGTTGCTGCTGCTGCTGCTGCTGCTCATGACCATGATCATGACCCTTTTCATCGCGCCGTTCCTCGCAGGAAGAGGGAGAGAAGGACAACAACACCTCCCCTGCACCACCCAAACCACCCAAACCGGCCGGACCACCCAGACCCAATCCCAGCCCACACGGCAGCGGTGAACCAAACGGAACAGACGGTCCCAAAAACCCAGGATGCGGATACCCCATCTGCTGCTGCTGCTGCTGCTGGTGCTGCAACTGCACCTGCTGATACCCCATCTGCAACCCCATCTGCAACAACTCCTGCTGCACCTGCAACTGCTGCAAAACCCCCACCTCCCGTCCAACCCACATCCACCGCCCGCGATTCTGCACCTCGAGATGAATCTCCCCCAGCCTCAGCAGCGTGAGCTGTTCCTGCTGGGTAGCCTCAGCAATCTTGGCGCGGAGGAGCGAGGCTTCACGTTTTGCTTTTCTCGTTTCTGCTTTTCTCGTTTCTGCCACGGCTGTGGCCGCGGTGGGGGCTGGTGCGCATGACGGTGACGACGGGCTCGGTGGGTTTTGTGTTGCTACGGTTGTGAGACGGGCTTGGACGGCGGCGTAGCGCTGGAAGAGGCGGGTTGAGCGCTCCCCTTGTTTGTGGAGGCTGTGGAGGAGGTAGGAGCGCTCGTTGTGTAGTTCCTGGAGGGGGCGAGGGTCGAGGGGTTGGAGGGTCTGGGTGTAGCTGGTGTAGGGGACTGCGGGGGAGGAATAAGTTCGGTGATGGGAGGGGAGGTGCTTCGGTCTGGTCGCCGGCATGGTGGTAGTGGCGATGGTGGTGGTCCTGGCGCGGAGAGGGATCTTCGGGCGGGTTGCCTTGCTGGTGTTGTTGGAATTCCCAGGGGAAGGGGATAGGGGGGTGGTGGCCATCGGGGATGCAGAGCTGGAGATCTTTCCTGTTGAGGCCATTGCTGTTTCATCCGAGTGCATCCTGCTAAGGTAAACAGAGAGTCCGGTCCGGTCGGGGGCCTGGAGTGGTTTAACAAGGAGCTCGATAGGACTGATCAAGTTGGGCGATGGTCTTGTGAGCCAGTCAGCCCTGCCTCATGCAAGGGCTTTAAGCCGACCATCGCAGACGCAGGCCCCCGGCCAGCTTCGCGGGACAAAGACACAGATAGTCAAAATCCCTGTCTCGCCTTTGTTTGCCTTTCTGCCAGTCGACCACCATTCGCCGTTGAGCAACCCCACCACAAGCCACATGGCTCCCTGGCAGTGATTTCCCCAAAAAGGGAACGGACCATTACCTCCCCAACATTGACGCGCAGGATTGGTGGCGTCCAACGTTACTGCAGGAGGGGGCTCGTTCCCGAGGGCTGCTTGGTGTGGCGTCGGCGGCGTCAATGAAAGAGGGGAGGGGGCGCGCGGCATTCCACAGCCCAGACTCGGCTCTAATGTTAATCAGCTCGACCCAAACTTTGTTGGACCGCCCTTGCTTAGAGGCTGAAGCCGTCGTGCCTTGGGGGATCGCAGAATCTCCACAGGCCTGCCGTCTCTGCCGCCTTTCTGACGAACGAGACCTCGTCTCTGGTCACGGCGCGGTTGATTTCGGCGTAGCGCCTCTCGCTAGGCTCGCCGCCTTTGTCGGCGGTTTGTTTGGCTCTCGTTCTGGTCCTGGTGTTGGGGCGGCCGACGTAGGCGTCCGGGTGGTACTGCTCCATGATGTTGACGAAGCAGTCCTTGGAGACGTCGTTTGCGAGAAACTCCATGATCTTGGCGCTCTCGGCCTCGAAGCCCGGCATGACCAGGTGGCGCACAAGCAGGCCCCTTTTGGCGATGCCGTCGGCGGTGAAGCAGAGGTCGCCCACCTGGGCGTGCATCGCCTTGATGCTCTCGCGGGCCGTCTCGGCGTAGTCGTCCGCTTTCAGAAGACGGCGGGTGCTCTCGGCGGACCACAGCTTGAAGTCCGGGAGGTAGATGTCGACGAGGCCGTCCAGCAGCTCGAGCGAGGCGAGCGAATCGTAGGCCGACGTGTTGTAGATGATGGGAATAGTGAGCCCCTTCTCGCGCGCATGGAGGATGCTCAAAGCCACCTGGGGCACGACGCTGGGCCGGGTCAGTTTGATCTCTCGCAAACCAATAACAAGGGATAAGTCTCGGTGACTTACTGCTCGGGCGTGATCAAGTTGATATTGTGGACATTCCCCACGTCCTGCAGCTTGATGTACCTGCATCACACACACACCCCAACACGTCAGCCCAAATCCCTCAACTCAGTCAACAACAACAACAATCAAAATCAAGAGAAAAATACCCACCAATCCCCCAACTCCTCAGGGGTCATATCCTCCCCATTCCGCCGATGCGCAATATCATGATTCTGACAAAACACACAGCGCAAGTTACACATGCTAAAGAACACCGACCCACTCCCATGATGGCCCTGGACGCACGGCTCCTCGCCAAAGTGCGGCGCAATAACATTCACCTTGACCTTTTCCCCAATAAGACACATGCCCGTCGTCTCGAAGCGGTTGACGCCGCACCGGCGCGGGCACAGGTTGCACTGGCGCAGGTGCGCGTAGGCCTTGGCCCGTTTCTGTGCTGCGTCGACTGAGCTGAGGGTCGTGTAGCGTGGTGTGTGATCGTCGAGGAGGAAGGGTGGGGCGAGGTGTAGGTGGCGTTGTTGTGGTGCTTTCATGAGGGAGTGCTTGTTGATGTTGATGTTGGCCATCTGCGCTGTCGTCGTCGTCGTCGTCGGCGGCAGCTTGTGCGCGCGACGCAGGAGCCGGCTGAGTGGACGCATTTTCTTTTCTTTTTCCTTTTTTTACTTCTTTCTCCTTTTTTGAATTGTTCCAATCCAAGGTTATTTTTTTAGTCGTCAATAGTGAAGATCGGTTACAGGAAAAGCCGTTAGTTGTTGGTTGGACTGCAGAAGAAGGTGCTCATGTCATTTCAGAAAGTTACGAGTTGGGATGATGTTTCGCGAGGGGGGACAGTGTAATCACAGTGCCTGTTCTTCAGACTTGCGCTTATTATGTACTGTATGAATGAAGCCAAACACTGTGTCTGTGATTGACACAACGCTCAGGGGCTTGACAGCTCACATTCACAACCAAACCAGCAAAACACACAATAAATCTCCCTTTACAACTCCAAGAGCCAGATAGACACCGAGTTTTCTACTCCATCCACCCAACCAAGAGACAAACTGGGAAATCAAACAGCTTATTATGGCACAAACCCCCCTTCCTCTGACCTCTACTTCCTCCTCTTCCCCCCACCCCCCCCAACATCCCCCGGCTTCCTCTTATTACGGCCCTCCCTCTCCCAATACGCCTTCGTCTCCCTCCGCTCCTTATTCTCCAACCGCTCCTCAATATCCGCAATCTTCTTCTTATACTCCTCGCGCTTCTCATCCTTCTTAGCCTTGCGCTTAGCGACCTGCTCCTTGCGGATAGTGGTAAGCTTCTGCATGAGATCCCTCGCCTTGCGCTCCTCCCCTCCGCCCGAGACCACCACCGCCCGCTTCTGCATGTACGTTTCCTTCTTCTGCGCCTTTGTCTGGACGATCTGCGATTTGAAGGGCAGGTTGGCGGCGAGCGCCTTGGGCACGCGCAGCGGGTTGAAGTGGCGCGTTTGGCGCTCGATCTTGCGGTACTGGCTGTTTTTGAGCTGCGGGGTGGCGACGTCCTCGGCGCGGCGGATCTCGCCCGTCAGCCGCATGCTCTGCCAGCCGATGAGGTTGGTGGCGGGGTTGTAGAAGCGGTGCGGCTTGATCGGGTACCAGGCGCGGAGGAACACGATGTCGCTGAGGAGGATCTTGTCTTCGAAGGTTGCGCGGAAGTGCCCGTCGGGCTTGGCTAGCGCTCGCTTGATCTGGCCGCGGATGCCTGACACCGTCTTGATGGCTGCGCCTTCGAACTTGGCGATTTCAAGGGCTGAGTTGAACATGTCCTTGATGAAGGCCGTGTTCTTGAAGATCTTGTATGGCGTGCCCGTCTATGGTGGTCGAAGAAGGTTAGTGCATCAATGTCCTCCACAACCTTTAGAGGGCAAAAAGAATGTGACATACCAGCTTGAGCTTCTTGACAATCTCGGTCGATTCGTCGACGCTCAGCACCGTGCCCGTGGCCGCAATCCGGAAGCCCGGGTTGGAGGACGAGAACGACTGGAAGCACGAGAAGCCCGTGTTCGGCGCAATCAGGGGCCCGTAGAAGGTACCGAAGCAGTGCATGTGCTCCGGCGTGTACTTGAGCATCCTGTTCCTCGTCCGCGAGTCCGAGATGGAGTAGATGGGGAGGGACTGGAATCGCCGCCAGCCGAGCGAGAAGATAAGGGGGTCACCCGTTTTGACTGGTTAGAGTGGTTAGCAACAGGCCGGCCTCTGAACAAACCAACTCCAAAAGACTTACGGATCTTCTTGTGCCAACGGTGCCTCTTGATCCTGACCTGGACAAACCCGAACCTGTCCTCGGTAGCAGAGAGACCGCCGACAATGATGGGCAGCCTCGCCTGGAACTTGTTGACAAACTCGGCCGGCACACCTTCGATGACCAGCTTGGCGTACTTGCCGGCGCGGTAGCCCTCGACCGAAGTGCGCTGGCTCTCGTCGAGCTCCTCAAACTCGGCCTTGTTGATGTCGAGCTGCTTCTGGAGCACGGCCTTCTGCGCATCATACCAGTCGTCCTCGCCAAACTCCTGGTCTCCGCCGCCTTCCCTCCTGGCCATCGCCTTGTCGTTCTTGAAACCCTCGCGATCCTCCTCCTCGAACCGGAGTTTGAGCTCCTCCTTGCGGCGGGCATTCTTCTCTCGTTCCGCTTCCAGGCTCACCTCGGGCTCCTCGTCGCTCTTTTCCGTCTCCTCGTCGTCGTCAGGACCGTGCGTTTCTCCGGTTTCAAGATCCTCAAAGGCGCCATCACCCTCGTCATCTTCGTCCTCGTCTCCGAAGCCGTCCTCATCAAAGTCGTCTTCGTCGCCGTCGCCATCGTCATCTCCACCCTCTTCGTCGACAAGGTTGGCCGTGGCAAACCTGGTCCTCAGGGCCTCGACAGCATCCTCATTTGACCACTTGCCAGCCAGCGCCTCGTAGTCGAATCGGGGTATCGATCGGTCCTCAACCAGGTCGTCCTTCTCATCCTTGCCGGTGCGCTGGAAGAAGGTATCGTCGTCCTGCTCAATGTCCTCCTCGATGTCCTCGTCCTCCTCACCCCTCCATTTCTGCAGGGCCTCTCTGGGTGTCAGCGTCGTATCATACATGAACCGGGCCAGGTCCACCGCGCGGTACGGCCGCCTCTTCCCGTGGAGCGCCTTGGCCCGCTCCATCATATTGTCCTTCCACCTGACCGCCGCCCCTTCCTCGTCCGAGTCGAAGTCTTCGTCCTCGTCGAGGTCATCGTCTCCATCGTCTTCCCCGGACAAAGAGCCCAGATCCGAGTCGCTGTCGGCGAAGGCGAGATCGTCCTCCTGATCCTTGTCGGACTGTTTGCGGAACATCTTCCCCAGCCTGCCCTCGTCGAACTCAGCCTCCACATCAGACCCTTCCTCCTCCTCTGCGCCCTCCTCCTCTTCACCGCTGACGAAACCCTCGTCCTCGGGCATGTCCCCTTCGTCATCCGAACCGCCACGCTCCAGGAAGCGAGCCTTCCTTTGGGTTTTCCTCCCGCTGTCGGCCTCCTCCGGAACCTGGGCGATCCGCTCTCCGCTTGCGAACAGCTTGACGCCCTGGTCCGTGTAGCCGAGGAGTCTCCTCTCGCCCTGCAGGTCAACAATGAGCTGCTCGCCCTCGCCACGCTCCACACCCTCGGCATCCTTGTCGAAGGCGAAGCCCTTCTCCCTGGTGATGACGATGTGGTCGCCCGTGATCTTCATGCCGCTCCGGTCGGCCATGGGCGCCCACAGCTTCTTGTCCTTCTCGTCGAGACGCCGCCGCCCCGTCTTCCCTGTAATCTTGGCGAGCGCCTGCTCCATGGCGGGCGTGGCGCAGGGGTCCGGCAATACTTCCATGGTGGATATTGTAAAGTCGCCCAGGCCGGCGATGTGAACCCTCTGCCCTTGCGCGGCAAAGTTGGTGCCGCGGAGATAGCCGGACAGCTCGATGGAACGATCACACGTCTCATCCTCCTCGATCTTGGTCGGGTGGGTGATGTCTCGGTAGTTGTCGATGATGGTGTAGGGATGCGAGTTCCTCCACACTAGCGGACGGGGGTTCTTCATGACGGAGAGGAAGCGGGAGAGGTTGTGGATCTCGCGGTCGGGATAGCGGCCGTTCAGGACGCCCGAGAGGTAGAACAGGTGGGCGCCCTGGTAGAGCTCGCTCCACAGCCTGTGCTTCAATCTCTTCTTGGCCTCCTTGAGCGCCTGGGGCTTCCGGAACAGGTCGAGATGGGTGAGGATGCCGAAGACGTTGCCCGGCATGCCGGTGGCGGCGAGGATGTTGAGGAACTCCATCGTCTCCATCTCGAATCCGTAGTTTCCGTCGATCATCAGCAGCACGATGTCGGCCACCTTGGCGATGTCGACCATGGCCTCCAGCTCGTTCGGGCATTCTATGAAGGTCAATCGCTGCTTCTTGGAGGTGACGACGGTGATGGGCCCGACGGGGTCGGCGATGGTTTCTTTGGCATAGCGGCGGATTAGGGATTTGCTGGGCGCAACTGTCAGCATATCCTGGCCATCACGGTCTCTGTACCCTAGCGTCTGAGGGCATCCCACAGTAATGTTGTCTTGCCCACGCCCGGCGGGCCGACGATGGTGACGAGTCGCGGTGGCGGTTCATCGGGGACGCGGTCGACGAGAGGGACGTGGAGGCGCTTCTCTTTGATCTGAGGGACACGGCGTCAGGACAACCGGACGAGCATGGAACAAAGTATGTTGTGGAGGTAAGGTAAGGACTTACATCGTGCGAGCGGGCGGCCTGTCTCGCAAGCTTGCCGGGGTTGGAGAAGGCAAACGCCTTTGGGTTTTGTCCTGTCGCAGTGTGAGACTCGGGTTCTCGACTTGTCCTTTGTGCTGTATCGATAAATTCGACACAAGATGGAATGAATACTGACCCTTTGCAGGCACAGCCTTTTTCTCCTTGGACTTCTTGGACGCCCGGTGGGGCTTGTGTGCTTGTGAGTCCATCTTGGAGCCCCTTTTCCTGGTGCCTCAAGGTTTTGAACTTTCAAATGCACCGAATTCTATGTCGCGACAAGCTGCTCGCCTGCAATCAATTCATGGTCCCCAAAGCTCCAGAAATTTTTGGGCCGCAGAGGGTCGGCGATAAGCGATAAGGTTATCGATAAGATTGGCGGTGGGGCCCTGCAGGGGATGGCGCAGCGGGGTCCGGAGGGGAGGGTCTATGGGCTCGCTCGCAAACATGGCAGATCGATCTCGTTGACTGTCCAGTTGATGAACCACTGACAACTCCCGTCGGTTGCAAGATCAGATCAGGGGCCATGATGAACCCGGCTGGTAGAGATCACACCACATCATTTTCCCCTTTTGTTCCCGCTTTTCTGTTCTTTTATGTTCTCTATTTTTTATTTTTCGAATTAGTCTACCAATATCTGAGAAACGAATCCAATCAAAGCTCCAAGACACGATCCAACCTCATGGAAGTTCCTGTTGCCCACGTCCTGCCTAAAACTTATTGGCGTCTCCTATGTACATAGGAGCATGCATGCAGTCATGGCCGTGTGGGAGTGGGAGTAACGCACAGATGGGCAGTGCGTTATCGAAGCCGCGGTTAAGCGTGGTGGATTAAGTCGGCGCCTCGACGACGTTTCCAACCGGTTACAGCTCGCTGTCGCAATGTCACGGGAGCTGAAGTGTCAGTCGCATGACGTATGCCCCTCTTCTTTGGCCATGGCCCTGCCCACAGCGGCCCAGCCCATCCCACGCCGCGTCACGCAATGGAAACTGGGCCTGAGGGCCTCCAACGACAACCTGGGGCGCAAATGAGTCGCTGAGAGGTTGATAGTAGTGTACCTAGTAGTGTAGTAGTGCGGTTCGTCCTATTATTAATATAAGGAGCAGCCAACACCCCAAGCCTCCCGTTTCCTGTTGGAGTCCATCTTCTGCACATTTCATCAGCTCACCACTTCTCGCACTCAACTTGACAAAACAAAAACCACACATCCACAAATCTCTAAATCCAAACAGAAATCATGCCTTCCTACATCGTACGTGGATCTAAAACGGCGTGCCTGTCTTGTTGTGCCCACAGATGCTAACCAGGACGCCACAGGTCACCTGCAAGGAGGATGCCACTCCCGAGCAAGTCGAGCAGTACGGGACCCTGTCGATGCGTTAGAAACGCAGTCCAGAATGCAAGACTGACACACCAGGCAGGGCCAAGCAGCATGCTCGCGACCAGGGCGGCAAGATCGGCCACGAGTACAATCTGATCAAGGGTTTCCAGTAAGGGACTCCCCCTCCTCACCAATCTCAATTCCAATTCCAGCTGGGCAAGATGGAGTCGCATTCAAGCAAAGCGCGGAATGCTGATACGATGCCACCGCGACAACAGAGTCACGTTCGACGACGACACGGTCAACACCTTGGAGAGCCACGAGCACGTCAAGGCTGTCGAGAAGGACCAGGAAGTCAGGACGCAATAATCGGCTTGTGTTGTTGGGCAGAGGAGCCTGGAAGGAGACAGCCGAGTGCGTGAGGGGTGCAAGGGGTGCGCTGCGGGGCAATCATGGCGGGGTCAGCAAGGGGCAGCACATCAGCTACCCAGTATTCCGTAGTGTAGATGACATCTTGCCGACTGATAACTGCGCGAGTGCACCTCGAATATATTGCACGATGCGATGATTTTTCTTTTATTTTCTCCATTCCGTACATTCGAATTCTCCTCACCGCTGTCGCTGCTGTTCCATGCCCAATGTGATCTCGCATCACAACGACCGAGCCGCAGATCAACAAAGTATATTGCCCGATTCAGTTAGCCCCTGTCGTCATAGACGCCGAATCTGGAGTTTAGTTGTCCGTGGTCCTGGTCCTGACATGTGCTCTGGCGAGAGTGAGACAGACCTTCGAGTCATCCTTCCCAAATCCTCCTGTGCCTGTCCTGTCATTTTGATGCTGCAACTCCAATTCCCAGCTCTGCCTTTTTTTGCCCGTGATTGTTTTGGCTTAGTGTTTCCAAGTATTTCAAGCAAGGAAACCCCGACTTTGCTGGCTGCTTTGTTTCCTGTACGAAACATTACAGAAATACCCTGCAGATCCGTACACGGCTGTCATCGGGCTGATTTGCGCCCACATCGTTCGTCACTCGCAGTCCTGCAGCTTGGCCCCTGCATCCACCCGCCCGTCTTCAACCTGCAAAGAGCTGCCCTCTCCGTGACAGCACCCTCCGCAGCAACCACTCTGCGCAAACATGCCGACATGAGACACACCATTGTCAGGCCGCTGCGGTTCGCCCCCAGGGCCATCCAAGCCTTCAATTGCGGCCGGAGGGCGTCGTCAACGCTGCAGCACCCCAAGGACGCCTCGGCTGCCCACCACCGCCCGCAAACCGTCCACCACCGCGATCGCGAACGTCACCGCCACGATGCCGATGTCGTCCCTCACTTGGCCAAGCTGCCTCTGCACCCGCTGAGCCTCGCGGACCTCGTCAAGTATGTGCCTGGCATCCGCCACTTCTTCTTCCCAGACCCATTGGTCCCATTGTCTAACTGGTGCTCCTCTCCCATAGACATGGCCGTCCTCCGCTGTCAGCCGAAGCCCTTCTTGCCTCGGCCCGCTTCACCCTCTCGCTGCTCCCGATCCGCCTGGCCCATCGCATTCAAGCCCTGCGCAATCTGCCGTACATTGTGGTTTCGAACCCGAACATCAGCAGGATATACAACAACTACCAGCACTCGCTCTCGACCCTCCTGCCGTGGCAGGGGCGCACCATCAGCAACTTGGAGGATGAGATCCGCTTCACCGAGGTCCTGGCCGAGCTCGTCCAGACGCACACCGATACCATCCCCATCCTGGCCCGCGGCTTCCTCGAGTGCCGCAAGTACATCTCCCCGGCCGAGGTGACACGCTTCCTCGACGAGCACCTGCGCGCCCGCATTGGCACCCGCCTCGTGGCTGAGCAACACATCGCCCTGCACTTCAGTAGCACCCCTCATTTCGACCCGGCCGCGAGCCCGACCCCGTGCCCAGAGCACCCTGGCTACATCGGTGTCATCGACACCGCCCTGCGCCCGGCCTCGACCATCGACTCGTGCGGCGGCTTCGTGGCCGACATTTGCGAGCTCAACTACGGCGTGCGCCCACGCTGGGTGATCGACGGCGAGCCCGACACCACCTTCGCCTTCGTGCCCATGCACCTCGAGTACATCATCACCGAGCTGCTCAAGAACTCCTTCCGCGCGACCGTCGAAAGCGGCATGAGCCGCGAGCCCATCGTCATCACCGTCGCCCCGGAGCCCGCTGCGGTACACCCAACCCCCCAACAAGGCCAGGTCCATCTCAAACCGCCCAGCGAGTCGCGCGGCGCCTTCGACCGCGACGCCATCGCCCCCCTGGACGACAACGCCCCCGGCGTGACCATCCGCATCCGCGACCGCGGCGGCGGCATCAGCCCGGACGTGCTCCCCAACATATGGAGCTACTCCTTCACCACCTTCACCGAGTCGGACGACGTGCCGGGCGACTGGGGCACCGACGACGCCCTCAACGTCATCTCGGCCGCCAACAACGGCAGCAGCTCCATCGCGGGGCTCGGCTACGGCCTGCCCCTGAGCAGGGCCTATGCCGAGTACTTTGGCGGCGGTGTCGCGGTGCAGAGCCTGCATGGCTGGGGCACTGACGTGTATCTGAGGTTGAAGGGCGTGGGGAAGATAGAGTGAGTCTCTTTTTTTTTTTCCCCCTCTTCGCAGAACATGATGGAGAATATCTTGCTAAATGTGTCTGTCTGGCGAGTTAGGCAGGAAACCACATCTACAAAGAAAAACGCGTGAATTCAGTCGAGTTGAGAATGAAAGAGGCTAGACATGGACGGGTCAAAGACCGAGTTTTTGGGTGGGCGTTTTGGGTTACGGCGTTTCGCAGCGGGTTTGGTTTTTGTTTCCTTCACAGTGGTCAGCTCCGTATGTAGAAGACGAAAAATACCGAGTCATCGACATTGTCTGTAGGGCATGTAAAACCCAACCAGCGATTATCACCATCAACCACGACAAACACACACCCAACACGCAACTAAGAGAAAGCTCACCCAGCTATGCTGAATACCAAGGTACTCATATTCAAGGCCGAGCAATCTATATACATACCATTCCCCAGCAACCAAGAATGACACAGCCCAGAGTGCGAATGAAAGACTCAAGTAAACGCGCCGAAGGGGCGGGGAGGAGAGGGAGAACAACACACAACACACAAAACGCCGAAGCCCCCCATAAGAATAACCAAGATAATGATGGTAATGATGCTGATGAAAATGATGACAATAAAATAACTAGTAGTAGTAGGTAGTAGTAGTAATAGTAATAAAAGTGATAATGATAGTAGTAACAACAACAGCTGTAGCGGCATTAAACCAACCCAAACCAAAAACAATGACTCGAACCGACTGATGACTTTGTTTGTGTTTGATGACTTGACAGGATTCCGATCCAAATCCAACCCCATCTTCCAGACCCCCCATTTCCAAAAACCAAACAAGGCAAAACCAAAACCAAGAGACAAAACGCAACGCAAAGGGAAAAAAAAGAACCTCTCTATCCCGCTTGTCATCATCACCCCTCCCCCTCCTCCTCATCTCCATCAACATCCCGCTTTTTTCCTTTCCTTCTTTCATCTCTACCAACCACCAAAAGAAACAGACAGAAACATTACATATTCGCCAACTCATTATCAATCTGCCGATCCATAAACGTCCTCCTCTCCCCTGTCAACTCAGTCTGCAGCCTCTGCTCGACCAGCGCCCGCACCTGCTTCTTGGTGACCGTGTCGAGGTCGACCTCAGCCAGCACCGTCTGGATGGCCTCGACGATGGCGCTATCATCCGGCCCGGCCGCGCCGGCGCCGGCCAGCCCGCCAAACGAGCCCGTGCTCAGGTCCGCGTGGTGCAGACCCAGCCTGCTGCTCGAACCACCGGCGCCGCCTTGGAGCAGCGACGTCGACGCCACCGACAGGCGGTTAGCCGAGCCGACGGTCGGGACGCCGAGCGTGGGCGGCGTGCCGCTCATGGTGCGGAGGTTGACGGCGCTGCCGCGCTGGGCGGCCGGCGGGAAGTCGGCGTAGGGGGTGTGGGAGCGGCGCTGGTCGGCGCCCAGGGACATCATGCTCTGGCGGAGCGCCGGGTTGTCTGCGTATGGGGTGGTGCCGACAAACGTGCTGGTGCGCGTCATGCCGCCGGGGTGGAAGGGGGTGCCGGGCGTTCCCGGTGTGGGCGGCATGTAGGCAGCTGCGCCGCCGCGGCCGGGGAAGCCGGTAAGGACCGAGGGCTGGCGGATGGACGAGTAGACCGACTTCATGTCGTCCATCTCGTACGTCTCATCATACATGCCCACGCCCACGTCGACGCCGTGCTTTTCCGAGTGTGCCCCGCCGCGACGTCCGGGGAGGTTGTTGATGAGGGCATAGTCATCCCAGCGCTGCAGAGGAACAGAGCGCGGGTCGAAGCCCCCCTCGTCCACCGCAACGATCTGCTTCTTGCCCGACTCGCCAATAACGACGCGCGTGTTACCCCATGAGAAGTTGTCTTGGTTCCAGAAGGAATAAATGGGGAGGACGAAGGAGTAGACGGGGAAGGCAATGATGTAGATGATCATCCAGCCCACGTGTTGCCACTGCCGCTTGAGGATGAAAATCAGCGCCTGCAGACCGTACACGGCAGCAAGCATGAGAATCGAGATCAAGGGGAACGGCCCGGTGCCCGTGATGACGGTATACAGCAGCCAGCCGAGATAGACGCACGTCGCTGGAAGGATGACGGTACCGAAGAGGTCAATAAAGACGATGAACCGCATCGAGAAGCAGCAGAAACCGCACATCTCGGGGACGAACATCAGCTCGACCAGGTTGTGGATGGTCGAATTGATCCAACGACGACGCTGAGACAAGAGGACGCTCCATTTCTCAGGGGCCGCGGTCTGGCAGTAGGCATCCGGGATAAACTTGTACGACATGGTGGGGAAGTACTTGGTCATGAGCGTGGTCAAGTAACGATCCTCACCGAGCGACAGGAGATTCTTCTTGTGGAGGGTGTCCACGTTGCAGTCGCTATAATCGCGGATGACGTCGTCGGAGATGATCAGGGGTTTTCCGCGGTCAGCGGTCCGGAGACGATACATGGAGAAACTTGAAGAATGGTCAGCATCCGTCATCAAGGACGGGATAGAAGGGACGGAAACTTACCATCCAGGCAAACAGGTAACGCTGCCAAACAAGGACTCAAACGCCTTGGCAAGATGATGCGAAATGTAGTACTCGTAGACCTGGATCATAGTCCACCACGAGCGTTCCTCATTCTGCAGACTCGTTTCGCCACAGATGCCGGCAATCTTGGCGTCGTTGGCACAGGCGGCAACCAGTCGGTTGAGCGAGTCCTCGCGCACGCAGGTATCGGCATCGACCATGAGAAGGTACTCGTACAGCTCCGGATCAACACCGATAATGTTGTTGATCTGGTGGAACATTTCCAGCTCGAGGGGGTTCATAGGGGCGCGGTGATGGACGCGGTTGAGGAAGCTCATGAGCAGGATCTGCGAGTCGCGCTTGCCACGGTTGCCGGGCTTGGTCTTCTCCCTCTCGGACTCCTTGCCGACCTTGACGATGACAAGGTAGGGGACGACGTTGCCCTCATACTCGTAGAGACCAGAATAAACCTTGCCGTAGTTGAGCTGCTCGTTGCCGGCGCCGACCGACTTGAAAGGCAGGGCCGGGGGATCAACCTTGGGATCGACTCCAAGAATATCCAGCACGATCTTGGGCGTGGGACGGTCGTTTCCAGCACCGACGATGATGCCGTCGCAGATGACGCAGATCAGCTTGCGCTTGTTGTCATACTGCAGGGCGGTGAGCGAGTCGAGGGCCTTCCGCAGCGAGTCTTCGCCTTCGGTGTACGCAGGCACCTGGCAAATGACAAACTTATCCTGGGGAGACGGGCGTCTCTTCGAGCCAAACTGAAGTGCTGACACGAACTTGATGAGAATCACGGCGCAGAGGATGACGGTAAAGACGACGAGTATCCACTTGTTCACCTGGCACTTAGCCGACTGGCGGAAGTCTGTGATGCCAATCTTGAACCGGTTGTTGAGGCAGTTGAAACTGTTTTTGATCTTGACGATCTCGGTGGAGTTGGCGTCCTCGACGAGCTTGGTGAATTGGTCGGTAAGGTCCATGCCAGGGTTGTTCTTGATGATGCTCACGAGCTTGGTGTCGAGGAAAGCCCAGAGAGGATTGTTGACCATTTTGTCCTGGGTGTACATGTAGTCGGTCAGGTCGTAAACCCTGTTCTCCCAGATGAACCACGGGCGTTGGTAGTCGTCTCCCTCCTGCTGGATCTGTTTCGGCTCCCAGACGAGGTCACCGGCGATGTACTCTTTCATGCGCGGCAAGAATTTCGTCGAGTACCAATCAACCTTTCCCATCGCGCCAGTCGGGTCCCTTGCGTAGTGGCCCGAGTCGTGAACAGCCTGTTGCTGGTCTGGGATGTTGCTGATGTTGACGGTCAGCCGAATGGTGTCGTCGGTCACCAGTCCCGGGCACGCCAGCGTGAGCGGCAAGACAAAGTACTGGTCCATGTCCAACCCGGCCAGAGGTTCCATGAATTCGCGCGTGGATGGGTAAGCGGGGGTGCCGTGCTGCAGCTTCCAGAATTTTGAGATGTCGTAAACCTTGCCATGGACGCTGACCCAGAAATCGTCGGATCCTTGATGATGCGAGACCTCCTTCCGCGACCATGCCTTGTCGTAGTCAGGACAGAGCAATTTACCGAAAAAGATGATCCAGAAAACGATGATGGCGTTGAGAATGACAATGAAGAAGCAGAGAACGACCTTTTCTCGCCACGCCATGCGGACGTCGGGGCGCTTCATGCGTCCGACGAAACGGAGAAGTGGCGAGGGAATCCAGAACGTGAGGCACCAGACAAAGATGACCCATGCCCTTCTGCCTGGCGTGATGGGGATTTCCTCAACCTTCTTCCCAGCTGCAAGGTCGGCGTCCAGGTTGCCAACGAACTGGCCGTCGCTGTTGTAGTAGACATCGTGCTTGTGCGTGTCTCCTTTGGAGCCCAGACCGTAGTCGCCCGTGTTGACGTTACGCATGCCGGTCAAAGCTGTGGGCGCAATCGAGGGCGCGGCCTGGGGACGGAGGTTGCCAAGCGTGGCTTGGCTGAGATTTCTCTGGTGGTTCACGAGCTGCTCGCGGCTCCCGTTGGACGAATTGTCCATGAATGGCTGTGGCGGGAAGAAGCCGCTACCAGTGGCGGAATACCCCGTGCCAAAGCCGCTCGGGGGCATCATGTTGGGCATGCTTCCCAGCCTCTCGATATCCCCAGGCTTGAGATCGAGCACGGCCTCGGCCTCCCACCAGGCCGTTTCTCTCATCCACACGCGCTCGCGGCCAACCACCACCTCGCCATTGGTCCAGCCGCGCTCGAGAATCCAGCTCTCGATGCCGTCGCGGCCGTCCATGCAGCCCAGCACGCGGTACCGGCTGACGAATTCGTCAAAGTCAAAATCAACCGTGTAGTCGAGCTGCTTGTTCCGCCGGTTGCACCACTCGGGGAGCCGCCAGGCCCGCAGCTGCCTAGACACGGTGCCCGCAGACCAAGCCGAGTTGACGGACGGGAGGGCCGCCAAGCTGGCCGGCGACTCGTCCGTGGGGTGGATGCAAAGGTGATACCAAGCGCGACTAGTGCTCAGTACGGTAGAAAGATCGATGCGGCCACCGCGGCCGAGGTTGATTCCCTCGGCAGGGACGGGCAAGAGCAGCTCCTTGAGGAACCCGTCGTCCTCTGCAGAGAGCGCGACCTTCTCGAGGACCTCTTCCCGTTTTTCGAGCGTATGCTGCCTCTCCCTACCGAGGGACCCAATCATGATGCCCAACTCGGGGCCGGCCTCGGCGACGGCGTTCTGCATCTCCCGCAGGACAGAGCTGCTGGCCGGGGCGACCTCGACGCCATCCTGCTTCATCTCCGAGTTGATGCCTTGGGTGTCATCAAAGATGCTCCTCATGGAAACGGCCTTGCCCAGGTTGGGATCGGGGATCTCGAGGAAGTGGAGACAGACAGTGTCGCCCATGTCATCGACCGAGTTGGGCGTCCTGCCAGCCTGGCTGCCGTCGGCTGACTCCTCACCATCCCTGATGCGGCCCATCTGGGCAGCAATGGCGTCGTTGGCCTTCCTGATGACCCAGTCCACCAAGGCTTCGTACAGGCCGGCGAGCAATGTGGCACGGTCGTCGGTGCTGCATTGCCTCGCCAGAACCTCGGGCTCCAGGCCTAGGAGCCCGCCGACATCCTCGGCGATGTCATCCAACGCGTCTTCGTCTACGTTATAGTCGATCGTGTTGCCCAGCTTCAGGAGACCAGCAAGCGTCGAGATGAAGTTGCGGTGGGCGGAGCCTCTGATGCCAATCTCCTTCAAGGCGTTCCGGAAGTCATCGGCAGCGGCACCGTCGTCGGCCGTGGGCAGGTAGGACGGAGGGTCGTAGGTGCCTGAGCGGGCCAGCAGGTTGTAGCTGGAAGCGCCCTTGAGTCCGAGGAACTCGCGCTCGGCAGGGGTGGAAGCCGAGGTGAGCAGGTAGTAGAAGACATCAAAGGCACGGTTGCCGGGCTCTGTCGGGATGCGCAAGAGACCCCTTTCCGTGTCAATTCCGCCCTGTGACAAGGCGACTGAACCCCCGACTACCTTCCCTGTGAGGTTGAGGGTGAGGGTCACGCCGAGAGCAACCTGTCTCGGTGTAGAGGGGTTATATGGCGTGACGCAGCAGAGGAAGGGCTCGATGGCATGCAACGACTGTAGGATGGAGCTCGGGATGGAGACGGGGAGGGACGAGATCGCAGGGCGCAGAAGGGAGGGCGTCGACGTGTGAAGGGAGCTGGCGGTGGGTTAGCTACAAAACAGGACAACGCAAAACCCCTCCGAGGTGCGAGCCACCTACCCCAAGATGATGCAGCCGTCCTCGGCACGACGGCGAGCGTGTTCCCACGCCCTCGTCACCAAGTCGGCGTCTATTGTGCCCCCGACCAGCCCGGTCGGCCCGGGTTGCGAGGCCGTGAGCCACGTGTTGACGACGAGGCTGGTGCCGGCATCGAGCCGGTATGGTTGGGAAGAGAGGTAGATGTTGTGAATCGAGTTCAGCAGCGTCGTCGTCGAGACCTGAGATGACTGCGGTCCGGGGCCCCTAGAGCCACCCAGTCCGGGCTCCGAGGCCATCGAGTACATGGACATGCGGTTCGCCATGTTGTCGAGCGGTGAGTTGCGGCGGCCCGAGAGGGACACAACCGAGAGCGGGTTCGATCAACTGGCCACCAGGGGGTATCGTCCGCTTTGTTTTTTTTGGGAAACAGTGGTGGTGTTATCAACAACTCCCAATGTCCCCCGCCGTGTACAGCGCTCAGGATCGTCCGAACGGGGTGCAGATTGGATTGGCGAGTAACGATAGTGATGCTAAAGCGAATGCTGTCGGACAGGACCCCTTCCTCGAAAAGTGTGTCGGGGTTTTGCTCTGTCTGGTAGGTGGGTTTGGTCGCGGCGGTAACGGGAAGAAGGAACACTCTCAGCACCCCCAACGCCCCTTTCTCCTGCAGACAGAACAGAAACAGTCGTCGGGGAGTTCGGCCACACTAGAGAAGGGAGAAGTAAGAATTAATTGGAAAGAGCAAGGAGGCGTGCAACGATCGGAAGGAACTTGGAAACCGCCAAAGCGAGTGAGACGGTTGGTTTGGATAGCCGCAGCGAGGGAAGCAATGGGCAAAAAGAAAGCAAGATGCGGAAAATGTTCAGACGGACAGGCACAAACAGGTGTTGTGTTGCAACCTGGAACCACAATGGAACCGACCTAGCACAGGCGACCGACCTCGAACAGCGAAGCGGGCAGCGGCTCCCAGGGGCATTGGGTGGTGGGCAGGGCATGGGGGGCCACTTCCCAAAAAGACCCATCACCAACACGCTCGCTTCATCCGAGTTGGCAGCTGTACTCCGTACGGCGGCCGGGAACACCCAGCCGCGCAGTTACGCCAAGCACGCTTTTCCTGCGGTGGGCCGCGATTTGCATGATGTGCCGTGAAAAAACCTGGGTCATTGGACGAGCGGGACCTGGAATGGGGCAGGCCCGGAAAATGCATGCTTTTTGGCATTTGAATTGGCGGCCACGGTATTCGATTACTGCGTGCATGGTATTGCAATTACTCATTACCTGCATAAACAAGGCCCTCGCATGCCATCCAATTTGGCGAACGAAATGGAAAGCTTGCATCATTTTGGCATTGCCAACAAGCAGCCTTACCCGAGCGAGGTTAATTTCTTTTCTTTTACTCTGTATTCCGTATTTCTTTCTTTTTCCTCCCTTTTCTCTCTTTAGCTCTGTTTTCCTTTTTTGGTTGCACTCTCCCACCTTCTCCTGGCCGCCTGACGACGCAGGAGGATCTTGTGTCGTCGCAGGCCAGCGGCGTCTGCTGACTGGTCCATGCATCTGAAGTCGCCTGGCAGTGCAAAGGCTAAAAAAGGGTCCACGGTTGCAGCCGCAAGTCGAATACGAGGCCCTGGCAGCACATGGGATGGCAGTGACCGGACGGGTGGGGTCAAATCGATCAGCACACGAGCATCGAGAGCTCGCATGACACAAGCAACGGTTTAGTACGGAAGCGTTATAGTGGATTTATTCGTACAGGTTGTCTTCCAGGTTATAAACGGTGATAAACCTGTCAAGAAACCTGTCAAGAAACCTGTCAATCATTGGAAGGCCAAACGAGTCTCCATTCAGAACCAATGGAAGCTGTGGAGAGAAAAGAAAAGCGTCAGGCGAAGTTGCATATTCAGCTATCGGGGGCTTGGGCAATTCGTGCCACAGCAAGACACAAAGAGCAACGTGGATCTTCGATTCTTTTTTTAGTCCTGCTCAGTCAGCTCCCCAGGCTCCTCCAGCAATCTCGAGATCTCCAAAATCCAACCAACACCGTGGGCACCGAGATGACGAGATGATTTTTCTCAGCGATGAAAACCCCATCCCAAACTCCCCGTCATTTCCGCCCCGTTTCCTTGCTACAAGTTGAGAAGATCCGCCATTTGCATTGCGCAATGGTAAGTTTATGTCTGTCTGCCTGTCTGTGTGCAGACAAAGCCCAGCCAGTGCCTCGGAATGTCGAGCATGCCAAAGCTGCCAATGCAGCGCAGATCCCAACATGAGCGTCGGTTCAAAGCGCAGGCTGTCGAGTTGTGCAAGCCATCGAAGTCTATTCCGCAGCCCTGCGGGGAATGAACGTTCCCACTTTCTGCATCTCCCGAGGCTGCCTGGCATGAGCCACGGAACGGCATCACCTCAAACATCGCATCCATCGGTGGAAGAGCGTGAGCATCTGGCACAGCAACAGCAAAGGAACGACTCCATCCATGAGCCACAATGCGGGATCCCGATCCATGGAGTGCGAACAGATGGCCCGAGAGCCCGAGAACCTTTGCGGCTCGAGCTGGGCGGTAAGACCACCGTCGTGTCGCCACTCGGCCACCAGAGAAATCCACTGGACAGTAGATCGCACCAGCCAGAGGCTGATCTCGTGTGTGGGTGGTAGGGTGTGGTGTCGATTATTACTCCAGTAGTTCCACAGAGCAGGTTTTGAGGCCGCGAGCCTTTCGTGTTGTCCACGGGTGTCCACGGGTGCTCACGCGTATAGTATGTGCATACAACATTGAGCATGCAACACGGCCCGGGACTTGATAACCGCCTCGGGCAGTCCCCGTGCAACTGCCATGATGCGCATGTCGTCAATGCACGGCTTCCCAGGTCGACAGCCATCCCAGAATCGCATCGACAACCATGCACTTATCGGGGAGCCAAGAAAAGGAGGCTGCCTGGCCAGATTTTGCGACGCCATCAAACGCCACCCATCCCTGTTCTCCTGAAAAAAAAAAGTGCGATCCACTCGGCCGGCGGAGTCCGTGCCGGCTGGTGCGGGCGACCGCCTGATCCTGGTCCACGGATCGAAGTGCTCTGGAAGGATTGGGACTCGACCTGAAAGAACCATGGTGAATTCTCCAAGATCTGGTTTTTTTGATCGTAACTGTGTACCGTAACCGTGGATGCTGTGTTCGTACATTCGGATTCTCGAGATAGACCGGGATAGTTAATCTTCTTTCATGATCCCGTAGTATTTGCGTTCCAAAGGCTTGTTTATTTTGAACCACTTCCCAGGAACTGCGATCCAATCCCCCGTTCGAGCCGTCCAATGCCTGGCTCGGACCCGCCGTGCTGCGAATCACTGGTGGAGACACTCCGAGGGGGCCAACTCCAGATCGGTTCGTATGAGGATGGAATCTCAGGAAGAACCTGCGCAGAGGGCGGGTAGCGCCTGCCGTAGCCAGCATCCCTGCCCCATTCGGGAAAAAACAGTCCACTCCTCGCTCCCCTTTTCCTGGCCGCAGCAGGACCAACCAGCAGCAGCCCGCCCCCCGAACAGCCAAGCGCGGATGCCCGTTGCATGCAACTTTTTTGGCAGGGTTGCAGCCTGGAAACTCTTCCGCTTGCTGGGCCACCAAAGCAGGAGACCCGTGGGCCGTAGACGACCTGAGTGAATGCATTCCATCGTCCAGCCGACTTCCCAGTCCCCGCCGCCCAACATTTTGTTCACACTCACTACTCACCCACGGCGCGTGTCCCCTTCTTTCCGACACTCGTTTTGGTCGTTTTGCACATCTCCATCTGACATTCGTTTTTGGCATCGTTCTTAGACTGCCATTCCTATTTTTTAATTTTATTTATTGATTTCCGAGATCGAGATTGTGCACGCCGAACGGCCCCGGGGTAGTCGTCGACAGCGAGATCTGAGATCTGAGGATCAGACGAACGCCGGTAGCGGTGCTTAGCGGGACCGCCAGTTCTCCCCGTCCCGTCGAGAGGACACCTTGCATACATCGGACAGGGCTGAACACGCCAGAGTTGCTCGAAACATAGTCCAACACCCGGCCGCTTGGGAGTCGTAACACGCTCGCCGGTTGCCCTTGGCCAGCTCCTGGCGGCGCCGTCCATCATGGCCCTCAACCTCCCGCCGCTCGGCAGCAACGGCGGAGGCGCCCATTCCCAACCTTCGCTTCCCTCGTTGCCCGCCCACGCCCAGTCCGACACACAGTTGACGGCTCACCTCGCCAGCCGCTTCCATGCCTCGCTTCCGACGGCCCGTCTCTCGTCCCACGCGCTCATTTGCCTCAACACATACACGAGCTCGACCAAGGGCGATGGTTCTCGGGATTCTTGTTCCATGTCCGCGGCCGAAGACCTCGCCGAGAGGGCTTTTCTCCGGATGGGCCATCGTACCGAGAATCAGGCCATCACTTTTCTGTACGTAGAGGGCGGGACGGCTTCTTTGCGTCTCAAAAACGTCTGGCTTGCGTGCTAACGGGTTGACAGCGGAGAATCTGGCTCAGGCAAAACCACCGTCCGAGCCCACCTCCTGACCTCGCTCCTCAACCGCTCCTCCACACCCCTATCCGCCAAGGTGTCCCTTGCTGCCTACGTCTTCGACACGCTCACCACCACAAAGACCGCCACGACACCGACGGCTTCCAAGGCCGGTCTCTTTTACGAACTCCAGTACGACACGGCCTCGAGCACGAACCCTTCTCTCATCGGCGCCAAGCTGCTGGACCACCGGCTGGAGAGAAGCAGGATAACGGATGTGCCGACGGGTGAACGCAACTTCCACGTGCTGTACTACCTCTTGTCGGGCACAAGCCCTGCCGAGAAAACCCACCTTGGGTTTGACGGGCCCGCCAACGCCGAGAGGAGGTGGAGGTACCTGGGCCATCCCACCCAGCTCAAGGTGGGAATCAACGACACCGAAGGGTTCCAGCTGTTCAAGACGGCCCTGCGGAAACTCGAGTTTCCCCGTAGCGAGATTGCCGAGATCTGCCAGATCCTGGCCAGCATCTTGCACATCGGCCAGCTCGAGTTTGAGACGACATCCAGCACGACTGCGACGGGCGATGACAGTGGTGGCTTTTCGCACGAGGGCGCCCAGACCACGACGACGGTCAAGAATAAGGATGTTCTCGGTATCATTGCCGCTTTCCTCGGCGTTGGTGCAACTGAGTTGCAGACGACGCTGGGTTACAAGACCAAGATGATCCACAAGGAGAGGGTGACAGTCATGCTCGATCCCGTCGGCGCCCGCGGGAACGCCAACGAGCTGGCCCGGACATTGTACTCGCTCCTCGTTGCCTTTGTCATCGAGAGCATCAATCAGAGGCTCTGCGCCGCCGAGGACTCGATTGGGAACACCATCTCCATCGTGGACTTCCCGGGGTTCCAGCAGCAGAGCTCGACCGGCTCGACCCTCGACCAGCTCTTGGCCAACGCCGCCACCGAGTCGCTCTACAACGTCACCCTGCACAACTTCTTTGACCGAAAGGCAGACATGCTTGAGACCGAAGAGGTATCCGTGCCCCCGACCAGCTACTTCGACAACTCGGATGCCGTCAAGGGCCTGCTGAAGTCGGGCAACGGCTTCCTCAGCATCCTCGACGACCAGACTCGGCGCCACCGCACTGACATGCAGCTGCTCGAGAGCCTGCGGAAACGCTTCGAGGGCAAGAACCCGGCCATCTCGGTCGGAGCCGCCACCGCCAAGCTGCCCGGCAGCAACTTCCTCACCGAGAACACGGCCGCCACCTTTACCGTCAGGCATTTTGCCGGTGAGGTCGAATATCCCATCAAGGGTTTGGTGGAGGAGAACGGCGAGGTCATCTCGGGCGATCTCATGAACCTGATCAATTCGAGCAAGAGCTCTTTTGTTGCCCGCCTCTTCGGCCAGGAGGTGCTTCAGACCGTCGTCCACCCGCAAGAGCGGACGACGGTCGTGCAGGCCTCGGTCAGCTCTCGGCCGATGCGCGCCCCCAGCATCATGTCGAGGCGTGGGCGGCCGTCCACTGCCCTCACCGCTCGCACCCGGGCGGCGGAGAGAGATCACTCGGTGGACCAGGGCAGCGAGGCGGGCGAAAGCCGAAGGGCTGGCACGACCCGCCCCTCGGAACAAGGCGCAGCCGGCCAGTTCCTCTCGGCGCTCGAGAACGTCACGCGGTCTGTCACGGCGCCGGGCACGAACTGCTACTTTGTCTTCTGTCTCAAGCCGAACGACCGGCGTATCGCGAATCAGTTCGACAGCAAGTGCGTCCGGGCACAGTTGCAGACGTTCGGCATTGCCGAGATCAGCCAGCGGCTGCGGTCTGCCGATTTCAGCGTCTTCTTGCCGTTTGGCGAGTTTCTCGGGCTGGCAGACGCCGAAACCATGCTCGTCGGCAGCGAGCGCGAGAAGGTGGAGGTGGTGGTCGAAGAAAAGCGGTGGCCTGGCAACGAGGTTGCCATCGGTGCCACAGGCGTCTTCCTGAGCGAGCGGTGCTGGATGGAGAGCGCACAGCTGAGCGAGAGCTACTCGCAGTCCGGCCGGTACGGGCTACCGTCCGATGCCGGGGACGGCATGACCACCCCCGCGGATCCTTTCCTCACGTCCACTGAGCGCCTGCACCTATCCGGCGGGCCCACGCCGACGAGCTTCCTGGGCGAGAAGAAAGCCGGCTACTTCGGCAGCAACGAGGTGGACGCGCGATCCGAAGCCGGCGTGTCGGCGTTTGGAGGCGGCGACATGTTTAAGAATCTCGACACGCGCGAGCAGATGGCCGAGCGCGGCAACGAGAAGGACATGGTCGAGGTCGAAGAGTACAAGGACAGCGCCGGCCGCAAGCGATGGGTGGTCCTCGTGTACATGCTGACCTTTTTCATTCCCGACTTCCTGATCCGCTGGCTGGGCCGCATGCCCCGCAAGGATGTGCGCATGGCTTGGCGTGAGAAGGTGGCCATCAACATGATCATCTGGTTCAGCTGTCTGGTGTCGGTCTTCTTCATCGTGGTCTTCCCGATGCTGATCTGCCCTCACCAGTACGTCTTCAGTCCGGAGGAACTAAGTCATTACGACGGCAAAAGCGGCCGCAGTGCCTACGCCGCGATCCGCGGTCAGATCTTCGACCTCGGCGCCTTTTTGCCCCGTCACTACCCTACCTACTTGCCGGAGAAGATGTTGACCCAGTACGGCGGCATGGACATCACCAGCCTCTTCCCCGTGCAGGTGTCTGCCATGTGCCAAGGACAGTACGGCTCGATCGACCCTGCCGTCCTTCTCGACTACAAGAGCACCAACATCACGGGGTCGGCGGCCGTCATCAGCAGCCAAGACTTGAACTCCAAGTATCATGACTTCCGTCACTTCACCAATGACACCCGGCCGGACTGGTTCTCGCAGCAGATGAAGATCCTGCGCGCCAACTACAAAGTCGGCAACATTGGCTACTCGGCGCAGTATGTGAAGACGCTCAGCAAGAAGCAGCAGGTCCTTGCCATCCTCAACAGCCGTGTCTACGACATGACGACATATGTTCAGGGCGGTCGGCGGCAGCAAAACCCGGTTGGGGAGCCGGCTCCAACCGACCCGGATGCGACTGACTTCATGCACCCGCTCGTGGTGGAACTCTTCCAGCAGAGGTCGGGTGACGATATCACGACGCTCTGGCAGTCCCTCGGTATCGACGCCAACCAGAAGAGGATGATGCAGCTGTGCCTGGATAATCTCTTCTACGTCGCCGACGTGGACACGCGTTCGTCGGCTAGGTGCCAGTTCGCCTCGTACTTGGTCCTGTCTGTCTCGATCCTTCTCGCCAGCGTCATCGCCTTCAAGTTCTTTGCCGCGCTCCAGTTCGGTACCAAGAACATGCCCGAGAACCTCGACAAGTTTGTCATGTGCCAGATTCCTGCATACACGGAAGACGAGGAGTCGATTCGCCGCGCCGTCGACTCGGCGGCCCGCATGCGCTACGATGACAAGCGCAAGCTTTTGGTTATTATCTGCGACGGTATGATTATCGGTCAGGGCAACGATCGGCCCACGCCCCGCATCGTGCTCGACATCCTGGGCGTGTCCGAGGCCGTCGACCCCGAGCCGCTGAGCTTCGAGTCCCTGGGCGAGGGTCAGAAGCAACACAACATGGGCAAGGTATACTCGGGTCTGTACGAGGTCCAGGGCCACATCGTGCCCTTCCTCGTGGTGGTCAAGATCGGCAAGCCGTCTGAGGTGTCTCGCCCTGGCAACCGTGGCAAGCGTGACTCGCAGATGATCCTGATGCGCTTCCTCAACCGCGTGCACTACAACCTGGCCATGAGCCCGCTCGAGCTTGAGATGTACCATCAGATCCGCAACATCATTGGCGTCAACCCGACCTTTTACGAATATCTGTTCCAGATCGATGCCGACACGGTGGTCGCCCCCGATTCGGCCACGCGCATGGTCTCGGCGTTCCTCGACGATACCCGCCTCATCGCCGTGTGCGGCGAGACGGCCCTGACCAACGCCAAATCGTCCTTTGTCACCATGATTCAGGTTTACGAGTACTACATTTCGCACAACCTGTCCAAAGCCTTCGAGTCGCTCTTCGGTTCCGTCACCTGCTTGCCGGGTTGTTTCTCCATGTACCGCATCCGTGCTGCCGAGACGGGCAAGCCGCTCTTTGTCAGCCGTGAGGTCGTCGAGGCGTACTCGACCATCCGCGTGGACACACTGCACATGAAGAACCTGCTGCATCTGGGTGAAGATCGCTACCTCACGACGCTGCTCCTCAAGTACCACAACAAGTACAAGACCAAGTACATCTTCAGCGCGCACGCGTGGACGGTCGCTCCGGACTCGTGGCAGGTGTTCCTCTCGCAGCGGCGTCGCTGGATCAACTCAACGGTGCACAACCTGATGGAGCTCATCCCCATGAACCAGCTGTGCGGCTTCTGCTGCTTCAGCATGCGCTTCATCGTGTTTGTCGACCTGCTCTCCACCATCGTGCAGCCCGTCACGATCGCCTACATCGTCTACCTCATCGTCATGGTGGTGCGCAACCCGTCGACCATCCCCGTGACGGCCTTCGTCCTCCTCGGTGCCATCTACGGTCTGCAAGCTATCATCTTCATCCTGCGGCGCAAGTGGGAGATGATCGGGTGGATGGTCCTGTACATCCTCGCGGTGCCCGTCTTCAGCTTCGCGCTGCCGCTCTACGCCTTCTGGCACATGGACGACTTCACGTGGGGCAACACGCGCGTGGTGACGGGCGAGAAGGGCAAGAAGATTGTCATCTCGGACGAGGGCAAGTTCGACCCGGCCAGCATCCCGCGCAAGAAGTGGGAGGAATACCAGGCCGAGCTGTGGGAGGCCCAGACCCAGGCCGCCGGCCTCGGCGACGACGCCCGCTCCGAAGTCTCGGGCTACTCGTACGCCACCCGGCCCAACGTCGCCTACTCCGAGTACGGCGGCGGCGTGTACGGTGGCGGCCTCGGCGCCGGCCTTGGCGCCGGCGGCTACGTTCCCAGCCGCCCCGGGTCCACAACGGGCTACCCGGCCATGCCGACGGCGCCCAGCCGCATGTCCCTGGCGGCCAGCGAGATGCTGGGCAACAACCGGCAGAGCCAGTTCGGCGGGTCGCAGTTCATGGGCCCGTCGCCGTCGCACTCGCAGCCGGAGCTCGAGATGTCGAATCTTGCGGGCCTGCCCAGCGACGACGCGCTGCTCGCTGAGATCCGTGAGATTCTGCGCACTGCGGATCTCATGACTGTCACCAAGAAGGGGGTGAAGCTAGAGCTGGAGAGGAGGTTTGGGGTGCCGCTTGACGCGAGGAGGGCGTATATCAATAGCGGTGAGTTTTTGTCCCCTGTTTTTTTTTGTCTGACCCTTCCTTCATGTGCGTGTGGATGACAACAGATTGCTGACTGTGTACTGAATATAGCAACCGAAGCGATTCTTTCTGGACAACTGTGATTGGGATAGAGATTTCTTTTTAATGTCTCTCCTTTCTCTCTCTTTTTATAATCATCCATTATCAATATTGTTGTTTTGATACGTACTAGTAGTCTGGTTTAGTCTTTGTCTGGTGGGAGTGGAAGAGACGGTGGGGTGAGGGAAAGGAGGAGGGAGGGAGCGGGGGAGAAGAGGCAGTTGGTTATTATCATTGGTTTTTCTTTTTTAGGTTTCTGGTTTTTTGTGGTCTCTCTCTCTCTTTTGGTCTCTTTTGGTTGTTTTGTTACCGGTAAGAAGAGAAAATTCATCATTAACGAGCGATGGGTCTTTGATCGTCCTCTCTCTCTCTCTGTCTGTCTGTCTGTCGAGTCTGGTCTGTGTCTTCTTGGTTGATCCATCCTGATCGAATTGGACGAGGGTCCTGGGGTATGGACTTTGGCGGTTGGTGGTCGACTAATATGATCATGACTTCTGTTTTGTTGTGTGTGCATGTATGTGTCCTTTCTTGGCTTTGTGTTGGCTGTGGGAAGAAAGCTGGTTGGTGGTATCGCTTTTGGGCGCTGCTTGGGAGGTGGGAGGGGGTTGTGTCTGAAGGGAATAAGATGTTGATTTCCTGGCTTTACTTGCTTGCTTGCTTGCTTCCTGGTGATGTGATGATGATGGTATGGTGCTGTTGCTAATTATTGTGTGTATGTAGGTGCGGTTGTGGGCGCGTTGCCTTGGACTCGGTCGTCTGCACGCACTGCAGTATCACTGCAAAACTGCAGAGTGCAGACATCATCATGCCTGGATTTCAAGTTGTAGGTCATCGAAATCTCATCATTGCCGCGGTCGTCTTATTTCCCCAGATTGAACGTTCTATCACTCCATCTGTCTCGCCATTTCCCATCTCCAGTCAGACATTTTTCACGAATATCGACCTCATCTCGGCAACTTGCTTACAACGCTCTCCCTATACCTGTGGCGAGACATCAAACCAGCCATGGAACCAAAGATATTCCACCCCTTTCCCCGGTTGCCAAAAAAGCTCCGAGATGCCATCTGGGCCTTCGCGATCCGGCCCGAACAGCCAGGCGCGCACTTCTTCACCGTATTTGACTGCTACAACGACGACGAATGGACCGAGCTGTCCCAGCTCGCCATAAGCCACCCCCTCGAATACAAGTGCGAGCTGGCGGCGCCTGAAACGGAAAGCGTCCCGGACGGCTCCTTGCAGCAGCAGCAGCAGCAACGGCACTTTTCATGGGTTCGAGGCAACCGCTCGGCATACCTGATGGACAGCGGGCTGTGGGCGGCCTGTACAGAATCGAGAGAGGCGATCTGGCGGCGGTGGTTCAAAGCAGTACCACCAGCAGGAGCAGAATGGGACATGTGGAAGACGAAGCCCACTGTGGATGCGGATGTTGTGGATCTGGAGGCTTTCGACCGCACTCACTACCGTAATACTGAAGCCCTGGCAAGGGTATCATTTATCTCGGACAGCGGCGGTGACGGGGACGGCGACGGAGAGCTGCGGTGTTGCTTGGCGCACCCAAGGACGGACCTCTTCCTCCTTCGGCCCTTAAATGCCACAACAGCCGACTGGGAAACCTTGCCCTCCCGGGTTCCCATCTTTAGTTTTCACGTCGGCCACGTTGCTCTTGACTTCGATCCCAGCTGGGTGGGCGAAGACATAGACGACACGCCCATCCGTCGGGAGTCGTGGGCCAGCGATGGGACCATTGGGTTTGCGATACGCGCAGCCACTGACCAGCTCTCGTGGGCCGATAACTTGTGGTTTGTCGACTACCGCATTCGACGAACAACGGCGGGCACGGGCACGAGCACTGGCACGGGTACTAGCAGTCGACACCAGTTTCACGGCGACGGCTGCATATTTACCGAGGTCCAGAAGGGGGACGCGGGCTGGGAACTCAATGATCTCGATGGCCATGGAAGCATCTTTTACTTCTTGGAAGAGCTATGGGGCAAAGTCGACCAGTACCTTTACGACAACGGCGAGGGCTCGGAGCCCGGTTGTCATTACCAAGCTGGAGCCCCCGACCTTGGCGTTTTGGCATACGAAGAGGAGTGCTGAGATGCATCGTTTGGTGGAAGAAGCCTCGAACGGTGCCAACCGCAACACCAAGGGCGCCAACAAACGTCGGAAGCAATGAGCAGCGGCGACAAATTCCCGTATCGAGCATGATGAAGGCAGAATGTGGTGGCGTGGATGGGGCGCGGCCCCCAAAACCTCCTTTGTTTTTTGTTTTTGTTTTTCCCTTCTTTCTTTTTTCCTCCCCTTTCCTCCTTTCCCCCCCTTTTTAAAAAGAAAAATCCCTCTTCCCCCCCTCCCCCCCCTTTCTTCTTCTTTTTTTCTTCTTCTTTTTTTCTTCGTCTTCTTATTTTTCCCTCTATTCTTTTCCCTTCTTTTCCCTCCCTCCTCCTTTCTTTTTCTTTTTTTCTTCTTCGCCCTTTCTTCTTCATACCCTATTCAAACAAAAACGAAGACAACAAGCTGTCGTTGTCGCACAAGTTCCCTCGGGCAAGAAGCAAGCGGATTGGCTGAGCAAAGCACATGAACATGCAATACCTCTTTTCTACGCCGATGCCCGGTTCAACAGAACAGAACAGGCAGCAGCACAGAGAACTGACCTAAAGTACACAAACATCCCACCGACAAACACATCCCACGAACAACCTCTAACCCGCGCGCCGACGACAATGAAGGCACCTCGTAATTTCCTCCACGACCAAAGGGAGGCCGGGTGTTTTGCCGTCTGCTCCAACCGCAAGTTCTACCGTCTGGGAGACGTCTTCATCAAGCGGACAATGCGTCGGCACTAGTGGAAGAAGTTGGGGCTAAACTGGATCGTCACGCCCTCTGCCTCCATCCCGCAGCGCGATCGCAACGACGCCGCCATCCAGCAATACCTACGCGAGCGGACAAACATCCCCTTGCCCGCATTCACCCAGACCTTCGAGGACGACGGCGCCATGTATCTAGTGAGCGAGCGCGTCAAGGGTGTCGGCATGAACGAGCTGCCCGAGGAGGACCGACATGTCGTCCAAAAGGAGTTGCAGCAGTATATCGACTTGCTCAAGTCCCTACGGTCTGATACCCTTGGGTTGTCCGGTATATCCGACGAGCAGCTCCTTGTTGCCCCGCCACGTCTCTTCAACTATCGGTGGAACTACCACACCTGTTGGCGACCGCGTCCCAATGTCAAGGGGGACTTTGTCTTGTGCCACGGCGACCTTGGCCAGCACAACGTGCTTGTCGACCCCAAGACGCTCAAGATCACGGCTATCATCGACTGGGAGTTTGGCGGCTTCTAGCCCGAGTGGTTCGAGTGGCCTTTCTGGACCCGGCCTGGCGGAAGCTACGCGCACGAAGGCGAGGAAGACGACACGGAGCGTTGCCGCGAGTGGCTGCTGGCCAACTGCGAGGCCGTTGAGCAGACACACTTGCCTACTCTGAAAGAGAAGATCGGATCTGTGCAGTGGACCCCTGAAATCGGGGACTCTGAGGAATTGTGCCTCGAGGAGGCCGAGTACGCGGGGCCGGCCACGCCACGCGAGGAAATACAGCCCGCCCGCTAGCGAAAGAATGGCGAACCACCAAGCGGGCCCGGTAGTCCGGCATTTCAGCGGTCACCAGCCCAGCCGAGAACTGGCTGCAGCCCGGCCGTGTTGGCACGCAAAACAACTGGATGTGGCGGCGGTGCGAGGTCTGTCGGATGCCCCTGCGTGAACCTCAGCAAGAAGCAGTAGGCGTGGCCAGCTCAACCGGAACACCCACCCACCCATCGCACGAATGGGCACCCGTGTCCCGTGTGGAAGGCCTGTGTGGATGACAACCTAAGGCTCCAGATGAAAAGACCGGCGTCAAGCCCATGGTACCGCCACGCTACAACGTCCTCCCATTTGTCGATGTCCATTTATCGCCTCCTCCTCCCTCTCGTCCAAGTCGCGGTTGCTCTCCCACGGCTGTAGTCCCGTAAGTAAGTACTTGCCCTTTGGCGGACCACTTATTCAGTGCCCACGAGCCCGAGTATCTTGGAAAAGCACGCGGCGACTCAAGTTGACCACTGCTCGCGGGGCAGGTACCTTCGTTGGCAATCTTCCCCCGAGTCCCGACGGCAGTCGCGGTCGTCAAAAGTGGGCCGTGCTACGGGTACAGTACCCAAATCTCCCTACCTTCTACGTCTTCCGTGCATAAGATGCGTCTCGCTCACCATGTGTCAGGGGGATGTCACAAGGGATGGGAAGATGGAATCAATGAACTCCAAAAACGCGGCTGTCGTTTCACCAACTCCCCAAGAAATATCAGGTCAAAGCAACAGCATCCCGGGGCAGTCTGGCACTGGGCAGGTACACTGAAAGCCAACCACTGCAATTGTTGTTCGCAATTATATCTTTGCTGACGACCTTGCTGTGCAAGGGCGTCTCCGTGCTAGCTCTGACTACAGGAGTCAGGTTCCCAGGCGACACCTCGTGGAGGTCACGGTAGTCCGACTTCGTCGCCCGCTGGACTCCACTACCTTGGGGCCAAAACCGCCAATTAGTGGTCACTGCAGAGCAGCCGTCCAGCCGGGCATCACCGCGAGGACGATGCCCGCCCCCAATTTCCAAATCTGGCAAACCGCAGCATCATTTCCCATGAGTACTGGGCTTTCGCCGCATGGGCTAGCCAGACGAGGTGTCAGCCAAAGCCTACTGCCTCTCTCGTCATCCGCCCCAGATCAACCCTCCGCTCCCCAATTCCCAAATCTGGCAAACCACATCATCATTTCCCATAAATACTGGGCTTTCGCCGCAGCTAGCCAGACGATGTTTCAGCCGAAGCCTACTGCCTCTCCCGTGATCCGCCCCAGATCAACCCATCGAGCCATCCATTCCACTGCAGCTGCTGTTAGTTCTGCACGGAGCAACCCTATCACGGATGACCGTACCTGAGAGTACCGCTCATTGTGGAGGGCGCATACTCCGGGGGAGCAGGCGTTGGGGCCGGTCCATCCGTTGCCGCTGCTGCTGCACATCGTCAGTTACCTGTTTCAGGGGTGGGACGGGCATGGACTTACCACTGAGCCCGCAGGGTGGCGCCACGTGGGTGTGCCTGGCAGACCCGTGCCTTCGATGTGGAGGTCGTCGGCGTCCTTTCGGGCACGGTCGGCTCGGGTGGGCGGAACGGTCGGGACCCTGTCATCAGACGCGTCAGTCATCTTGAGTAGGAGTACTTAGCCGTGGTCTCTTTGTCGTTTTGCAACGCGGTGCGAGGATGTTGGGCTGAGGGTGTGATGGATGGAGTTGGGAGAGGGAAGACGTTCAGTGTTGGGGGCAAACAAACAATTCAAGCTGTTTGCCGGGCTTCAGTCCTGCTGTTGTTGAGGAAGGTGCACTTCCATTCCAGCGTTGGGAGCGAACTGGTTGACGGGCGTCTGTTCCATATTAAGGAAGAGGTACCTAGGTACTTTCCAGCGTGCCTTGATCACCAACGTGGCCGACCGCTCTTGACAGCAGTCATCTTTAAACACTGGAAGTCGCGCGGTTCGAAGTTTAGAATCAGGCAAGGACGGGAATTAAAAACGTTGTGGAAACCTTCCTGTCCACGGTGTCGGCCAGAAATCCCGTCCCTCGGCAAAGCGTCTACGGAAACCACGGAACCTGAAAGTTCAAACAGTAAATGCCCGCCTCAATTGCGAGTCGCGACATCTAACCAGCTGTGCCCGGTTCTCCCTGCCGGCGCCCAGCTCGCCTGACTGATTGATGGCTGGAAACCACCGGCCAGTTCCACCGTGGCATGCACGATTTTGCTGTTGTATCCCAGGTCAAGTCTGATAGACTGGTCTAAGTTCTCTGTGAAAGCAGCACAGCATTTCTGGAAGGAAGACAGCAATTCCGCAGAGAAGGTAAGTCCACGGTCCCATCGCGCGGCTTCCTTGACAGGAGGAGCAAAACTTCGAAGTCTGGAAATGGGAATGGTGGAGACGGGGTCTGGTGTGGGCTCGCACTTCTGTGCAGGAGATGCACCGATCTGGGCTTATCAATAAATTTAAAAGTCCTGTTTACCATCCAATAAAAAGGCAAGATGGCCGAGCGGTCTAAGGCGCCACGTTAAGGTTTACCCTTAATCCCAATCTTCCAAAGAGATTCCGTGGTCCGAAAGGGCGTGGGTTCGAATCCCACTCTTGTCATAACTTTTTCGTTGGGTGTTAACTACACTCTTTTTGCTCTTTGGTTTGTGCCTCATATTCCCTTCTTTTTCTAACCCTTTCTTTTCT